>PTFA01000068.1:1008219-1165018 GCA_003342895.1 Casuarius casuarius | reverse complement strand
TGTTGTTAGTTTGGTTTTTTTTTTTGTTTTTAAACCATGGGCATATTTTTAACTGCAGGGAATCAAACTATTGTTTCGGCAAACTGTTTCTCCCCACCCTATTACAGGAACTTGTTTTATAGAAATGCTTCTGTGAAAATAATTGCTATGCATGAATTAGCAGATAGGACTCAGCACTGTGCGGTGCAAATAGCAGCAGAAAATACAATAATGATGTGCTCGTAATGAGAATACTGTGGGGCTTTGACCTACCATCCCAGAATAATTTCACTATGATGGTAGAAAAAGAAAATTACTCCCAACATTATACTGAAAAGGATTTTTTTCAATATTCCCATTGCTAGAGTGATTCCTGCTATATCTTGTACCACAGCAAATCCCATAATTTTTGCTATTAGTTGCTAAGAAACAAATTATAATTGCTGCTCAGATTCCTTACTGTTGTACCTCTTATTGCCCTGAAGTGCATTCATTTTTGTTTTGAAGATTAAATGATCGGGGAAGTAATTCTTTCAAGAACAATTAATAACGAAAACATTTTCAGAAAACCACCAAAGTATCTGCCTTTCCGCGGCTAAACAAACAACTGCACCAACAATCGCATTGATTGATCAGTGAATTGATGCCGTTTTCTCCAGCTGAATGGAGCATTTGGGACCCAAATTAAATCATTTCCACAGTGATTGCTGGTGTCTGAGTGTTGAGAAAAGAGGAAGAAGGAAAAAAACCTCTCAGAAACGAGGAGACGGTTTGGGCTTTTTCCCCTGCCAAGACTCAGATGGCAGCTGGCTGCTCCAGGGCACCTGCCTCCGGGCCGCGAGCTGCTCCGCGTCCCCATCCCGGTGCCGGCGCGGGAGCCCCCAGCGAGGCGCCCGCGGGCCCTGGCTCGGGGGTGACGTTCCCCCCTGTGGTGAAACACCATGCTCCAAGCGCGTTTCTTGCTCAGGTATCTCTTGTGCTGCTTTGCAGCCTCGGATCTTCCCAGAGGGGTATTTGCTTTTTCCTGGCACTTTGGAGCGCTGCCTCGGGAGCCAGCAGCTCGGGGGTTACCCCCCCACACATGCCCCCAAATTTCTTCTGCTACCCCATCTTTTTCCTTTAATTTCCTTGCTGTGCCCCAGGGAGGTGCGAGGTTTTGCCGTGGGGCGCCGGGCCGGCTGCACGGCACCAGCAGTGCAGCGCCGGGGGGCTCGTGTCTGCGATGTCTCTGGTGACCTTCGTGTTTTAGTTTCTAGGAAGGCGCTAAAAAAAAAAGACTACAAAATTTCCCAGATACATGATGCTGCTTCTAAATTTTATGTCCTATAAATAAATCCATTTTCCTACGTAGTCTCTACTAAGAGAGATTCCCTGAACTTTCCATCCTTCCCAAAGGGAGGGTTGCTCCGTAGCTCCCGAAGCCCTGCAGATACAGCGCAGAGACGTTGCTGAGCTTTGTCCACCTCYGTCCACTGCGAGGGCCACCTCGCTCTGGTCTTCCTCAGGTCCCACCGAACGGGTYGTGATGTGCCAGCCCCCCCGTTTTCTTCCATGCACCCTTCTATCGATGAAGCTGTCAAGTCACAGCTCAAAGAGCAGAGGCAAAAGCTGTTTGTGGGGTCCCCGCTTCTGCAAAGTCACGATGTTGCTGTTGTCCAGGCTGTAAGAGTTGGGGCTAGTTATGCTAAATTTGGCTCAAGATTGTCTCTTCCTGTGTGCATGTGAATGGAGTCCCTGTTCCSCCTCTGGGGTCCTTGAAAAGAAAAATACCATTTCGATCAAGAGAGGGCCCAAAGGTCTTCTCCAAAACCAGGTGCTCATCATGTTTGGTCCCACAGGAGCGGGGTTTGATGTGATGCGGGGTTTGATGTGGTGCGGGGTATGTTCTTTAATAAGGGAACAAGCAAATTTGTTTGAATTTTTATACCTACCGGTATTTCCCAGTGTTTCTCTCCTTCGCTGAARCCTTCACTCGGCTGTGCAAAGTGCAGTCGTCATTGCTCGGGAGTCAGCGCACGACCTCCGCACCTTTGCCACGCGGCCTCTCGTGGCTGCRAAACTAGGTTAAGGCACGCACAGCCTTTTTTGGGATGAACAAGACCAATGGGGAGTATGTGACAGAGGACAGATATATAACCTRCTTTAATCTGTGATGGAAGGGCCCTTAACTTGCAAAGAACAGAGACACAGGATTTATATCCGGTGCGTTGCCMCCCAAGGGTTATAAATAAGACGTATAGATTAGTTAAAACAGTGGCAGAGTAATTGTAAATAGTCAGCACCCCCTTCCCCAGCAGCTAGTAATCCCGTAAGTCTGCACGGATGTTTAGGAAAAGCGTTTCAGCTCCTATGAGGCCGACTGACTGCTGCTGGAAGCGGAGGGCAGCGCCCAGGGCAGCGCGATGCCYGGCGGGACGGCTGCCATCGGCGTCCCGCGCTTCTCGCTGCAGCACGCGGGGACCGTGGTCACTCAGAGCTGAGCTATTTCTTTTGAATTCAAAAATGTAGGTAACAGTGCACAGGCAGTATTTCTGTTCTCTCTCASTATTTATTAACTTTACCTTTAGTACGCAAAATAAGTGATGCTGCATAAGGACAATATAGTCTTTGGGGATGTGTAGGGGCTGGATCGTTAAGAGCTAAACGCAGCTGCAGACAGCTCCAGCAGGGCTAACCAAGCAACCCTCGGCCCCCGCATAGCGTGCGAACGTAGGAGCACCTCAAATCATATAGCAGCTTTGAAAATTTAGCTAGAGCTGCCTTTCTGCTGGGCCGCGGGCGAAGTTTGGCRAGGTGGAGGCGGCCATGGCGCGCTGGTGCTGCTCCCTTGCGTGGCTGCTTTCGATGCAGGCAGGATCCCAGGGACTTGCCTCCGACAGGCAGCACCTCGTCCGGGGGCCGCCCGTCTCCAGCTTGGTCTCTTTGGCAAGTGAATTATGCTTGAAAAGGATGAGAGGGAGGTGTGGGACAGAGGACAGCTCCAAAAATCCAAGGAGGCGACGTGCCCCTTAACCTCGGTGTGCATAGGTTAACTGAAACCCTGGTCACCTTTCCTTTAATCAAAAATAGCCACCGTTATTGCAACCAGTATGACAGAAGCTCTGGAAAAGTTTTTCCCTTTTTTAATCCAAGCCACAAGAGGATACTAAAAGTATCCGAGCAAGTCACCTGCCTGAAGTTAGGTTGAGAAGAACTGAGACGACAATTAAGACGTGATTGAGAGGCTGCGGTGACAATTAGTAAGAGATGCAATGGCTTGTGGGGTCTTCGAGAGGCATTTTGTGCCGTGCGAAATCCGGGAACCGATTACCCGGTTGTCACCAGCCCTGTGGCCTCTCCCGGGAGATAACGGCCTGCGAAGCGAGCTGCCCGCCAGTGGAATAACCTGTTTAGAAGGGACGTAGTGACGCTCAACCTCTGAAGCGCCGGTTCTGCCGACGCCTCTTCTGGTACCCGGGGACGGCGGGGAAGCTGCGGGGCAGGGGCTCGGATAAATAAATCAGGGTGCAAACTGGGTTGGGTGTTTTCTCTACTGTCATATGGTTTTTACCACRTATGTTTGATAACTGTTGATGAACGCAAGGTCCCACCCATATTCCGTATGTGTTAAAGTGCAGAGAAGTACAGCCGGTGGCTTCAGCGGGCTCCGAAGTGGGCTCGTGTTGCTTGCTTCAGCTGAACGCTTCGTTGCGCTGAGCTCATCCCGGGGGCCCGAAGGCTGCTTGCAAAGCTGTGCTGTTGGTGAAATCTCTTTACGGTCTTGAGTAAATTATCTCTGTGCTAAGTTGTGGCAAGGTGTTATGAAAAACTCGGATTGAGAGACCATAATGAAGTTAAAAGAAAGATTTCTCATTTTTTCTGATGTTTCTGAATGAAGCAGAGACCATAATGAAGTTAAAAGAAAGATTTCTCATTTTTTCTGATGTTTCTGAATGAAGCACTAAGTATTCAGGTTCTGATCCCAGGAATTTGGGACAATTTCACTTTAAAATAGAATAGATAGCTATGCATTTAAAGATCTTTGATATTAGGCTTAATCAGTCACTTTGACTTTTCACTATTTAACTTAATACCTCCATTTTCCATTCTTTTTATGTACTCAGTGCATAGGTCATAAAGTAAACCGTAAAGCTCCTACAGTAAGTCTAAGGAGAGATCAAGATTTTCTCTCTTTTCCTGCTTTCCCCTCAGTTYGGTGCAGAATCTGGCACTGAGCTATTTATCAGCAAAATTTCCTGTTCTCCTCTATCTCRGTCCTGAAGCCTTCACAACTTACATGTATTACCACCAGGTTAGTTCCAGTTCATGGCCCATTTGGCTGTTTACCACTAGATTATTAGAGAAGCGGTGGACTTCATCTGAAATGTAGCCCCCTCTCTGAAAGCTAAAAAAAGAGAATGAAAACAGTCTGTTAAAGAAGTCGGCTGTGGCTATTACTGTCCTTAACATTAGTATTTATCCTCTGAGTGTGAGTATATTTACCGAATATTTTTCTGAGCATTTTTTCTTAAATCAAAATCAAGGTAGACAGCAAGTGAGTAACTACGTAGTTGTTATTAGAGTTTCGTTTTGGTGTTATCTCAGAATATAGCCCAGCTGTCGTCACTGMGTACAGCCTCACCTCTGCAAATCACTGCTGTTCGGTTAGTTTATTCTGATGTCAGCTAGAAGGATGCAAAAATAAAAGAGAAGAATAAACTGTAAATTTAAATTATTGTTTTGACAATAAATGAAATAGCCTGGAAGTGTCGATAGCAATATAAAGCAATACCTTCAATGTAGTGACCCTTCAGGGAACCTGGTTATTCAGTGAGAGGAGTGAATGATACTTTCCTGAAAAAACAAAATGAGATGTGACCAACTGAAAACTTGTACATTTGAAAGAAATCTTTCCTGTTGTTTTACAGATAATTATTGGMGTATATAAGGATATTTCCTTCCAATGTTAATATCTTGAAATTGTGATCAGGGATCCCATAGAGACTTTGCCTGTGATAGTCATAAGAAGCCAGGCTGCAGCGGCACTCAGCCCCTCTGCAGAGCTCCTCCTYGCGATTTCATGTGGGCGAGAGCCACCTTCTATCTTTAAAATCTGAATGCTGGGCATCGTTTTCATAGCAAGCACTTTCTGTCTGCTCTCTTCATTATGAGCTTTAGCAGTAACATCAGGCTTGTGAACCTTTGCTGTCCATGCGAGGTGTGATGCACCTCAAACCAAGTAAACATCTGTGGTTTCAGCTAAGGCTGCTTTGGGTTTCCAGAGCAATCTCACAAAAACTGATCCTAGAGTTTCAAAGCTGTCCACAGAACCATAAGCATGTGTGTTCGTGGCAACTTGTCATCGCTATTCTTCTGTGTCTGGTGGACAGGCAACAGGACACGGAGTCAGGAGGTCTGTAGTATTTTCTCAGTTACTAGAATGACTTCTTGTAACATCTCCCCTTCCAGCTCTGACTCCCCTCATCTGTCAAGCAGAATAATGCTGTTTACCTATTTTGAAGGAATTATGATAATCCTTAGATTATAGATCCTCACCGATGCGGTATCGGTGCAAAGTGGTGATGTTTGTAGATATACGGAAAGCAGCAGCTCCAGGACTCCCTGGTGCAGCACAGACTGTACCTGAGGGTTAGAGGCAGCCTGCGTTTTTGTAACAAAGTCTGTTCTATAGACGGGATGCAAGGCCAATGCAAATCAATTTTATCTCAGTGGCTGCTTTTTCATTGTGTTATTTCGTATTTTCTTTCTGGAAAGCAAGAGCAAGGGAGTAAGTGGCTGCATGCAAAGGACAGAGGGGCTTCCAAGATCGTCTCGTGTTAGTTTGCCTGTCTGCGACAGACGTGACTACCATTTTATAACTCATCAGAACGGAGGTACGGACAGAATGAAAAAGCATCTTCTCTCTGCATAGTGCCGGGTAGCGTAATAATCTGYGTTTTCGTAGGCAAGCTGAATCACCAGCTAACCTCTGAAGACCAGGGTCTCTGTGGGGCGTTTTTCGTTTGTGTTTCTATCAAGGAAAGGGAAATTGTTGCTTGGGAGTTCCAGCTCAGTGAGCGTGTCACATCGTTTTACCTTACTTGGGGTCTGTATTTGCATTCGCTCAGCTGCAGAGTCGGAAGGTGCGGCRTGGCACGGGCCGGCGGGAAGCTTGGGGCCTCTGTGGTGGCAGTGCCCGGTCATCAAGTGGGAGAGGGGCTTGTGCAGCCCTGCCTGCCGCTGCTGGAGTTACTGCTCTCTGCCTGTTACTGAATCGTCTGTGCTGTAATAAAGTGTCAGGATAACACATTGTTTTGCTAAAAAAATCAAAAAATCAGGGAGTGAAATAATTCTGTTGAAGTCAACCCAAGGGGAAATGTCTGCCAGATTTTCCGGATTAAAGTAATAAAGTTTTCTGAGTCCTCAGCATTTTGTCTCACGCAAAATACTTGCTTCAAAATGAACGTTTGAATTATTTCTTATAGAAGGATAGTAAACATGCAGTTCTTATGAAATGGGATATAAAGTCAGTGAGGGTGTTTGGGTTGGTTTTGGTAACGTCACAGAAAARAGCAGTATGATTTTGGGAAGAAAACGGCGCAGTGTGCTGCGGGTGCTGGTAGGAGCCCCTCTCCCCGGGCCGGATGAGCGGTGCGAAGGCAGGCGGAGCAGCGAGGGGGCTGCGTGGCTGCCCSTTTGGAAAAACAGCTCAAATACACTACAGCAATGCGTTGCGGCTGTAGCACGCCATGGGGGACCGAGGCAGTGAGGACAAGCAGCGCCTGCTTGGTGTGACGGAGAAGGGTGCGTGGAGAAAGGAGAAGGAGCACGGGGACCTCGGCAGCTGTGTGTGCCTGCGGCGTTTGTAAAGCTCCCGCAGGGCTCGAGAAGCAGGATAAAAGCCTGAGGAGGAATTTTAGCCGTACGGATAGATGAGTAAGTCTGGTTTTGATGGACGGGAGTCAGAAAGACTTGGCGAGATTTAAACGTAGCCTCCGTGTGAGAAGCCGGATAGAGATGTCAAAGTCAAAGACGATACGTAGGTCGCGGGTCTGAGTGACGGGAGGGCTCCGGAGGGGAAGCGAGGCCTCGGCAAGCACGGATTTCGTTCTGGTTTTCTCACCAACCCTTCGTACTTTCCTCGTCTCCTGCAGACCTAAAGGGGCGTTTGGCTCCCGTGGGCAAGGTGCTCGGATGGAGGTCTCTGAGCCTGCCTGAGGGGCGCTCAGCAGCTCCTCCGGCTGCGTCCGCAGGGGGTTGGCCTCCCCCAGGCCCACACGGCCAACGGAGGTCGGTGCTTTGAGGAGGACGTACAAGGAGGACGTAAGAAGTTCAAGGCTGGTATCAAGCTTAACTCTTTGGGAGCCGCACAAGAGACATGAACAGACRTGCACATCAAAACAGCAGAGCTGCTTCCTTTCCTAGTGCCATCGTGTGACTGTTGTCAGGTCACCGCCGGGCTTAGGAAGGGCTGTGTCGGCCACACCATGCGAGCGGCCCGTTCCCGATCGCCAGCCTTTGCTGGGGGGCCGCTGCCGGAGCGGTTCTCCCTCGGAGCCGGCCGCGTGCCGCTGAGGGGGCTGGACCTGGGCTGGAGGCATCAGGAGCCCGTGCGAGTCCTCCAGGTGAGCATCTGTTCTCATTGCATGCTTTAATTTAGCTCTCAGAAAAAAATCCCTGCAGCTGTAAATGCCGCTACAGCAGGGCTTCAGCGGAGGCTTTTTGCGTGTTGTGAGAATAGTGCCAGTTTCTGCTCGGTGAAGAGGTCGGGGAAAATGAAGGTGTAGACATCCAAAATGGAGCTGGCAGGTTGGTAAAGACACACTGAGAGTTCACAACCTTGCACAGAAACCGCGCGCGGTGCTAACCCCTTCCCCGGTGTCACGGCACAGGCCGTGCCTCGCTGAACACGCGCGGTCGTAAGGTCCAAGCAGAAGCTCTTCGTGGGAGGAGATGGGCTGGGAGAAAGACAAGATGTTTACCTCCAAAACTTTTTTTTTTCAATTAAATAAAAATCCCAGTGAAATTTCTGTTCTAAAGGTCAAATTAAACAGCATTCATCCCCAGACTTGTAAACTATTTCTCAAATCAGTGACTCTAAAAATTATTCATTAGAACACCAGCTCTTAAACTAAAATTCCATTAAGCCCTGTATCAAAGGCGCTTTTATTCTGCACGGCACGGCCAGCCGCGTAGGCTTGACACAACAGCAAGGACACAGGCAGGAGAACTTAATCTTTGTGTATTTGTGAAAGAGATGACATAAAACCCCGCTTTTAAAAAGTCAGGCACAGGTTTTATAGAGACAGTGTTTAGAGATATTAGAGCCATAAATATCAGGAGGCAAATCTTGTCAAGTGTTTCGAGAGCAAAGAGCTTTAATGCTTTTGTGGGTGCTAGTCATCAGTTAAAGTGCTTTCAGGCTGCCTTCATATAGACAGGCTATGATTTCTTCAAAGCAATGTCCTCTAAAGTCTGTAATTGATTGAGATGCACCAGAATCTCATCTTTAAGACTATTTTATGGGCCAAATTAGCATAGTTTATAGTCTACATCCAATGAAGTCATATTATTCCATGGGCAGTGATGCAAATTACTTCTTTTTCCATCTGTTTGTGTATTTTTGTCCAGGATATGAAAGCATGCTCTGTTGTCTCTATCAGAGTTAATGCAAATCTGATGAAGGCAATTTGGAAGACGGCGTACGAGCCATGCCTTGATAGACCGACCGTTCTTTAGTCGGCCTAAAGTAGGAGGACTTGGCCCACGCTTGTTCCTCTGGTCTGTCTCTTCACTCAACCAAATGTTGTTCCCAACCTGTTCAGAATCCCCTTGAGACCAAATCGTGTGGTCTTTAATCAAAAAATTCCCATTGACTTTGATTCAAGGACTGCATATGACCTTAAACATCATTTGAAATTTTAGACTCCTGGGATCATCTTAAAATTGCATCAAGGGTATGAGAATTATGCTCTGTAAATCTCTTTAGGTGGTGATTGACTTTAGTTTTCTTGGCTGTATATAAGTACTTAAGTGGATTTCAGGTTTCTTGCAGCCACATGAGGAGGTAGCTACCCTTCACCTGCATCGTTCCTTTATTCCCCATGTTTCCTAGCGTTTGGGTGCTCGTGCGTGGATGGTGGTGCTGCTTCCCCCTGCCTGGGGATATTTGTATACATTTCCAGTACAGCCAGCTTTCTTCATTGATTGCTAAATCTGTTATATCCGAGTTTTACTATATATGTTTTACATATGTTCTGTTCTTGCTCTTGGTTCTCTTTGCTGTACTCAAAACCACTTTTGCTCAGTCCCAGACTTGCATTGCTTAAGAGTAACTGAGGATTCAAATTTATAGCTTTGAGGCTTGTTTTCAGCCTGCGTCTGCAGTACCAAGGCTTCTGCTGTCACCTTGTGTGTGTTTTTTGGGAGGCCCAGGTTGCAGCCCCTTGTTTCTCCTTCGACCACATACACCCTTTATCAGGGCTCATTAAACAGCTCTCTCTGTCAAAGCAGTAATCCGTGTGAAGCTTTTGATAGGCATGGGGGTATTATGCTTTGGTAGCTGCTTGTTATTAACATTCATTTGCTACAGCAGTATCACTGATACGTTATCAAATTCGCTTTACAGCAGTCTCTAGAGATAGACTTTAAGTAAAATACAGGAGCATAACAGCAGCTAATATTTTTTCTCAAAGCCTGAATATTAGTCATATTTGCTTTTGGAAATTAAGATTCAGTGATGTATAAAGAAGTGCTTGATGGATGTATGTTTTGGTTAGACTTGGAAAAGGAGAAATGCTTTTATATTAAACAAGCATAAGAATAATAGATTAAAAAAATAGCTTTGACACTGCTTTCCTAATCAGTAGAAAAAATGTTAAATGTAATGACAAAGGGCTCGCTAATGGTGTATGGGTTTTTGACAGTACGTCATTCAGCCAAATGTACAGCAGCGCTTCTTCCTACATGGTAGAGTCACATAAATTGGCTTCCTAAAGGACAAGCAGACACCTGTCACGATGAATTTGAGTCATTTACTACTTGTGTAATTTGCTGTAACGTTTTGGTAGTTCTAAAATAGCCCTCGTCTATAAAGCGTTTTATCTTAATTTCAGAACTGGTGTAATTACGAAATCGTTCTGGATTCCAAAAATCTGCTATGTATTAAAAAAAAAAAAAAAAAGCCTAAGGAGAAACATGGAAACACTGTTCTGGCAAACAAAGGAGGAGAGCTAAAACAGAGCTTAGCTTTCATAAAAAATAGGACTTTCTCTGTCACATCACCAATGACCTGAGACTTGCAGCCTCCTAAGGGAAGTCTCCTTGTTTCAGTGGTGTTTCCCAGGCGCGCTGAGTTCAGCAGCCGAATTATTTCCACATTGTAGCCGATAACAGGAACCAAATGGCCCTTGTACACAAACGCCGTAAACATGCTGCTCGAGCGGAGAGCTTAAAAATACAGCAATCAGTGGAGCTATAAATGAGAATGGTTATAAATACTAACAACCGAGGTCAAATATTGCGCTGCTCCGTGCTACCCTTGATGCCAAGGACCAGGCAGGGAAGTGAGCTATCTAGGCTTGGTTTCTTGCTCGTACTTCAATTTAACCTGTGAAATCTTGCTTTGAATGAGCAAACTTTGATTTGATTCAAAAAGAATTACCAAATTTCCTGTTACTTTAATTTCATAAATAAAGTACAAACCAAAGTAGGCCCTGATAAAGGGTAAAAGGCTGTAACTGTTTTGCATATAATTGAATCTTCGTTGCTATAAAGACTGACTTTTGTACTTAAAACTTGGGGAAATCTTTAATTATTCCAGCCAAAGTTGGATAATTGTAACTATGAAAAGCCATATGTTTCTGGTTAAAATTTCCATATGCCGTTTACTGAGACAAAGTACCAAGTCTTAAGAGGCTTTGGATCATTTCGCGTTTTTCAAGCTTACATTAAACCACATCTGAAGTTTTGGAAGGAGGTCGTTCAGCACCCTACAGAAAATGCTAAGGTGCTGGGGCCAGGTATGGGAACAGCTGCTGCTGGCAAGTTCTGACCTCTTGAATATTTTTGAGGACTAAGCGTCTAAATCAGACTGGCATCACTGTCCTGCACCTGCACAAGTTTGTTTACTGAACGGTAAGGCAGAGGTTTTGTGAAGGTCACAGAAAAACCTAGTAATGCAATAAAAGACATTGAAGTTTATATTAAAGGACAGGCCCTGGTGTGCA
This sequence comes from Casuarius casuarius, assembly GCA_003342895.1. Taxonomy (NCBI): domain Eukaryota; kingdom Metazoa; phylum Chordata; class Aves; order Casuariiformes; family Casuariidae; genus Casuarius; species Casuarius casuarius. The sequence continues at coordinate 1,153,832 of PTFA01000068.1, read as the reverse complement.
CATGCTAATAACACACTGCGCTCATCCAGTGCCTTTTGCCATTCGATGTCAGATTTTTGTGCAAATATTAGCTAATTCGCTCTCTCTTGAGATAGGTGGTTTAAGTACTCATCCTTAGAGCTGTGCAAACTTAAACAGAGAAAATTTAAATGACTTTCCCGAGGTCACACAGTTGTTGGTACAGTCAGTGGCACAAATCAGCATACTTTTTCAGAGATTAAATGCATATAGCTTTATACGCACGCGGGTCTGTGAAGTCTGGTTTCGTGTTGGTGCTGTAAGGAAGATCAGGTCCGAAGAGCATCCCTGCTCGCTCATTCCAGTTCTGAGTAASAGCGTTACTGGTGAGGAGCCGCCCGCATTCCTGTTACAGCCTCCTGTTTCCACTGAAAACGTTATTAATCGCTTCCTTATGTGATCTTAGAGTTACTGTAGCTTATAAAATATTTCAGGTTTTTTGATTTTCGGTGGAGTCCTTTGTATAGTATTGTGTGCTCCCAAGAAGTTTAGGAAGGATATTAACCACCAGAATTGTTGAATTGTTACTATTTTCTTGCTCAGTAATTTGTCTTCCTCAATTTGACAGTTATTTACTAAATAGAGAGAAAGAACATTCAAATTAAATAGGGCAAAAACTCATATGCAGATGTATTTTTTCCTAACAATCATGCAACTATCTAATATTAATTATTTGAAATCACAGCTTTAAAACAAAAGCCTGCTTTGAGTTATTCCTTGATGCATCTCTTTTTTTCTTTTTCAGTCATTAATAATCCCAAATCATGACACAAGACTGCACAATTCTTGCAGCTCAGAGACCATACAAATTTACATACAGAGCAGTTTATGTAGATTTTATGTACCTACTTGAGTTGTATTTCTTCATTCCCTATATTTTAATGATAGCATCATATTCTTATTGTCTACAGTAACTTTTAATTACTCTTTCCTTTTATTTCATTTAAAAATAACCATTTAGTAAAAATGTGCAGACCTGAAATGGTTTTGTGCCTGTATGAGTGTATGAAGAGGGAGTCATCATTGGTGATCAGTATTTTGCTGCCATTTAAATGATCAGTTTTTGAACAAAATTACACTTTTTTTTTTTTTTTGAGCATAAATTACACTTTTTGCTCATGCAARTGACCTAGGCTTTTTCATGCAGATGTTTGCTGCCTTGATTAGTCAGGGTATGTTTGCGTCCTTCTTGCATCTGCTACACTGTGCGATTTCCTTTTTGATCTTATGAGTAGAAACAATATTTCTTAGTGCTGATATAGTACCTTAGTGCCACAAAAATATCCGAGTCCTTTCCCTACAAGCACACGCAGGGGTACCGGCCCCAGCAAGAAGTCTCTAATCGTGTGGGCAGTCCTCAGTTCTGGTCATGTTTTGTTCGTTTCCTTTGTAAATATTTTTATGTATTTTAAGGCTGCTTTTTTTTGATCTCTGCTGTGKTAGATCACTGTAATTGAAGCAATTCCCACCCTAAAAATTTTTAATTAAGCCACAAAGATGCCTGCGTGCTGAAACTTAATGAACTCACCATCTTATCGCTTCCAGTCATTGTTCTGCCTCATCTTGTTCTCTCCCGTCTGTTTATTAATCCTCCGTTGTGTTATGGCTAACATTTAACTGTAAACTCTTAAAATGCCCATCTTTTATTTCTATTATAAAGTGTTTAGTACCCTGTGGGGAACTGTAAAATAATTAATCATAATGTGATTATTGGCAGATTTCTCATGTGCTGTCTTGCCAAGTCCCGCTGGACAAACCTCGGGGACTCAGGTGTAGTGGTGGGCGTCAGGCTGTGAGAATAGCACGCGGTCTTCGTATCCTTCTGCTCTTCCACCGTGCTTCGTGCACCTGAAGACTAGATGGACACAGTACCCTGTAATGTGGCCTCCTGTTTGTTACTGACCGTATTTTCACTAATTTATCCCTAATTGAGGCCAGCTACTAAAGTGCAAGTAGAGCATAGCTTGTGTTTGCACGTCTTCTAGAAAGGTGGTCRTGTTGGACAAGCATCAAGGATGGCGAGCCCACTGCTTTCCCTCGTAATCCGTTCCCGTGGCCGAGCATCATCACCCACAGTAGCTCTCACATCTCATCTCAATTTCCGTGGCTGCAGCTTCCTGCCGCTCGTTCTTGTTCCCTCCTCCTGCATAGGTTAACGAGCCCTTTAACAGATGGTGTTGTTTCCTCGTGGAGATATTTCTGCACATAAACCAGGACGTTTTCACTGCCAGCCTCCCCTCCCCTTGATCTTCAATTGTTTTCTTCTCTTTTTATGCTCAGCAGTTTTTTCCCCCAAATACGGGCCTATCGGGAGCTCTCGGGAGGCAGCGATCTCATCGACACCGTATGCGGGAGAAAATTGTCCCACTGCTCCTTTACTCCCTCTCCCCTTCAGATGCATTTGGTAATGAATATCCTTAAAAAGTCACTGGATATTTATGTCATACAATGTTGAGGCCTGTTCCTGGTAGAAAACTCACATAATCCTTTGTGTTCTTGATATATAACTTAGTTCTTGATGTAATGCTTGGTACCGATTAAGTTATAATGCTACYGTGGTAAATGAAGACCAAGTAATAGTATGATACATCATCTGACAGCCCCATACAAGCACTACAGTGTGGCTAATCATATCTGTATTTTTTTGCATGATGCTTAATATTTTTTTTGTTTCAGTCATTTCATATGATTTCAKTTCTTCGGCCTGGAAAGCTGCTTTGATAATACATGGGGAGTGCTACCATTTCTTGCGTGACAGCATTTGCAATTTAAATATAGTAAAATATCTGAGTCCTTTTAAGATAAARCGTAAAGAAAAATACTAGTCCCTTCCATTTTTGTTTTCAGTATAGTTAGACTCGACCGCGTGCCACGCAGCGTTTTAGTGTTATCTTAATGAACAGCCACCACTAGTCTGTCATTAAATGCTGGAGCGTYGTAGAAGATAAAGCTGAAAACGGCAATAAGATATTTGCTCCAGCCTCCAGGCAAGATAGCTGCACCTTTGGTATTATTGACAGCTCGTTGTCTAACCTACTTTTGATGACAGTGGTGACAACTCTTAATTTTATGCTTAACTTTTCACAGTTACATAAAAACATTAGGAATGTGTGACCTGAACCTCCCTGGTTGCAAATTAATCCCCATTTCATCCACCCAGAGAATGTATTTTTCCCTTTCTCTTTGCAGCAAACTTTTACGCATCGAAGGCAGTTATCATATCTCCCCTAAATGTTTTCTCCAAACTAAATAACCCAATTTGTTCACTTTTTCTCGTAAGCCATGTGTCCTGAATTTGAGGTTACTCTGGCTACCATCCCCTGGGTTCTCCCTAGTTGGTCCCTGCACTCCTTTACCTCACATCCTCCTCTGCTTTCAGCAGTTACTGTTTGTGCCTTCATATCGTTTTCGTACGTAGCTAGCAGTTTTCTTCAGACCTTTTTTGCCTTAAATTTCCCCGTCGTGAGACCCTTCCTCCTGTACTAACGAAGCCTGTGGTTTGGACCCTCACTTTTGTCTCCGCAGTTCTCTTCCCTCAGTTGCTGAGAGTCGTCGGTGCTTCTTGGTGGCTCCCGGTCATGACGCCTCTGGTGAGGAGGTGAGGAGAGAGGGAGGCTTCTCGCGCTGCCGCGTGCTGGGAACCCGTTTTCCCGGCTGCCGCTCTCCGTGCCCTAGCAGAGCTGCTGGGATGCGCTGCGCGAGGGCGGAGAGCGAGCCGTGCTCCTCCAGACCCCGAAACACACAACACTCTTCAGGGAGGGGGAAGAAAGTGAGACCAAGCAGGAAGGAAACCACTGGGAAGAAAGAAGTCATTGAAAAGAGGAGTGGTGATAGATGGGCAGGAGGATGTGCAAGAAGATGACACGGAGGAGTGGGAAACAGGAAAAGGTAAAACAGGACACAGTGGGGAGAAGATGGGTAGCAAGAGCGAAAGGACGTGAGAAAAGAAAATGAGAGACAAAATTCGGGAGAGCAGCAATAGTGTCTGAAGGAATGACAGGAGCAAAAGGGAAGCAGAAGTCGGCAGAGCTCCTTTCAGCGCGGCGAGGCAGCTCGCCCCGTCTGCTCGTTCTGGCGTCGCAGGAAGGCTCAGCGCGCGCGGCGCGTGCCTTTACTGCGCTTCACGCCGTTCTGGGCACCGAGGAGTAATTAACAGCAGTCCTGGCAGTCCTTAATCACATGAACAGCCACCCAGCAGGGACGGGGGTGTGGGCTTGCTCGCCATCCCCAAGAACAACAAGAAGCTGGAATCAGGTGTACATAAAACCTAGGCTTGGGTTAAGTGGATGCATCTTAATGTGCAGCAGCACTGTAAAAGCTGTTAATGGGGAAAGTAAAGCAGTAAATCCCTGCAGTAGGTCTGATGAGGTGGTAAGTACCTCATCTTCCACCCTGACCGTGATGAATCCTAGCTGCTCTTTAAAAGCAAAGTCCTGGCGATAGGTTTGCTTGTAAAAGTCCGGATGAGTTGTACAGCAGAGAAGCTGTTGCAATAAAGCAACATTTTCTTTTATGCTTAATATTGGAGCCCAGGTTCTGTTGTTCTTTCATTTAAAGAAAAAACCACCCGCTCTCAGATTCTGTAATGCCAAGAGGTTGAACCCTGTGAGGAGTTTCAGGTGAGCACGTGCCGTATTTTAAAAGTTTTAACAAGAATCTGGTTATCTGCTCGCGCACGGTGCCGCCGGGTCCAGCCGCCGGGACAAACATCCAAAGTCACCTCGCCCTGCTCAGGTGCCGTTTGCAGTGCGGGGGGAGCTGGTGGCGAGGGAAACGTGGCAGCACGATGCTCGTGCTTCATGTGCTCCTCCAAAACGGTGTCAAGGTACAAGTGAGCTTGCTGTCTTAATCAGACTTCGGTTGGAGGTTGGGGGGGTTGCTTGTTTGTTTTCTTAAATAGGCAAATAAGAACCAAATCCTCTTGTGTTAGCTGGCACCTTTCAGCTTGGGGGCAGGTCAAGGTGGAACGTGAGGACGACAAGCGTTATGGGGGGGACATAGGCAGCGAAACCCTTTGCACTGTAATTCCGAGTCGTTCAGCTGCGAGGGTTATCTTAATTCTCCCTCCTGTGCTATCCCGTTGGGCTTTATCTTTGCAGGTACAGAGGATAATTTCTCACTTACTCTTCAGGCAGAGTATAAAGGTACTACACAGCTGCGTTCACTTGGGCTGAAGATAACAAAAATGGGGAAGAAACGCTAGTGCTACTTCTGCAATAAAGCTTCCCGCAGGGAGGTTTGCAGCAAGTGTTTTTAACTTCTGTTTAGCAAGTGGTCTTACCTCCGTGTCCTGCGTATTCAGCTGTGCAAAACTTCTCTGGAGTGTTTTGCAGCCATTTGAAGAGAAGTTTCTAGGAAATGTGCTTACCCATTTTGCACAGCATGTCGAAGCAGAAAAGACCCTCTTGAATCGACGCGTCGCTAATCCGTACGCCTGTGAGCGTGCAGCAGCGCTGCTGCTGTTCCTCGTTGCTCTAGGAAGGTTGCATAGCAAGACAGTGTTGGAGTGAGGTTTCCTACTGATAAAACTCTTTAAAACTTGATGATACTGTCGTTAATTCATGTTGGTATTTAGATATTGCATAAATAAATTTGAAGAAGTGTGGGTTTCAAGATAAATCAGAATAATCAGCCAAATCAGTTTGATGAGATATTAGTCTTTTTTGTAGTTATCTTGTTGATTTAGTTGGAACCAGATTTTAAGCACACGCATGAGACTTTTCAGAAGGGACAGCTGGTTTACAAAGCTCAGTCGCTTGTGCTGGGAGTGATGATGATGATGGAGGTTCTGCTTCGTTCGCTACCCCAAGTTTATTTTGACCGTTCTTCCATCAATTCCTAGCTGTTCACCCAGGACTCCTCTTCCTGGTGGCAGTCCTTTTCTTATCAGGAATATGTGGCTATGTGTTTTGTCAACAAATTGGAGTTATTTCTTCCTTGCAGAAGAGTTAAGAGAACTATATTTGCATTTAAACTATTGTCATGTACTTTCCGACCAGCATACCTAGAGGTGCTGGGTCACTGGGCAGGTGGCCGTTCGTTACGACTTTTCTGCTTTTCTTTCATGTTAAACCTCCATAGGTTTGGGGGTTTTTTTGCTTTGTTTTAGAATTCAGACCTGAAAACTGAATTCTGTACAATCTCTAAAATGTTTTGTGTGTGGTAAGAATACATATACTGCATAATGCGTTCGTTAATTCTGTAATGATGGAGGAAGAGATAAATAGCAAACTAAAGGTATGAAGAATCATTATATATTATTTGAGGCTTATAAATACTTCTGAGATATTTCTTTCTACTACACATATGTATGTATATAAAGCATCTGCCTTGATGCTTGGGACTCTTTTTGCTTTTATTTTACCCTTTCATTTATTGAAAATCACATTCATGTAGAGATCTAACATTATTACTTCAAGCAAGATTTAATGGTGACTGGTGTCAGTAGTAGCAAAAACATTATTACTTTTATATTTTAAGACAACACTGTTATGCATTATAATACAAATATATGTAATTGCCACTTATACATCTCAGCTAACTTTACCCATTGAAATTATCTTCTTAGCTTTATAGTAACTATTTCTTTGGTAATGTTCTCACCCATGTAAGTATGGATTGAACTTGACGTTTTTAGTCAAGAATGAGTTAAACCATTTAAAAATCCTGAAGTGGGCTGTACTCATGACAATTAGTATTCCTATATTCTCTTCCTATTCCTAAGGGTTTATTATACTCTTCTCCCTAATCAAGTTTTCCAATATATTATGGAACATAGCCTGTAGGTAAAACAGCCATCACTGGGGGAAATATGAGAAGATAGTGAGACAGAGCGGGTCTAAAAACTTTATTTTGAAAACAGTACTCTTTGCTATATGTAGAATTTCCTCTTGTAATTGACTGTGAAAGTACTTGCCGCCTCTGCACGCCAACTCTGCTAGCCAGGAGTCGCGGCTAAAATCCCATGCGTGGCCTGGAAGGGTGAGGCTGAAGGGAAGCGCCTGCATCACCTCCCGCGGGCATCACCTCCCGTGGGCATCATCTCCCACCCACCCTCAGTGCCCACCATCAGGTGCGCCGGGGGGGCATCCTGGCTTGTCCGAACACCACATTTATTTCTCCAGGCTTCATTTTGGTTTTAGGCCTTTATTCCTTAGGCCGCTCTTCTCAGTAAGGCTGGGATTCAATCTGGTATCTGTAGGCAACCAAAACTCTTATTTATATCCCTGGGGCTGGCAGGTGGCCAGGGAAGCGCGGTGGCAGTTCCTGGAAAGCACTACTCTACTTGATAGCGAAGAATTAAATCCCTTTTGTTTTCATGGATAATCAGTTTTCTTTTGTTTTGTTTTGTTTTTTTTTATTTCTTTTCCAGGCCAGAAAAAGAATGACAAAGAAGATCCCACTGTTCAGTATTACCTAATAGCCTCAGACTGTGGCTTTCGGGCTAGAAAGCTCCGTGCTTTATTGTCTCGCTTATCTATGTGCTGTATCATAAATTGCCTTATTCTCGCTATACACAGCCTTGAATCTCCCTGAGAATCTGCTGATTAGATATTGCTATGCCTACAGAGAGTCCAGGCAAACGGCTCACGCTTGTGAACCTGCTGCCGAGCTGATACCCAGATTAAATTTGGACCGGTTTTAAACTTGGATGCAATTTTGAACTGTAACTCTTGTGTGACCTCATTTTGCCCAAAGGGATTAGCTGTGCAAAAGAGTTGGCACCAAATGCAAACTGCAGCATAACCTTGGTGTGGTCTGAGCTGCTTCTGTCCAGGGACCTGGGTGAATGGGAAGAGGATAGGTGGGTGGCTGTTTGGGGCTATTTTTGGTTTCACAGATAATTCACTGTGGTGCAGCAGGCTTTTTATATCTATCTCCTTCAGGCCGCGCTATTTATCCACTAAAATGCAAAGAAAAAAGCTGAAATAATAGAATAGTGAGACCCCAGAATAACAAAACTTAGAGCATCCAGGTACAGCAGAACTGGGCTGGACTATTGCTAGTATTATAACAAATTCCTACTTGTCGCTTTCCCTGTCATCCCCCTTTTGCTTGGATTTTGTCCTGATTTTGGCAACAGCATGATGATTCCATGAGTGAGACTGATAAGTACTGTCATAACAGTAACAGCTGATATGTTTGACCACCCAGCTGGTTCAAACTGATTTGTCTTTATTTTCACAATTTATTCACTATAGTGATGGGGTAGATCTCCCTGTGAGTTCCCTTCTGAGAGTTTGCTGCCATAGGCAGCATCCTGCTCTTCCATGCAGTCCAAACAGATTTCCACAAATGTTTCTTCCAAGTCAATGTTCATTTTGTATCTCTCTTGACAGCAAAATCCTAATGAACATTCAATCTTCCTCATTAAGAAAAACAATTGGCTTTAAATGCAATCTTTCTTTCTTGGCAGATCTTGAAAACTTCAAAACAAGGACAAGAAGTACAGTGTCAGTCCGCCAAGGTCAGGGAATGGTGCTGCTGTGTGGACCACCACCACACTCTGGAGGTAAATCGGTTTTCTTCTCTCGCTTTCCATATGCAGGGCAATATGCAAGGTTTTCATTCTCAGGATGTATTTCAGAAAGTTTTAAAATGGTACACTTTAAAGGTGAACATTGTGATAGTGCCAGCCTGACAAAATGGTTTGTTCTGAGTGGTTGTGTTGACGGTCTAAACACACTGGTAGATCTCTGTTGGATATAGATGCAGAGAAAGAGTTTACAAGTGCACACAAGTATGCCTTTAGGAGATGAAATGATGCAAACTAAAGCAGTACATTCATGTATAGAAGATATGACCAAAATCTTGTAGAACTTTCGGGAGTCATTCTGTATGTGACCTTGGTGTGTCCTCTGCAAAAAGGTTGGAGATTGCTGCCAGAGCCACTTCTGTGCATCGTTTTCCTTATTACTTTAATTTTTCAAATACTCATCACTACTATTGGTTTGTCTCCTGAGTACTCAGATTCCACTGCTGATTGTCCAGGTCTCATATGAAATTTTATTTTTGGAATAGTGGTACATATTCTTCCTACCCTTTTTATGGGAGGAAGAAGCAAGGGAGTGTTATGGGAGAGAGGGAAATAATGTGCCAACAGATTACGTAGCGATCGTGAGGATGCTCACCACTGTTTTCTTTGTTGTTGTTTACGTCTGTGCCTATTTTTCTGGAAATCATAGTCTGAAGCTCCAGATAGAATGATGGAGAGACTCTGCTACCTGAAGTCTCTAAAAATTTCCCATTCTTCACTATCATTTCTGTGTCTGGTGATATATTTAAATCCATTAGAATTATAATACTGAATGATACTGACTGTAACTCAAGGCTCATTGAGTGTCCAAAGATACAGACTCTGTTCAGAAAATGATTCAACCTCTCTTTTCATAACAGTCGCTGTTATCTCTAATGCTTCAGAAAGATTTGTGACTTTTTTGGAGAAATGGAAAAGTTGTAGTAGCAGACAGACAGAAGAATTTTGCATTTTTAGGATGGTTTTATTGGCCCGTACTCTTGTACACTATAGTTCTGTCATAAAATGATTGATCCCCTCTTAAAATCTCACTAAATTATCCTTTTTATACCTGTCACTTTTTATACTGGCTGTTTATAATAGTGGAAATGGCATATATGTCCCTGTGTGGCTATGGGAAAACGGCCTTTGCTGGCAGCTGCGGGATCTCGCTCGTGCCGCCCCGAGTGCCGCGGAGCCGTTCAGGTATCTTTGCATCACATTGCCCAGCGTTGCTTGATCGCTGACCCGGACTGCAGCTCGGGTCTGGCACCGTGCTTGAGCAAATAGGATCTGGAGAATATACTACAGAGAGCTGAACGGCTCATCGAGCATTGCTTGGGGTTCAACAAGGGTTAGAAGCTTCAGATCCAGCCAACCTAAACCTCGGCTGGTTCAACACAGAAGTGTTCAGACGTTTGCGTGATGCTCTTCTGTATTCCCTGAGTATTTTCGATAGCTGTGTGTCCTAACCTTCATTAGCCTAAGTGATGGAGAGAGAGTTAATGACACAGCGCACCAAATTTAGAGCCTGGGAGAGAGAGAAATGGAAGAGAGAGAGTCAGCGCTCCTTGACATCGGTGGTATTTGCAACCTTTTGCTCTGCGGTAAATTTGCCTCTTTGATAGGTTGTCGTAAGTCTTTAAATACAACAGAGCGCTATATCATGCTCATGTAAACCCTGAATTTTAACACTGACGTATTTGGCGTTCTCTAGATATATTCCTTTCTGTTAAGCAGCAGCTAACAAGGACGCAAGAGAGAACAGACTACAGTAGCTGCTGCCGTTGTATGTCCTGAAATGATTTGTTCCCTTTGACAGCATGTGATATCTGTCAAAGGCCGTTCCCTGACCAGAGCCAGCATCATCAATTCTGGTGTTCAGATAAGGAGGTTAATGAGGAATTTGTATTAACAGTAGTAAAAAAGCCGGCATTTTCTCAGTGGCAAGGACAAAATTGGTAGGAAAAAAACCATTATGGATTCAAAGTGGAGTTTACAAATAGCCAGTTATAATAAGTACTGTAGTAATTCCTTCCGTGCAGTTCGCTTTGAAGAGGATGGTACTGTGTAAGTATTTAGCAAAGGCAAGACAGTTCTTTTCAATTAAAAAAAAAATGGTTTTAAAGGTGTCGAGGCTGTCTTGCTTGACTGACTAGTTAAACCCATGTGTTGTTGCCCTGCTGCTTTTGTCCAAAACGAGCATGGGAGAGGTAATGGGTCGGTCACTGCTGCTTCCGTTGCGCCCGATGTTGGTACCTCGGTTACAGGCGTTGCCTTTGTGCCCAGCAAGCAGTGGTGGGTGTCACACAGCTTCCGCGTGTTGGCACTAGTCATGGTGATGGACACCCAGCCGTTTGGGCTAGCTGTTTCATCAGGAGGTATTTCGGTGAATCACAGACGCTCACCCTTTAAGATCACTTGTCCCTTTTAAAGAAATCTGCAGCCGTGTTTTGCAGTCTGTCTGTCCTCCGAGTCCTTGCTCATCGGTTTGAAAATTGCCTAGCAAACCACTCGCTATTAGTCTGCTTTTACTGCTCAAATACAATGAGACAAGTGCTTACAGAGCTCCTTCCGCTGACTTCTGACCAGCTGGCAGGAAACCTTGTCAAGGCTGCCAGCCTCCCCGGCCCCTGGGCTTCACCGTCCCCAGCTCGGCTGCCACTTAAAAGGAGCAGAATTGGAAAGGAGCTGGAGGGCCCCTGGGTCCGCGAGCGTAATGACCTGCGAGATCTGCTGCCGCTTACAAATCAAGAGAGCTTTTAATTTTACATATTCTCAGGGAGACCTCACCAAAAGCTTTTCCGAATCAGGATAAAGCCAATTTGGGAGAACTCTGTTGGCCACACAAATAAAGTAAATGTTTTTTACGGTGCTCAGAGCATTCTGGCTTTTCAGTTGCATGGCAATGAGAGACCCTGCTGTTCCCTGCTGTAGAGAAGGAGCTACATGGCAAATGTCTCTACCTGCTTAATTTATCCATCTAGGATCTCCTTCACCTTTTGGTTTCGGGTGCCGTTTTTCCCTTTGGTTCAGGATGTTATCATGGGAACTATAACACCTCAAATTTCCGGCGTTCGTTACTTGCAGGTGGCTCTTGCATTCGTGATGTCAAGTCCACAAAGTTGCTCATAGTCACAGCGCCCAACGTTTACGTGAGTGGCTCCTTCGGCACTAACTGTAGCCCCGAATCGCGTGCCTGCCCCGCGCGTGGGTCCCGCTCGCTGCCTCGGCCCCTTCTCGCGGGTCTCGTTGCAGCCCGCTGGTTCGGGAGCTGCCAAAGCTGGTACCAGGAACCGCCGAAGACCGGCCGTGGGTCGGCTGCTGCTCGTTTGGGGTCTGTAGTGCTCTGGGTGAAGCATCGTCTTCAGCTTCATCCTTGCACAGAGAAAGGAGGGTGGTTTGGGGCAGAAATGCCTCGTGATCCCCAGACCCTTTCACTTGAATCCTCAAACGTCAGGCTGAGGAGTCGTGCTCGCTCTCACGCTGTCTCGGCCTCCCTGGGGGTAATTACAGTAATTGTGCCTTGCGAAGTTGGGTGGTGTCAAGGGAGGCCAGAGACACCTGGGTGGGTGGTGGCATTCTCGGAAGAGGTGAGATAATGAGTTTTTACACCCTTCCTCCGACTCGAAGGTGTCGAACCAGGCTGCCTGCTTTGGGGGTGAGCGCTAAACTCCTGTATTTACAGATATTTTCCACTTTCAGTGCAATCACTGCAGCAGCGTTTGGAAGGAAAGGGGGGCCTGGGAGGCAGGTGCGTGCGGCCGGCTCCGACGGCACCTGCAACCCGAGTGCTGCCGGCAGCACGGCAAGGCAGGAGGGGAGCTGCATGTCCAGATAAAGCTCGGGAACGTCCTCATTAGGACACAGTTACTGTGCTGCTTTCCCGATCTGTAAGCGCAGACTCTGAGCAGCAATAGTCCTGCAAGTACAGGATAAATGTGGATTACAGGGAGAGCCGGCTGAGCCCAGGGCGGATGGGGCGCTGCCCCGATGCAGCTGCTGCGTGGGGCCGTCGGCGTGCTCCCGCGCCGGCAGGTCCCCACTGAAAGCATAGCTGGACCCTGGCGTTGCCCCTGTTTCAAGTGATACAGGAGCATGTGTAAAACCTGGAGAACTTTATTTGCTGCAAAAAATGCGCCCTTGCGCATCCATCACACCTGCACCGGACCCAGCAAATGGGGAGACAACGCATGAAGAGGCAGAAATCGTGCAAATTTGTCTTTATCTCCTTAACAAAGCTCTCTCCTGTTCCCGTGAGCACGTGCTCTTTCCAGGTTGCTGTAACAAGCCTGCGTAGCATCAACAGCCTCCCCGCGATTTCGCGTTGCGCAAGCAGCGGGAAGGAGGGGGAATTCCCGCCCTTGTTCCCTGAGGAATTTGTTTGCATTTTCACGGATAAATTTGCTGAGATAAAGTTTAGCTTTAAAAACTGTTACATTTGCTGAGGTAATTCAGAGGAAAGTGTTAGTGTGAATGTATTCGCTGGCGATACAAAACCATTCCGAGAGGCGCTGAAATGGTTTCCGTTTTGCTGAGCTCGGTGCAGGAGCGCGTGGCGGCTGGTGGTGGGGGGATGAGCGCTTCCCGGGGGCCCGGAGGCAGAAGCCGAAGGGTAATTATTTCCTTGGATCGTTTGGATGGGAGATGACTGCCTACGCTGCCACCGTCTATGATCTGCCCTGTTCCAGCTAGAAAATGATCTTAATTATATCAAGCCAGATCCACAGTTAGTCTAAATTGGTACTGTTGCAATTTTGTAACTAAGCTGGGCTGGAGTACACTAGTTGTCTTCTGTTTTGCATAGAAAGCATTTAGTGGAAAGTCACAATCGTTCCAGTTAATTCAGATCGAGACCCTTGCTCTGCAGGAATTAATCTTCTTTGTAGAAACAATTTTTTTATTTTTCTTTTCCTTCCTCCTGTTCTTTCCTCCCAAATCTAGAACTACTTTGAAAGAGTGAGTTTTAAAACTCAGAATTGCAAAGTTAATGCTTTTCAGTCACGTGAATTACATTTCCTTTAGCCACCTGCGTGTCTCTTGGTATAACAGGAGCGGTTTGATTGCTAACAGCTCCTGCGCAGCGGCCACAGCCGTCTCCTGCTCCAGCTCGGGGCAGATGGAGGTTCGCATGAGAATATCGGGTATCACGAGGAAGTAACTGTGTGTTGGAAGATCGTGGTGTTTCCTTGGCAGCTCCCATCCCAAGGGGTCCTCAGGCAGTGTTTGCAAACTGCAGCTGTAGAGATCGCTTCCTTCCCGGACCGCGATGTGCCACCTCTGGGATGTAACCTTGCCACCGGTTAATGTCGTGTTGCACCAGGAATAAAGCATTCAGGTTAGGAGTGAAAGATAATGTATCTAGTTGAAAGTGCAAGTGGCATTAAGATAGAGAAAATGCAATTACTTATTTTGGAATTAGATTACAACAGCAAACCTGACTTCATCATCCTTGCAAAAAGTGCCTGGGGACATTCAATGGCCAGTGCCGAAGGCGAGGGCTGTCGGYGGAAGACTTCTGCATTAGGGCTTACCTAGTTTTTTCAATTTGCGACTTCAGTTTTCGTTCTGCATTGAAAGTGACATCTTTTAAAAGGCAGGAAAGCTGTTCAACCCGAGAATAGCTGCTGCTTTGCCGGAGAGGGTGGCCACCAGCGTGGCGGGGGCYGGGGAGACCCGGAGCCAGCCGGGGGCTGAGCACGGAGTGGCCTGCGCTCCAAAGGGGACCGGTTCCAGCGCTTCCTCAGCCTGGAGGAAATTTGATAAAATCAAAGAAACACATTAGAAGGGAGTCATTTCCCATCCACTGTTTTATCATTGGTCATAAAAATCCTGGGTTATACTGGAAATAGAAGTGTTTCCCTGCTCCCGTCCACACCTTTATCCCTTTACCTGTAGTTTGCTCTGATACCTTCTACTTGGACATACCCCTTTCTAAAGGGCTGGCAGGTAAGAGCGAAATTATCTTGGCCCACATACATTAGTTGTTGAGGTTTTTTTTTCTTCTTTATGATGCTAAATAAAGAGCTTTCCACTATTTAAATGTTCCTAGCAATTCCTCCTAAAAATGAGTCCAAATGATTAACAAGTATTTTCGGCATAGTCAAATGGGCTGAATACAGCTGCACGGAGTAATTGGGGCATCTCTGTGTATTTTCATGATTCTTATTTTAATATCAGTTGGAGATTAACCGTATGAACCCAGCCTTTTTCCACCTCGCTCCCCTCAGATGAAGAAAAAATGTGTATTTCTTGCAATACGTTTTCAGCAGGGAGTCACCATTTTGTCAGGTCGGTGCATCATGGTGTTACATTTTGTTAAGCAGCATAATGATGCGATCGCCTGGTATGATGGAGTGCTTGCTGAGTGCTGGAAATTTGGAAAGTCAGTGTTCATCTGGAGCTCGGGAAGTCACTGGAATAAGAACCAGAATACACGCAAATCAAACGTTTGCTTCTGTCACATCTTCTGCTCCGGGACCAGCCGCTGGCGGAGCCCCTGAAGCCCGTCCTGCCGTATTCACAGGACCTTGGCTGTTAGAAGTTTTCATTTCTCTTTTTTTTTCCTTCCCCATTCATTCACTCACACATACAAAGTCAGTATAAAACAGAGAAGTGGTAGGAGCCTACCTGAGTTGTTCGCTTTTTCCTGCGATAACTACCCTGCACGTGTAGGGTTTTCCCTCATTATTTCTGTTTTTTTAATTAAAAAGCCTAATGATGGTCTTGTGTAGACCATTCTAACTATGAAACCCCATGGAGCAAATGAAGCAACAATAAAAACTGGTGTGGGAACATGGCATAAAGTGCATATATAGCAGCATGAGGAGCAGTTACAGTGGAGATTTAAGTGGTCACGTTGTAGACGCTGCAGACAGGAGAGAACAKTTGAGAACCATAAATAAGATTTACGTATCTAGAAGCTTACCTTTAGATGAAGTGGCTTAAAATTATATGTGAGCTGTTGTGTGGCCCGCACGTTCTCCTTCCTATTTTTGTTGCAACCAGCCCTCGTGGGTCCTGCTCGCAGCCGGCGCGGGGCAGCGCCACGCTGGTACCTCTCGTTGGGTGTTCTCATCACGGCAGCAATTCAGGGGACGTGAGGAGCATCAGAAAGTTTCCATGGCTTTTTTTGATGAGACAAGYTGTGGTATCTCAGCATTTCTTAGGATGAGCCCTCTGATTTGGATGCTGTAAAAACAATGCTATATTGCTTTACGTTTTCAAAGCACTGTTAGATCAATACCATCTGCTGTCTCTTTTCAGAAGAGCCGTATGAATAATTGATTTGGGGGGGCTTGCTGGCCAAAAGGAAAAAGAAAAACTACAAAAAATAACTGTGGGTTGTCTGAAGTATGTCATTCCATTTTGTATTTTTAAGCCTTTTTATTACATTTAGATATATTTAGAAACAAGCATTTCACAATATAAAACAACATTTAATTTAAAGCTCTTGGTCAAAACATTGTTTCTTTTGAGAGGGACTTTAGAAGGAGATATAGGTTAGCCTTTCTTGTTTGCATTTTTCAGTATAATCAGATTTGGCAAGTTAAAATTATTTGGCAAGTTATTCAAAGAGAAAATCCCGCCAAAAAGACAAAAAGTAAAGAAAGCACTCATTTTATTTTTCAGGGCTCTGAATATGTTTTGCATTCCATAGAAGTTATGCTTGGGAAATACTTGGAGGTCACTGTCCTTTTAAATTTATCTCCAAATTAAAATAAAATAARCTTTTATGCTAAATAGTTATTTAAGTTATGGGAACTGGGTCATTTAGCTGCCACTTTAGATTTATTTGGTGTTCAGGGCCACTTAGTTAATATTTTAGCAGATATCTTCTAATATCCCCAGTCTTTCATTGTGTATTTAGAGATTGAAAAAAAATACAGTTGTATAAACGCATGCAGCTTTCACTTGTAAGGGTTGGCAGCGCACCCATAAACGTGGAGAACACCCAAGTTTGTAAATGCCTCCCTAAAATAGATTACGTGACATTCCCTCTTTGGGAAGATAAGGGAGCATTTCACTTTGTCTTGAGGGCTCTCCTTCACTCCTCCCACCCCCCAGTTTTCTCTTGGCTCATCGTTGCACAAGGAGTTATATCCACAATGTTCTCATGACATTTGCGCCTCTGCCCTTGTGGGAAAATCCTATAGAGTGAAAGCTTCGGCCTTCCAAGCAGTGGGAGAAGTGGTGGATGTACGTGGAGAACTGGTGCAAGAGTCTTGTTCTCTCTGTCCATATCACTGCTCATCACATCTGTAATGTATTTATTGTCACGTCTCTTAATTTAGCTCCATAACCTATGGAAGAAAGAAGTTAGCTTTGACCTTTTCAGACAGCTAAGTGCTTAACTATGCAAATGGAAACTTGCTGAGGCTTCTAGAGGACCYGTCTCCTCCTGACAACGTGCCTAGGGTCACTGAAGAAGTCCAGATGACCTGGGAACTGAATCTTCCCAATTTCTAGTCCTGAACCTTTATTCCTGGGACAGCTTCTCCCTCTGTTCTTTGCCACATGATTTCCTATTTTTTCCTCCAGTCAATAATACTGCCCCAATAGAGTGGCACCCACGCAGGCCGGCGTGCAGTGTATCCCACTATTTTATATTAAGGGTTATGCATCTGGTAGCTTGTTCTGTGTTGACTGAACAGAGACAGAATTCAGCAGTTTTTATATCACTTTTATCTACTAGTGTATAAAACGGTGTGCATTTTGCCAATTAAACAGATGTGTGCCAGCATTTGCAGATCAGTGTGGTTAAAATTAGACCTCTTTATTTGTATCTTGTCATCTCTTTATGCAGGAGCCCTAGCGAGTGGTGTCCAGTTTTGAAAGTATTCATCATTGTTATTACATGAAAATAAGGAGTTAAAGGAAAGCTGGTTTTTCTATCTCTTTGTACATGCTCATGTTCTAAATGCACTTGTAAAAGTCCATCTTCCCAAGGAGGAGGGGATTTATTAAAGTTCAGTTGTTCAAATAACTCTTAACCATCTTGTGCCATTACTCTGTTGGAACTACACCTGTGCAGTCCGTGTCTGGGAGCTGAAGTCTTGACAGGGAATTATTTTCACATCTTTTCACATAAGTGATGCACTACTAAAGGTTGGGGTTTTTTTCCTGTTCTCTCTTGCCTTTTTTTTTTTTCAATAGCGCAGAGAACTTTTAGTTCTGCTGCACAGCTTAATCAAGTAGAACTAACTAAATTTTAGTATTTGGCAGAAGAGATGGCAATTCTGATTTCATCTCAATCTCAGCCTTTCGTGCGGCGTGGTAGGTAGTGAAGTGCAGACACCAGGCATGTTTTCAGAAAGCACTTTGCTGATTGCAGTGGAGCTCAGACCACTTCTGGGTTCTGCAGAGAAATGATTAGTGCAGGGATTCTCACTTGCTCCTGTCCCTTTTTAAGCAATGATGGGCACTTCATGGGCTGCAAGCAGTGAAAATGTTTTGGCTGCAAGTCTGGCTGGTGGCCCGTGRTATGGGACGAATGGCTTGAGGGTTTTGTCTCTTAAATGATGTGTTGCACAAATCAAGTCTCATATTCTCACTTGCTTATAAAGCCCCAGCTGCGTAGTACAAGGAGAAGGAAAAGACACTGGAAAAACTAAGCAGAATAGCGCAGAAGGGAAAAAGCAGTTATCAGCCATTTTCACACCATCCCGTATGGGGCTTTCTCCACGTGGGTGGTACTGCTCTACGGGGCGGGCTGTGGAGCAGAGTTCTCGTAATTTGGCATCAAGTGTTTGTGCACTTTTACTCATCATTCCATATTACTAACCTTAAAATTGCTCTTTCCCTTCTTTGGAAATTGTCACACCTCCTTTTTATTTGTCACTAATTGATAGTTAATACGTTGTTAATAAATGTATTCTCAGGTAAAATTCCACAGATGCAGCCATTCCTCTAACAGTGGGAACAGACATTTGTAATGCTCTATGCTGCTGCTCTTGTAGTTTATGTTAAAACTTTGGAAACCATTTATACAGTCAGTCTTGAAATAGGTAATGTGAAGAGAAGAAACTACTCCAGAAACAGCACATAGCCAGAGAGGCTGGGGAAAGGAGGACATTTCCACCTAATGTCTACCTAAAAACAGTGAATTTTTTCATTCTGTCCARGCAGCATTAACCTGTTTCGCCTGCTCTGAAACATTATGCCAGGGATGTCTARATGACCAAATCAGAATGGTTTTGATCCGGATCTTTCAACCACCTCTGCCTGCAAGTCTCAAATCAGCTTCTCGATGCCAGATCTGTCTCACAGGCTCATTCGTGCTGATGTGGGACCTTTAGAAGAGCAGGAGGTTGGATCCGGCAAGTACTTGTCCTTCTCTGTATTTGTTGTGCCCAAGCGTGGCCAAGTGCCCCTTGCCAGGGAGACCGCAGAAGTGCTGGACGGCCCCTGCCTTTTCCCTGTTGAGGCATTAATGGTTTTTCCTCTGTCTTCAGTCAGGATTGTGATGGACATTGTGAGAACTTCCCCATCTTAATGTGTTCACGTGTCTTTACTGCTTGGTCAGATTTGGTTCGGATTAGTGCAAAGTTAATTTAGAGAGGAGCGTCTGACAGATGGATCGACAACGCGGTTGTAGAAGTTCCCTTTCTCTAGGAAAGCACGCAGAATTTGTGCTAAGCTGGGAGCAAGTGCTGCTTCGTTGGTTTAACCCTTTGTGAAACCTGGGTCATTGAGCAGCCTTTCACGGGTCGCCCTGGAGGTTGGAGTGGAAACGGGAGCAGATGAGCTGTTCCCACGCGGCTGGGATTTGCAAAAAAAGAAAAAAGTAGCTGTTATTAGAGCTCTTTTGCGTTAGCGCTGAACAGCGATGCTTGCGATGTCGGTGAATTCGGCAGCAGCGTTGGCACGGGCTTGCAGGCAGGGCTCGGAAGCCCCGGGGCGTTGTTTCGGCCTCGGGGCACATGTAAACATCGAGCGGGTTTCTTTTCATGGAGTAGAAAAGACGGAATTCAGAAAGGGTTTCTCCGGGTGTTTCTTAGCGGCGGGTGGCCTAGGGCGYGCGGGGGAGCGGGAAGGCTGCAGGGAAGCTTTGTACCACCACGTACRACGACCCCCGAGCGAGAGGGGCTTCACTGGTGGCCAGCTTGGGCCTCCAGGTGAGGAACCGGTTGTGTTTTATTTCACACGCGCGGGGTATCATCAAATACACTTTGAGAGTAAACGGTGTTGCATCAAAAACGTCTGAATCTCTCACCAATTTCCCCTCTTAGTGGCCACTCTGAAGTCACGTACGAGTTAAATTCCAGGTCCCAAAGGAGCATCAGCATGTTACAGGCGGTCGCTGGAGGAATGCTCTGCTGGGCTCCAGAAGCCTCCAGGGGCCTCATCTCCGGCCAAGAGCAGAGAAGAGCCTCTCCCAAACCCGCCGCTGCCCGAGCCGGGGCCAGCAGCAGCCCTTCTGCACGGGGCCGGGCGAGCCGGGCATCCTTCGCGCAGCGCCGCGGGGCCGAGCCACGTGCCCCACGTCCCCTGCCCCGGGGGGACCGCTGCAGCTCAGCAGGCACGGGGGCGTTCAGCTTAAAATCGGGCACGTGAAGCCCTCGTTTAAATGAGAAGAGATTGAGAGCTGTAACTTCCATTTAAAGTGCATCTCCCATCATTCATTTTTTATATTATGCCACAGTCGCTGTTTAAATTATTAAGAGCAAGAAGTAAAAAGCTTCTCAGGAGATAGAAATGGATTAGATTAAAATTAATCTGACATAATCCTTTCTTTAAAACTGCTGATTCAGTGTGTGTACGAGTTTATCAACATATTTAGGGATAAAGGAGAGAGATATAATCTTTCCCCATGCGGGGGGGGTGGATGTGCTCTTGCAGCGATCCTGTCCCATTGATTCGGTGCCTGTCCRTCAGCTTGGACAGACACCGGCTCTGGGAACAGCAGACGTGCAACGCTGTTTTAATTATTTTATGAAATTACGAATGTTTGCAATAGCATTTGCTGTGAATGCCARGTTCATTTTAGGTCTGCAGGAACTGCAGCAGGTGAGTTGGTGCCCTTGCTCGCGCGTGTGCTCTGCCTCAGTTCGGCGGGAGGGATTTTGGGAGCAGGAGCTGCAGAACAAGGCCGTGGGCGAGAGCAGGGTTTGGCACAGCACGCAGACCCAAGTTTTCGACGGGCATCCATCACTTGTCAGCAGGGCTACGTCAGTTTGTGCCGAGTGAAGGATCCGTCCCTAGAAATTCATGATGTATTTCTAAATCAGAGAGCAAATTCACTTAGATTTTCTATTTCTCCTTTCATAGGTGTTCGTCTGTATACATATGGCTGTTTTTTGGGGATATGCTTAGTGTCATAGCCCCACCGCGTATCATTTAGGCAGGAACTGTATAGGCTGTTGCCTTTAATGACTCCGAAGCTGCAGCTCTTCGTGCGGACTAATGGTCTGCCGGGGCGCGTTCGCGGCGGGAGCCGTGACACGTGCCCGTCAGCTACCCGCTGGCCT
Source organism: Casuarius casuarius (assembly GCA_003342895.1). Taxonomy (NCBI): domain Eukaryota; kingdom Metazoa; phylum Chordata; class Aves; order Casuariiformes; family Casuariidae; genus Casuarius; species Casuarius casuarius. The sequence continues at coordinate 1,132,829 of PTFA01000068.1, read as the reverse complement.
TCCCCGCTGGTAACCGAGTGCTCCGTTGAACGCGGCGGGTCTCCCACCGCACCTCTGCCGCGTCCCCGGCACGTGCAAGTCGCCCTGCGCTCGGGAGAGCCACGGCACAAGAGGCTCTTCTTCCAAGGAAAGACCTTGGAAGCATTGAAATAATAAGGAACGTGACATGAATGGATTTTTTATTGTCAGTGACAGCTCATGACGTGTTTAAAAAGAAATAATCCACGAGCCAGGCACGTGGTGTGTTCCCTGTTAAGTTGCGGTTGATGCTAAATGAAGATTGAGATGGTGTTGGAAGGGGGTGGGACAGCCAGGGGCCGGCGAACGCCGAGTGAAGTCTGTCGTCTGACAGCGTTCAGTCAATAGGCAGGTATCAAAAGTCGTAGCATCTTGTGATCTCTATATATAATAAGTTAGAGATTGGAGCCTAGCTCCAGCCATCTTCTAGCCATCCTGCAACCACCCTTATCCTCAAAACAGTCCAAAGGGTGGCTGGCYGCTTCAAGCAGAGCTGTCAGAAATGACCAGGGAGCCTGATCTTCTTGCGAGTCTCTTGAGATGGTCGTAATAGAAAGTAAGTTGTTGGCACAAACACSATATTAATAGATCTCCACTTTGGCAATCGGATTTGGTTCTCCATATCCCTGGGTGTACACTCAGCCTCATTTAAGTCAGCGGTCCTGACTGCTCGATCACTCATTCCTGCTGAGGTAATGTTTTGTTCTTGGAAAACAGAATATGGTTACGATGAAAACCTTAACTGTGACATTTTCTGTTACCTGATACGTATGTCTGAATATGCAGCCTTAATGTTGCATGAAAATAATTCCACAATCTCTATTTTATTTGAAAGAAAAAATTTCTGTCTTTGAAATAAAACAGAATTGTAGAAGAGTTCAATTTAGGGAAAGTTTGGGKTTTTTTTAAATCATCGTGGAAAGAGAAAGGGAGGAGCTGTTACAGACTAGTCATGGAGCAGTGTTTCCAGCTGGTACGTATCAAAACATTGTTTATCTGTCGAATATGTAAGCAGAATCGTTTTTTACTAGCTATATACTAYAGGAGAGTCACACGGCATTAAATAATAGTACCTGCAAATGCCTATCTGTGCCGAGATCTCCCCTAAAGGACATGTTACCCTTACTGTTTTGCTCGGTATTTCAGCCTTGCAGTTGTTCATAATAATTCACTGCAATAAGAAAWTTCTCCACAACCAACTTTTTTTCTAAAGGTTTGATCTAATCTCTTATAGCTACAGTAAGAGGCTGATCAAAGGTAGTGAAAGCTGGTATTAAAGGATTAGCTAGGTCACATTGAAATATGTTTTAAAACAAGCCCAGGGACCTTTAGCTTTACTGAAGCAAGCGTACAAACAAGATTTTTAGGCTAACTCTCTCTTGACTTTAAAAGGAAAAAACAAACTGACAGATTAAATCTGAGTCATTCCTTAAGGTGATATATGTAGCATTTTATGTGTAACAAGCTTGGAAAATAGAAGTAATGATTAAATCTTGCAGTGCAAAAACACAGGGCAGAATTAAAAATCAGTTTAAGTGTCATTTATAAACATTACYAGCTTAAAGCGTATTTATTCTCGTTTGATGTTTGGCCCTAAGTAGTTAGCAGCTAGTCCCCGTTCTCTTTTGTTCGAGCCCGTCTGTTTTCTCTCTCCTTTCTGTTTACTGCGGGCAGTATCTGCCGCCGAGCTGCTCTGTCCCTGCTGGCAGRTGAGGATGAGTGGTTCCTCTGTAAGGGTGTCGATGCCGCTCTGTGGACCACATCGAGTTGTTAYTCTTTTTTACCAGAACTTCCTCATTGAAATCAGCTTAGAAACAGAGAGCATCATCCGGCTGTATACATTGCTCAGAGGGAAGAGCTGTGAAATCATCTTGACTTAAATCAGTGTCACAGGAGAGCAAGCGTGTGACTCCGGGCTCCCAGAAGCGCGGTGCTGCGTGATTAGTAGAGGTACAGGTTATAGCAAGTACGTAGTTATTTATCCGCTCGTGAGTGCTTTGTGCGCTGTTGCTTTTTTGAAGCTGGCTAGACATAGTTACGTGGCACGCTACATTGCATACTGAATAAGATTGTCCTGTAATCTTTATTTCCCTGTAAAGCAGCTGCCCCAGCTGTGCAGGGGTACGGTTTACACCTTTATACCATTAATGATGGTGTTTCCTTCCAGGATGGCCTGATGTTYTCCCACAAAATTCCTGTGCTGGGCGTAAGCTTTAAATTCATAACTCCCTTCCTCTGTGTGCCAGCGTGCCCACCAACCCATCCGGTTTTGAGTTTACAGTGCGTTGCTGTCCCTTGGTACGATTCAGAGTTGCACCTGGGGCTGGGCTGGACTTGCCCATCCCACAGGTCTGTTGATCCAGGAGCAATTCTGCTGGATTGAGCCTAACTCCAGAAATTCCCATTTAAACTAGAGGGGCATGAAGCGGAGTGGCTTTATGAACCTTGTCTGACRAAACCTGCATACAGTTTCTTCCAAGACCTGTCGGTTTATACGCTAGATCGGCGTGGGGGCAGGAGGGCAAGTCTGCTGCCCATCAGAAGTTTTAGAAGTAGCTTTGTGTATTTAACTCTGTCCGATAAATACAGTGACATGGGACTCACCATCGCACGATGTTTTCCATTCAGTCAGAGATAAAGGCTGCTGTTGATTTTCCTCCCCGAGGGGACTCGAAGGTGCGGATTTGTCAGCATCCCAAATGGCACGGTGCAGGCGTCGTTAGCATTTGCGGTTGCTATAGCAGCTGGTATAGCTAGTCATCGACTGGGCACGGGCTCTGTTCGTAGGAGATAAGCTAGGTCAATTATGTACAGCCATCAAATATTTAACTATTTTAGAGATACAGAAAAATGGAGATGCAACAGATAAAGGCGATTATTGATTGGACTTCAGGTAATGAAGACCTCTCGCCTTCGGAGAGCGCGGCACGTGGGTAATTACGGAGTGGGTCACTTGGTGAGCAGGGGCTGAAGAGTCAGGCAGCAACCACGGTGCTGCACCCGTTGCAAACCCTAGTGTCGTTGCTGTAAGGGTGACCCAAAGGATGAGCCTGGCACAAACCTTGCCTGGTCTGCACGTTTTCACCATTTTTATGCACTTTTGGCTCATTAATGCACGTGCCACCAATTTGTACATTCGCATTGTTCATTAGTAAAAGTATGGAAAAGAGGTAGCATTAGAAAGTGTATACATGCCTTTTTATCCATATTTGTATACATGTATACACAGCTGTTTTGTGGCCATAAACCAGCACCAACAAGCATACAGATATGTTACGTTTTCAAGGACAAGCATTCCTCGTGATCTCGAAAGGGACCACTTGCAGGTACCATTAATATGTTTTTAGGAGATTACGGGAATGCAGCCTGCAGCGTAGTRCTGCTGTCTTTGTTGTGTGTTGAGCCCTGTTAGACTCTACAGAGAACTTTGTTGTTGGCAGTTTTTAAGAAAAAGTTCGAAAAACCTCAAAGATGTCATAGTTATCATTGGTCGAGATGACCGCACAGGGTCTAGTCGCTTTCTTCGGTCGTTCCATATCTTTATGATTCCCATCGTATTGACCCACTTACCTTATTGCTTTAAAGCCTCACGAATCCTGTTTGGACTCTGATCTGGTTGGTTGTATCGATCCCAAGGAGTACGTCACGCGGGAGCGATATTTCCCGTAACAGCTACAAATTACCATAGTTTTAAGCAAAACTCCTAAATAACATAGCGTTTCCCTCATTATCATAGAAATACTTCCTAAGCTCGCTGGTAAAAGCTGATCTCTTTGTTCTGCAAAGCCATTGGGTATGAAGAAAGGTCTTAGGAAAGTAGCAACTGTTGCTTAAATAATGTTGGCAAACRCTCCAATATATAAGATACACTTTTTTTGTCAGTAGCTCTGTCACCACTGACCGTATTGAATAGTAGCTATTTCATACCCTTCTACATGTAATGCAGGAAACTATGCAAATTGGTTCACTAATATTAGTAAAGGACTCACTTTTTTTTACTTTACCTGCTCTCTGACAAGGATAGCCTGTTTCTTTGTGCCAGTGGCTGGCTGGTTGACTGCTGGGTAAGTCTTCTGGGTAGCTGCGCTGTCAGCTTTTGCATACAGGATTGTTTTTCCAAAAACACTCCAAAAGCAGTTATCAACTTTAGACTAATCTTATTCATTATTCTTTTTGTTAAAGCTTGGATTCAAGGTGCGGAAAGTGATGTTACTTAGCTGACCAGCCTTGTGTGATGGAGAGTGCAGAGCAAAGAGTCAAAGGGCAGAAYTACTGGGTAGTTTTTGCATCCAGGTTAATTCCTTTACAATCTTTTGCAATTATTTAAGAAAAGAAAATTAATTGATTCAAAGTACTACTGGGGCAATAAAATAGCCTAGGCTCGAAAGTAATGTGTACACTGCATAATTCATGCAGCTCTACTATTACAATAAAACTGGAAAAGAAGGCAAATTTTCAAGGAAACTCCAAAGATCGCACTACTGAGTTGTAGACAAATAACTGGTATAGGTGGAAAGGAATTTAAGGGTTACAGGTAAGGCAAAGAATATTGTATGCGATGCTAGAGATTCATATTTCCATGGTAATCCTTTGTTTTCCCTTTCTCACTGCACACGGACACTGTGTTGTCATGCATTAAGCCTCCTTTTCAGCTCTTACTATGTTATTCATGGGGCGAAGGATGTTGATTAAGCAATCAAATCCCAGTGAAATTGTGAAATTACGAGTGTCCCCTATGAGCCGTCAGCAAAATTTAGTAAGCAAGATGAGAATACAAAATGAACTCGCAGGATACTCGTCAGATAATGAGTTACACTTTATCATTTCCAAAATTTGCTGTAACTATCAAAATAATCTGTTAGTACCTCTTGAGAAATGTGAACACCAAGAAACGCAAGCAATCAGAGTTAAAAAACAAAAAACAAAAACACAAACCGTTCACCAAACCCRTCTTTTCGGAGCTTGTGCAGCATTACGGTCGATAGAGCCTTTACCCACTTGTGCCAGTAGCAAAACGCCGTCGCAAACACGTGCCGGAGGTGTCGTTAACCAGCTTCRCCCCAGTGTAACTCGTTTAGTGCTGCAGCTGGATTCTTTTGTGGATGGATCTTGCACCCAGGCTTTGTTGCAGGCCATGAAAAATGCAAATGTGAAATAACCTGTTATAGCCAAACTTCTTCATTTTGATTTTATCTCTACTCACAGCTTTATTGTGAATAGAAACAACCGTTGGAGCAGCAGTGCGGCCGGACGATCTGGGTGCGTGGTTAGACTTAATGCTGCGTAAGCTGTCCGGGTTAAGAGCGCGTTTGAAGGCAGGGGCCCTTCCTCCTCGCTCCATCCAGAGCAACTTTCTGGTGTGTGTGGAGGAGTTTCCCAGCCCACCGCTGCCTCCGTGCGCTGCCCGGCACGCGGCCCGCCGCGCTCCATTGCATACTCATGCAGCCAAACTATTTCAACCGTGCTGAGACTTAGCCTACTTTTCAAAGATTAGAGATTTCGGAGTATGATGAGGACAGGCAAGAAGCTGCCAAAGCCAGCAGGGAGGTTGCTGCGTTTGCAGCTGATGCGATGTGAGGAGCCCGGCCCCACCGTGCACAGACCCCAGCCGGCGTGGAGCCGGGCAGGCAGCGCTGCCCCTTCACACACAACAGTGGAAGTTTGCAAATGAAAATAAGTCTTTAAGTCTTAACCAGGCTTCAGTGTGGCTTTGCTGAATTGATGGGGTATGTTTGGGGTTTCATAGTGCAAATAATTATTGTAGTTTCTGGATGCGTAAGGCAAGTCGCYGGGGTGACCATGGAGCGCGTCCAGCCTTGGAGCTCGGCAGATGCAGAAGGGGTGGCTGCCGCGTAYGTGGGCCTTTCTGATGGAAACCCAAAGTGCAACGTGCAGTAACGCTCTAGAGGGCCAAAAAATGTGTATTTATACTAAATTATGTAAGAGCGTAACGCTGGATTCATTTCCTTGCTACCACCGCCGTTAACCTCCGTTGTGCTGCAGTAGCCGAGGGCCGAAGKGAAGAGCTTTTCTCAAGAAAAGTTTTTCACGGCGTCGCTGTTGCTGTCTCTTGGGCGTGAACGCAGCTCATCTATGACAGGCGAAAGCAGAGGTACAGAATTAAATAGATAGTGAAAYTTGAGCTGTTCCTGTATTTAAAATAAAATCACGTTTGCAAAATGAAATAGCRATAATAATTTTGTGAAAGTACATGATCGAGAAAAGTGCAGACCTCACTCCCAGAGCGGTATTCGCTATATCTGAATTTAAATTGTCATTTTTTATGACATATTAGGATGAACTCCACCTTTCATTTCAGAACGCCTCAAAATTATGTACTCCTCTTCCAAAATGCTGCACTGCTACAATTATCATTAGTATTGCTTTGGATTGAAGGGAGGGTTTTTTCTTCCTGACTTTAATTTCCTATCTGTTTCTTGCCACGTGTAATGAAGCGTATTTCTTACACATCAACATTTACAGGAAACGCTGCAATTCTTTTGTTTCGCACTGAATAACAGTTCTCGCCTGCTCAGCTTGTTGAGAATGACATAGTAGGTAATAATACATAAATTATAGGAATCATTAATGATTGGATTAATCTCTGTAACTTTCAGTAAAGCCTGTAAAAACTAATACAGTGTATTGTGCCACACTGTTCTTATTAAAAATGATAAATGATCCCCATTTTTTTGCTAATATTAATTTCAAAATCTCACTGTTCCATTCAGTTTTATGGTAACCATAATCATGATATTTTAATAGCTTTTCCCATAATAGCTGCAGAGACATTTTTAAGTGGCAGCCCTGTCTTTATGGAAAAGAGCTTAAAAAAGAGAATCAAGGAAAGAGTTCTCGTTCTTTAAGGCAAAGACAAGGTGAAGACAAAATAGCACRAATGTGACAAAAAAAAGACCCGAGAATGTTATTTTGGCAAATCATATGGTCTAATTATAATAATTACTCATAGTAGAATTTCTGTTCAATTTTCAGTAACGTTTTTTCACAACTTGATATCATTTAAGGTTCAAAATTTAMAATGTTTTAGCAATGTTTCTCGTCTTGAGCAGAAATTATTTTGGGAATCGAACTTGGGGAACTTTACTGCTTTAATAGAGTTTATTGTCAAATACTTCAGAAAAATGAAGGAATCTGCATGTGGAAATCCAGACCCCGAGGGCCGGGTGCTCCACCAAGCAAAAACACAGACAAAAACCGTGCGGGAAGGCGGAGTGGTGAAGGTCGCGCTCCTCGGGTCTCTCGTTTAGCACCGCCGCGTTGAACGAAGCCGCTCGCGCCTGGCGCGCGGGTGCTGCCGCTCGGCCCTCGGGGCCCCGGACCCCCGCGCCTCTCCCGACCCTGCGTCCCGCGGCAGGATGCTGAGGTTTGTCTGTCGACCTTTGCGTACCTTAAACTCTAAAATCTATATTCAAGTGGCTTAAATAATTGACCTTTTTTTTAATTGCTAGCATTGGTGTCATCTGTCCTGGTTTAAATTTTGGTCAACCTTGACATTTATTTAGCCATGCAGTAGCAGCAGAGGCCTTGGGTTCTGATTTTGGCTGCGTGATACCTGTTAATGTATTTGTCGCATGTGTTCGTGGTTSGTGTACTTGCTCCTGAGACCCGGCGTAGCCCAGGCTTCACGGAGGCCGTTGCATGGCTGGGGCAGCAAGCGGTGGGGCAGAGTTTCTGAAGGGGGTAAAAGCAGTGAGGAAAAGGGCTTCTGTTTTCGTGTGCTGCTGCTGTGCAGATCCCGGTAAGATCTCCGTTTTGACCAGGGGCAACCCGAGCGGACGGCGGGCTGGGAGCGGGGCTCTGCTGTCCGGGGTTCCCGAGATGGATGCAGTGGGATCTCCAGGTTTGCTGCCAYGAGCCGCCCGTCATGCTCTCCTGCAGATCGCGAATCTGGAGGCAGAAATGTTAATGGGCAATGCACCATGCTCTCTCCGTTTGAACTTCTCCTAGAAGGCCTCTGCTATGGGGCAGGGGAGGGAGCTTGGAGAAGAGGGCAGCACTAACCACTGCAACGTATTTTTATCTGCCAGTGCGCAGTGAACTTCCCTGGCTCACGTATGATCTTAGTGTGATTACAGCTCCGTATGTCCATGCCCTTCTTTTCAACCAAAGCCGAATCGAGCTTGCGTTAGCAGCGCAACGTGCTCCCCACCTCTACCGTCCCTGCTCTCGGTGCCAGCTTGACTTTTCCATAGGCTCCCTTGCAGTACRCGAGTGATGGGACAGAGTGTAACATGCTGTTCCCTATCTTTGTCATCTCAGTTTCATTGCTGTAGACACTTAGAGCTATTCCTAATATCTTGTGTACAGGAACTTGGGTTCTTTCAGTAAAAAGAAATCTGTTTTCCTTTCTCTGGCAATGAATGTGCCATGACTGTGCTGAGAGCGTGGGTGTTGCAAGTGTCCATGCGTGTGTAGCCCATCAGCAAGGGTTTGGAGAGACGAAGAAGGCTCTTCATGTAGTCATTCAGGGTTTAACGTTTTCCATCTGGTGGTGGTTTGAGTGCTTCCATAACACAGGGTGCAGAGACTACACGTGAATCCCCTAGCACCAAACGTTTACAAGCGGCTTCTTTATCCTCCTGTCCTTGCTGATGCTCATTGCAGAAGTGAAGATTTGCCACCCAAGAGTCTTCATCTCATTTTGAGCTATCATGAAAATCCAGACCATCAGAGCAACGAAGTGGAGCATAGAAGTGTAAGGTAGAGCTTTGCGGTGGGTGAYGAGCCAGACTCCTCGCTGTTGTCGGTGGGATTGCAGCTGGTGGAGTTTATGCTTGTTTTTACAAATTGCAAATTTGGCTCAGAAGTCTGCAGACAATATTCTGTGTTTGAGAGACCTAGTTGGATGTGCTTTAAAGGGGAAATTAAAAGCATTGTAAATTAAGTAGAATTACATGAGAAGGGACCCAAATTAGAAGGAAGTTTGTAATACACCCGTCAAGGTTATATAGTTTAATGCATAATTAGAGAACCATAAATTGTTTTGTTACTGTTCATTCTTTGTACTGGAAGACTCCTTGTCTATAACTTCTGTAAACATTTCAATCACTCCGAGTCACCAAAAGCTGTCTCCAACTGTATTTTAAGTGTCTGTTTACACAGTTGTTACAAATTGCCTATGGGATGTGAACTGTCTATCACTTACAGAGCAATTAGTATGTGAAACCTTATCAAAAGAAATCCGTCAAGTTTGAAAAGCCATAAATATTGCAGTAAGATCTCTAAGGAAATCAAAGTGAGTGCGATACAGTATTTATTTACATGTTGCTACACAAGCAAATGCTAGATATTCCAGTCTGCTTTATTTCTCATACTTTGCATTTCCTAAGTCCCATGACAGAGAGAGAGAATTATCCAGTTGTTTTACACATATAGCAATCATGCACTGTTCTTAATATCTAAGGCTGTGTAATTCAGGCAGTTGTATCTTTGTGGACAATTATTTTGGCACAATGAAAGGAAAGCAGAGTTGTTTAACGTCCGTTCTTTATTACGTGCAAGATTTTGGTCTGGGGTTCCTCAGCTTCGTGTAGCTAAAATTAGTATAATCTGAAGAGGGCTTTAGGGGAGGTTTTGAGGTTTTGCGCTCTAGAAATGGGGCCCCTCTAGTTCTGCCGGGGTTGGGTGGTTCTGTGTGAAAGCATCCAAGATCGTAACCTTCTCGCGCTCCCTCTGCTCAGGCTTCCTTGGCGTTGCACGACGTCGCGTGTGCCTTCTGCTCTCGCGCTTACCCAGGGTTTCTAACCTAGCACTCAGCTGGAATGACACAAAATTTCAAAACTTTTTGAGTGTGGTATACAATGATGACAAGACTGGGAAGCCTGTCTTAAAAACGAAGACAGAAGAGCTGATGAAGCAGAGTTTGTGCCGAGCTCTTGATTGCTTTCACCAGCCAAGAGGCAAGAACTCTTTAAGCTAAAGGCATCATCAGCTCAGAAACACRTGGGTATAAACTAGTAATGAAAATATTTAACCTGGAGATTAGAAGGTTAACGATTAAAATAATACTAACTTCCAGTAGAAAAGTAGGAGCCAAAAAGCTTGCTGCTTCTGAAATATGTTTGTTAATGACACGATGCAAGCKCGTGCCTCAGGTGGGGAAGGACAGGGTAGGGCAGGGACTGACGATCCAGAAGATCCCTTGTGGTGCTGTGTCCTTAGGAGGAAGGTGCGGTTAATTCGCTATTCCACAGTCGATGCAAAGCGTAGTAGTGTTACAGAGTTTGGGGGATCTTAGTAGAAACTGGCAGTGTGAAGATGCACTCACACGTAAATGCGTTCCAGAGCAGTAGTGGTTACTTGCCTATTGCTGGTGCTTCTGGAGGAGCAAGTTAATTGTTCACCGAGAGTAAATTAAAAAAAAAAAATTAACTACTTGCACAAAGTAATAAGCCAGCTGAGAAGTGCTACCTTGTTTGCTCTGAGTATCCTCTTGACATCAGCATGAGGTTACTTATAATTAGATGCACATGTGTAAATACGATGATTAGATATTCGCACATAAACATAATTATCATATCTTCCTAAAAGTCTAAGCAGGCATTTTATAATCCTGTTGTTAAAAATAAATAAATAAAAGCCAACAATCTGCATTCAGCCTCTTATTTGTGTAAACAGTGGGACATGAGGGCAGAATATATTTTCAAAAGTACCTAATGGTAGTCGAGGTCAATTACAGTTATGACTCATTAGAGTATTTAGCTATGAATATGCTTTTTAGGATAATTAGTGTTCCCTTAGAAAACTACAGCAATCTTTGCTCACTGTAGTTCTTCAAGTGTTTTCAGCGTGTTTGGGCATTAGTCTTCGGCAAATATAATAGGGTTATGTTACATTAACCTCACTTACAAACTCTGCAACCACTTGCGGCATGTGTCTCTCTGTCATTTTTTATTGCTCAAATAACTTCCAAAGATGAGATATAAAACACGGAATATTATCTAATTAGTCACACAGCAGATTACAGCTGCTTAACTTAGTGTTCGGCTTTCGGCTGTTCCAGCAATTCCAAGGGGATAAAACGCACAGTGTGGGGTAACGTGGCTTGGCAGATCCTCCTCCAAACTGTYTTCAAAGGGGGAAAAAAAGGAGTAGAAACAGTCAGGAAGGTTGAAATGTTCATGACAGAAAGGTGAGGTCCTTATAAAATTAATTTTTTGGACTGGGAAAACTTTAAGGAGCAATGGAAGCRTTGGATCCACGCGCAGGCTCGGAAGTGTCGCTTGGGGAAATCCATGTTCATAGCCGTAATGATGGGAACTGGTGAACTGTAAGCGTTTTTAGTGTCCTGGGGGCTGTGACGTACCTGATTTGCTKAACCAGAGGAAACAGAAAAAATCGCGTGTGGCTGGGGCTGGGGCTGCCGGTGCCCCGCGGCGGTGTGCGCGCCGGCCCTGACRCCTCGACCCCCCTGCGCTTGCAGAGCTGACCTACGCGTGGATCTTCAACGAGTACCCGTCGTTCGTGCATCAGGACAACCGCCGCTTCGTCTCGCAGGAGACCGGCAACCTCTACATCGCCAAGGTGGAGGCTTCGGACGCCGGCAACTACACGTGCGTGGTGACAAACGCGGTGACCAACGGCCGGGTGCTGGGGCCCCCGACGCCCCTCGTCCTCAGGAACGACGGTAGGTGCGGCGGCGCGGGCTGGCCTGGGGGACTTCGCTCGGTCGGCTTTAACCCCCTGTCACACAAAAATAAGCAACAGACTAAAATATTTCTGCTCAAGAGTTCACAGATTCAGGGAGAAGCAGAGACCTCTAATGCAGCTGTGGCTCAGRCACTAGTGTTTTTATTGATGCCGGAGCGAAAGTCGCAGCACYGCTGGCAATAACAGTGCAATAACAGGCAATAATTATAAAAGAAAAGCCTGGGGACACTTGACCGAAGGCAGGAAATAAAATAGGTTTTAGAGTTTGGATATACTGTAGTTTTGCTTGTTTTATGCAACCCAAAAGTGCACCAAAGCACTTTGTTGTTTCGGTAACTGGTAGCACAGGCTGTGTTTCCCAGCAGAATTAAYGCTATTTTTAGTAGTCTGTGGAATAATACAAAGGAGTGGAAAGAAACCAAAAGAGGATTTCTAAATTTGTACAGAGAATTGATTTGTATCACAGTCATTTTTGAGTAGATAAGAAAAATAAATTTGCATGTTAATTTGCAGCGTGTGTGTAAAGGATAACATTTAGGACATTTGTTCCAGAAATAGAAACACGTTCTGAGAGCAGCTTCCAGAAGACGATCCATGGCCACCGAGGGGTGTTTCACCGACGTCCCCCCGGTAGCGCGTGGGCCCCTCGGAGCGCGTCGGGGCGGCAGGGCTCTGCTGTCGGGGTAGCTGGCGGGCTGCGCTTGCCGGGTTTGCAGGACTGCGTGTTGCAGGCTGAGTTCTCGTCCGTGAGAGTCCTGTGAAGGTTTTTTTGCATTTCTTTTTAAACTTAYGGCAGCAATTTTTCTAGACTGAGTCATGAATCGCTTAGATTTTCTGTGTTGAATATCTGCCGTCTTTGTCACGGCTTTACTTGCATGCAATCACTCTGAAAAAATGCCCTTTTCATATGTGTTTTTTTTTAAAGCACTGCTTGCTTCAAAGTGCCAGCCTCTTGAGCCGTAATTAGTGAAAGGAGAAGACACAGGTGTCCAGAGCGAGATCTGATTGCTCAGACGTGTCGCGTTCCCCRCCTGAGCCTTTTGTGCCTCTCGCTGGCTTGGTTTTGGTTGCGAGGCTCCAGAGTTATGGATCTCCTGATGTTATTTGTAGTGGCTTTTTGCAACCGATAGTACGTTCTCCTGTTGACAGAAATGAAGTTTCCCTTCCTGTTGCTGTGTCGTGGAAGCAGGAGGTGCCTCTTATCCCATTACTTATCCCCAGGCAGCGTTTTCTCCTTGGGGCCATCAATCTCCTAGGGGTTATAGGAGCGGTGGTGGGAGCAGACTGTGCTCAGACAGCTGGCTCGGTCCACGTTAGCCCAAACTCTGTGTTTCTGCAGACAGAGGGTATCTGATGATGATGAATATGGTGTGCAAAGTATATTATGTGCTAGGAAAAAGATGCTTTTCCTCTGTCCATCAACCGGCTCTCTGAGCTGTACGGGCTTTTCACCCGGGGAAGTACAGTAAATCATTAAATACACATGGTGCCGAAGGGAGAGAGTGACCCTGCCCTTAGGACCGCCGCTCCCAGGGCCACCTCAGGCCGTGGTCCCCGGCGCTCCCGGGCAGCCGCTCTGCAGCGGCACGCTGCTTCTCTTCAGGAAGCACTTTAGGTTTTTACAGCAAATTAAAGCAGTAATAGTAGGAAAGAACCGAAATAGGCTTGGAATAAAAATACCATCAGCACCAGCTGTATGGGCCAATTAAACTTTAACATCTCGCAGGTGTTGTCAGGAAAGGCGTACCAGCTCCTCAGACAAATTAGCTTGCTTCACAGTTCCGGGGACTTTCATCCAAACCCACGTTTTTAAGCCTTGAAATTGGGAAACAAATACGAAAGCCTCTATGCTGCAAACATAGATCATCTGATGTGTCGTGACCCCGGGACGTTGTGCAAGCTGCAGACCCTGTTTTAGTCTGCTGTTTTCTCCCTCGTTCCTTCCACCTGCGCTGGGGAGTCACATGCTCAACCTCCCGGAGCAGCAGGAGAAGTCAGGACCATCTGTGAGCAAGCGGTCTCCAGTGCTGTGTAGAGGGGCCTCGGCTGCGCTTGGGTTTCTGCTGTGAGGCGAGGAAGAGGGGGCTTGCAGCACGCCCCGTAGGTGCACGTCGGTAGGTTATAATTGCCGTTGGAGCCACGCGATTTCTCTGGGTACAGTTCCTGATTTTAAGTGGTCGGAGGTTGTAGTAGTGCTGGTAAAACAGCTGCTGGGTTTCGTGSCTGTGAGAGGAAGCGGCTTTCCAGAGCTGCAGGGCCGTGGGCAAGGCAGCGACCGTCTCCGATGTCCTGCAGCGTCAGGCAGCCCTCGTTTGGCTTGGGGGCTGTCACCACCGGCGTGGGAATTTTCCAGTACCAGCCCCRGGCAGAAAATGGGACGTGAATGAAGAAAGGGAAGGCAAAAAAGCAGTTTTTCCTCCTTCCCATTCCTCACGCCTGTCTCCCAATCTATCAGGCACATGAGGTATTAATAATACATTTTGCCTTAATTTCCTAAACAGCCCGTTAGTGTCAAATGATACTTTACAGCCTGCTTTTCCTGGGGGGACTGAGTTACTGCCTTAGGAGCGAGCACTGTGCCTTCTTCCCTCCTCGCTGCCGTTGCTGTAGCTTCTCGGGCAGCGTCGGGCACCACGCGGTGCAGCCGGCCTCTGCCAGGGCACCTGTTTTTCTGTCTTTCTTGCTTTGCTTGCTCAGTCGTGGCCTCTGCAGCTCGGCCTTGAYGTGCTGCTTCCAGCGCGGTTTCTCTAAGTCTCCGCTGAGCACTTGGAAGGTAGCGTCTTCCAAAGGTAAATTGGCTAAATCTGGTCAGATTTTCATGGGAAGCCCCTTCCACGTTTGGAAGCTCTTCCACTCTCAAATTTGTGCTCCCCGTTGCAGACCATGGGAACGCTCCTTTGGGAAAGGTCTCAGTGAATTTGAATAACAGCAACACAATGCTGCTGTTCCCGGACCTTCACCTTATTCTTGGAAATAGCTAGAGCTGGTTCTTGTCTTGGTTGAAGCTCTCCCAGTAAACAGTCAGCATGAAGTCTGGAGAAATTTAGTTGAGATTGCTAAGGTTTGGCAAGTCAGAATCAGGTGAACAGAGAGGATTTTCTGTTAGCTTGATGGCAACTGGCACCAGCAGCCCTTGCAGGCTGCAGTGTTAATGTGCACCGAGCTAACGAGCGTTGGGCCCTGTAATTCCTTTCTGCATAATGCCAAAGTGCTAGGATGCTGCCTGATGAGGTTCCTGGGATACGCGCTTGCCAGGACATGTGCGTATGGAGAGGGAGTATTCGTATCCTTAATGAATGCGTCTCATTTGGATGAGTGGTTTTGTGCAGCAGCTGCTSTGTACAGAGCGCAGCAGCAACGCTTGTTTGGAAGAAACGTGTTGAGGAGCAATGACGTAAGCGCTTACTGCACCAGAGCAGGTAACGTGGAGGTCAGTAAGCAAAGGCAGATCTGATGCAAGCCTCAGACTGAGCATTTTTAGCTGTAGAAGTCTCTTGCTGTGAAAAAGGAAAGCAGAAAGGCTTTTCATGCCGCCTCTAAACTTGCAAATCATGCAGCACTTTTTGGAAAGCCGTGAGAGACGCAAAGCACCGTTGCAGTCATAGGCTGCCATAAACGCACCTCCTTTTCTGGTGGGGCCCGAATCTCCCTGCGAGCGCCTGCTGTCTGACCCGCGTGTTCGCGCATGCTGATAGCGTTCAGCTGGCCGGATCCAGCACCGCTCCCGCTGCCAAGCCGGCGGTGCCGCATCCCCCGGCAGCAGCCTGGCAGCCCGTCGCGTCCGCGCCGCTTGGCACGCGGCCAGGACGAGCCGGGTAGTTAAGATTTAAACTGCAATCATCAATTAGCTGATAATCACTATTGGTGAAATTATATGTACCGGTTTTAAGACAGTACAGTGACTAGAAATGTAGCAATTTATCATGAGTATAATGGCCTTTTTATGTGCACAAATTTTTAAACACAATTTCATAAAGAGACTGCTACAAAACATGATTTACTGGGGCAGTAAAAGATAAAGAAATTAGCCAAAGAGTATATGATCTCTGAGCATCTAAATCCTTGAAGTTAATAGAAACTTTGTTTAGCTCCAGTGCTTTTAAAACTTTTTCTAATGGCTATTTGTTCCGCATTTCGTTTTCTAAAAGGTGGTGAACCTGCCTTATTATTGCTTTCCTTATTTTACAAGTTACCTGCAAAAATCCTGACTATTCAGAAGCGAAAAGTAAGAGAGCTATGAAGAAATTTTAATCTTTGGCAGATGGTGTGGAGTGGTGGTTCAGATTTTCCTCTGGCAATAAATGGGAAAAGAGCTCGCAGTACACGGCTGTTAGAGACAGGCTGTGTTTAAAATGAATGGATTAATTGGGCAAGTAATGATGTATAGAACAGCTCTGCATTAGTGCAGGAACACTTGCGAATTTATTGCAAAAATTCAGTCAAGCCTTAGCATCTCTTTTATGTTCACAGGGGTGATGGGAGAGTACGAGCCAAAAATAGAAGTGCAGTTCCCCGAAACGGTTCCCTCTGCAAAAGGAACAACRGTGAAGCTGGAGTGCTTTGCCTTGGGAAAGTAAGTTCTGATCCATTATTATTACTTCAGCTYGCTCGGTTTTATAGCGCTATATTGTAGAGTTCACTGGATTTGCTAATCAGTCATGTTACTCGACAGGTGCTATTTTTTGCCAGCAGTCCTTTCAGAGAAAGGGCTTGGGGAGTGGGGACTTTGCTCACCAAAAATTTAATCTCCCAAGGAGGAGAAGAGATGCAACTTTGTGAAGATGTGTCTGTGTGTCTTCTGTTCTGACGCAGCACTTCAAACGTGTCTCTTGTTACCTTGGTAAATATTTGCAACACTGCTAAGACGAACATACAGGATTGGCAGGAAAATGGACTTCTTATCGCAGCAGCTACCATGATGCTTGGGGAAGCAGCATTTTGTAATATAGGGTCTCCTGCTTTTCAGATGGACTGTGTGAGTGAGGCACCACTGGTATAAATATATATTTAAATTCATTACGTACACACACCACCCACAATAAAATTGCCCTGGACCTTGGCAGAGAGTTTAGACTCGCCATGTTTTCGTCATCCTCAACCATGAAACAGAATTAGGTTGATCGGACAAGTGAGTATCGGGACAAGAGCCTGAGCTGTGACCCAAGTTGATTCCCATTGTATTTCACTTCAGATAAGCCCAAGCTCAAGGCTATGGAGAAACAAATTAGCCATCTCTCACTTGCAAAGGAAAATATGAGGAGGACAAAGTTGCAAATTGTTGTTCGGCTCTCAGGTGAGAGGACTGAGAGAACCAGGGGAGCATTTCTGAAGCGTTTCAGAGGAGGGTGCCACCTCCCAGGCTCCCTTCAGTGCCTGTTTCTCGGGCATCRTGAAAGGCTGACTGCTGTGAACAGCGTGCTCTTCCCCTAACGTAGTAGTTGAAGCTGGTTTTGCTGCTGGACCAAGACTGCAGTCCAGACTTCCAGATGAAACCACGGTTTGTCTAGAGACCGAGTTTGTTGTTTGCAGGATGGATCCAGTGGATCCAAGTCTGCTTGTCTCTGGAAGCTATTTTCTACTTTCCTAAGCATGAGTTAATAGTAAAAGGACATAGTTTTTACTGTGAGTCTTATTTTGCCATATTATTCTCATTTAGCCCAGTTCCTACCATTAGCTGGAGGAGAGCAGATGGGAAGCAAATACCGAGAAAAGCCAGGAGACACAGATCAAGTGGAGTTCTTGAAATCCCAAATTTTCAGCAGGAAGATGCTGGACTCTATGAGTGTGTAGCTGAAAATGTGCGAGGGAAAAACGTGGCACGAGGACAGCTGACATTTTATGGTAAGCAGACTGCCTACTTTCAGAGGGTTTTATAGCATGAAATGCAATATGCAGTAAATATTTTGTGAGAAAGGCATTTTGGGAGATATTTTTAAAATTACTTGCTTTACAAACAGTACTTCTCAGAAAGGATGTAATTTGAAATAAAGCCTGAGTAGTGCATATTGATTGAGACTCGGATCTGCCGGGAAACAAAAACATACCGCTGGAAGGACATTGGCATGGTAACGTGCAGAAAGCACTAGCTTATTTGCCTTTTTCTAGCAGCAAATGTAAAGCTGGTTCTTTTGGTGAAGCATTTTGGTGGTTACAGCTTGTGATTTATTATGTACGTGTTGCCCCACACTACAGGTATAATTTCCAGCTTGTGTTAATAAATGGTAGTTGCTTATAAGTGACTCAGGACCGCTTTCAAGAGCAGTCAGTGGAAATTGCTGCACAGCCTGAAGAAGTCAGGATTTAACCCGCAGAATCCTTTCTGCCTAAGGACTCTGCGTCTGCTCCTGGCAGAATCAAATCACAGGCATTGATCCGAGCACAATATAAATGTAAAATTTCAGCTTCATAGGCCTTCTATTTTAAGTTTGTGTTGGTGCCTCTAAATCCTAATAGAAGTGTCTGCTCATCCACAATCTTCTGTTGGAAACAGCCCCATCTTTCAGATCGTATTAGCTTGTGGGAAATGGATTGAGTTTGCAGGAGCAAAGTTTGAGCTCTTCTGAGTTGCCGCAGATTTACTTGGGTAGGAGGCTGAGCAGGAGTCGCAGGAAGTTTCCTTAGAGGTAAGGATGGGCTGTTGATTTGGTATATAGTTTCAATTTGATATTTTTTGGAAAGGAGAAGGCTACAGACTACACACGCGCCCCACATATGTGCTACAAAGACCTCCCCACAATYGTAAAAATACTCGTTTTGTTGCTACCATGTTATCTTCAGGAGCATAATACAATGTCATTCTTTACTGAATTGAACACATGGAGAGAAATTCGGTATTTCCTCCACCAAGAATGCTCCTAAGGGCCCGACTTCTGTCAGCTGGGAAAATTGGGTTGAACTCCAGAGATGATATTTTTTGATTTATAGTAAATTTGCTACAGAAAGAGTTTCAGCACGCTCTTCACAAAATTGGTTTGAGTATGGTGAGCAATGTAGTCCCCCCCCGCAAAAGTATAGAGAGAGACGCTTTAAAATGGAAAACCTTTCTAAAGGACATATTTCATTTAGAAATCTCCTGAGGTTTTTGATTTTTCCATTTGAAAAGAGCTTTTTTTCTTTAAAAATGGACTAAATTATAAAATGAGAAAAGGACATTAAAAAGGGTTAAATAACATAAAAACAGAGTTGAAATCTTTTATGATAAGGAGAGAATTTGGGGTTGAAACAAAACATTTTCCCTTTTTTTGATTAAAAGAATTGCAGATTTTTGTTTCTCTCCATCACAACCTGCATGTTCGTCCTGGTTTTTCCCAAGCACAAACTAACTGAAAAGATTCATCATTTGCACAGTTCTGTGCAATCCAAGACCAAACCTGCCTCCTTAGCTATACTACTACCAGAGTCTATATTGGACTATAAGCTAAATAACAGTGGATTCGCCAGTCTGGATCCCATTGCCAGAGGACAGCAGTTCACACACAAGAGCTACTAGCATGACTATTGCCAGTTTTCACACGCACAGATAATTTTAGCAAAGAAGCTGAGGATTTTATAGAAAGAATAGTGAGTATTTGTAAGGTTGGGAACATCATCTTCTTACATCTGCTTTTTCTTCTTACATCTGCTTTTCTTCATGTAAGCAGAGGATTTCTTTATCCAGAGCTGTTAGCCTGTAACCTGTGCTAATTAATGCTTTTAAATATAATAGATTAAAATATTGTCCTCATTGCTGTTTTCTTCACAGTGATGAGTTCCTAGTCTGTAAGTATCTCGTTTTCAAGGACAGCTTGAGTTTGGCAAACATTTAGTATTGCAAATGGATTGTTTTTTTTAAAACTTGCTTTCTGAAACTAGCCTCGAGTTTCATGCAGCACTGAAAACTTCTAGGGAGAGTAACTTCTTATAAACATTTTATATGAACAGTTCAAGCTGAAAAAGTATTTTCCTGTAGTCACTTTTCTTTTTAAAGCTGAGAAATACTGTATCTTTATTGAAATATAGCTGTAATGTTGGCAAAGCTTTTGGAGTTGTTTTCGGGGGTCAGGGGTTCGCGTCCCGCGAAGGGAGCGCTCCGGAGTGTTTGAAATGGAAAATCAGACTTGTCACTTCGTCGCCGCATTGCTCCGTGAAGTGCTCTATCGCAACGCSTGCCCTGGAGATTACAGTCTGCCTCCAACACGGTTCCTCTTTTAAACCGAGTTATCTGCCTCTATGCATAGTACAAAAAAAGAAGAAGAAGAAAAGAAAATCAAATTTGCCTGCATGCTGCAGATAACCCAGCCCTACCTCCGCTGYCAGCTCCTTCCCGGGCTCCTGGAGGTTGTCAGCAAAGGTTGACTTCGGTTGTATTTCATTCTTGTATCAATGTTTATTTTTTTCTCTGTTAGCATATCAGTGACACTGAAGTTGTTTGATGTTCTCATTGCAGCAGGAAAGGTTAATTAAATGTGAGAGATCCATTCTTGCTCTGTTTTCTCTGCCTCGAGCCCCTGCGCGAGGTGGTTTTATTGTTTTCCAGCAGCACATGTTCTGGGYGCTGTACGTCCTGCTTGATGCGGTCCTGCACGAGGGAAACCGTGTGGATGGTAATACGTTTACAGTGACTAATACTTGTTTTCTTGATTATTTTAACTCTAAATGGGATTTTACTTGGTTTTTTTGTTGTCTCTTGTTGTCTGCCGTTCCTAGGCAGTGTTGTGTGTCTGAAATTAGCTCCTGCGAGCTAACAAATTGGAAAGCAACCTGTTCTTTTCTCGCTGTTATTTAGCACCCATAACTGCGTGTCGTGCTGCGTCGCTGACCGTGCGGCTCGCTCCCCGGGACCGCGCGCGTTCCCGAGCAGGGCCACGTGAAATCCCTCCGGCTGCGGCGGGTGAGCTCGGAGGTGGGAGCCTGCCCAGCGCGGGGCTCCTGCCATGGCCCTGCGCTGCCTCCACGCTCTGGGCTCGTGCTTTTCCGCCGAACTCGGGAGCGAGGGTCCGCCGAGCTGTCAGCCGCGTGTCTCGACGCGCAGCGTTTCAGAGGCACTCGCATTGACCTGCTGCTATTTTTAATCTGACTGCTCATAAATTTTAAACTTTATAACCCTGCATGAGGCAAAGATTTATACCCTAAGCAAAAAAACAACTATTTTTGGCAGAAATGCAGTAAACAAGATTACCTTTCCTAGATAATTTCAGAAAAGAATTGCTTTTTCTTTCATAAAATCAGCATCAAGGAGACGCTTATTCATTATCCTTGGGGATGTTGTTTCGTTGGTGTCGCGTTTAAAAACCCTTTTCCAGGATGCCGTTTTAGTTAAATCCTCCTTTGCCAGCCGGTGCCAACCCGAAGGTTGTCCCAAGTCTGGGACGAGAGGCGCTGGGCAGGCAGCAGAGGGGCTTCTGCGGGCCGGGGCCGGGCTGCCGCGGGGGACAGCCCGGGGGGTCCTGGCGAGGAGGAGGAGGGTGAGGCTGCACCTCCAAAGCCACTATGGACCTGTCTTCTGCCAGCGTTGCCACCAAAACCATGCATCTTGGCCTTGATGTTTCCAGACAAATCAAAGCTGAAAAAATTTAAGTACCGAAGCATCGCGCGATGCCGGCGTGGGCCCCGGTACTGGCTTGGGGCAGCCGGTGTCGTTCAAGGAGTCCTTCAGCTTCTCTCCCTGCRCTGACGGGGTCCCACCGAGCTTGTCCATCATGAACAAGATGAGAATATTACAGTTAAAATGATTTCTCAACGTGTCAGCATAGCAGCATCTGTATTAGCAAAGAGGCAGACTTATTTGTAACTAATTACAATTCTTTGCAGCATTTTGTAAAATATTCAGTAGAATCCATTTAGGTGCCTGGACCGTTTTTCAAATTAAACACGTTTCAGATCAAGGTCCCACCAGTATTTTATACAGCTCCTTGATTTTACAGTGAAAGGAGTCCCRCTTTCATCACTGGGCCGGCTTTTTATGTGTGCTAAAGCTTTATGCCGCTCTGTAGACCAGCATAAAACAGCCTGAAATGTAAATCATATTATGCTCTTTATTATTGTTAGAGGTATAAAAATGAGATTTGCATAAGTGAAAATCAGGGAGTAGTATTCCTCTGCTCCATTTTTGCCTCAGATCACAAACCATTTGCTGGAAATTTAAAAACACTTGAAACAAAATGAGCCATTCGGCTGATAAAAATACAAGAAAATTAACATAAATAGCACAAGTATATAATATTATTAATTATAATTTACATACCTCACTGGAAAATCCAGTTTGCTACCTGTTATGTAGATAAACTGGCAATCAAGTTCTTGCCTTCAAGCATCTCAATGTTAATTTTATTTAACGTTCTCAAATCTTGTGTCGTTTCCGAAACTCGTGCCCATTTAACTCTTGGTTAACCACCACTGAAACGCTTGGCAGCAGCCAGATGCATCATTTCGCGGAGTTTGGGTTTGGGAGCCGTCATTCCAGCGCCCTCCCGCAGTTGGTTGCGTTCCCCCTTGGGGAAAATAACTGCTCGGGAGGAGAATGTCTTAATTCTTGCCAGTGGATTGTGTGTTTTCTCAGATTTCTGTGCAGGGGAAAGGAGCTTTGAGTTTTGAATAATTTGCTRCCTGAAGTAATGGTCTTGCATCAAGAACAGGTTTCTGCAGAGAGAGCAGGCATTTTTCTCCCCCCTCCCTCCCCTTTCCAAGGGGTATCTGGAAAACTGCTTGTAAAGAAAGCAATTTTTAAATGGATCAGAGAAAGTGCCCCGATTATTACCATTTTGCCTTGTAAAAATAGCTCTTTGTCAGGAGAAGCAAAAATAGAAATTAGAAAGGAAATGTGAAGGCTACTCATAAACCGCCCCGCGTGTTCCTCACACCCCTGGGCGGCTGCAAGCTGGAGCATCAGTGGTTGCAAGAATCAACCGGCCTCGGTCCCCGATATAAATGGGGAGAAAGTCTCGTAATGGTACAGAATAGCTTATGGAACAGGAAATAAATAAGAGGAAGGGACCATCTAAGTTGTTTTTATCAGTTAGATTAAGTCCTTCATATTCTGCTCTGTTTCCTTCCCCTCTAATTTGTGGTATTTTAGTCGCAGCCTAAAAGCTGCCTCCCAGGCAGGCTCCTTATGATCGGTGCCCTAGAAAAGCAGYGAGGAGCCGCCTCGCCTGCGCGGCAGTGGCTGGTGAGCTTCCCAAAGACGCGGACCCGCRAAGGCAGGTCGTCTCGATGCCGCAGGCAAGCAAATTACTTTGGGGGAGGATTTGCAGAGCTTTGCGAGTTGTATAGATTTCAAGTAGCGCTTGACTGGCAGCAGAGGTCAGGAGAAAGGGATTAAGAGGAGGGAAGGAAAAGAAGAAGGGGGATGGCGATAACTTTGCGTTGCTGCGATCACTGGGGATGCTAACGAACTGGGGACATCTGGGTCGTGCTTACAGAAGCTGCATCCCYGTTTGGACCGGGATGACGTGTGCACTCGCCTGCACAAACTTTATACRCTGGCTTCATTCTTTAGTTTTAATTACTCATGTATTTTTCCCATCTGTTTTGCTTATTTCTTCTGATTGGCTTTCTGGTCTTCAGGCTTTTTCGGGCCCGGGCTCAATCTCAGCATCTTTCGAGTAGGTAGAGTGACGGATGGTCATTCAGCCTTTCCTCTGCCATTAATGATGAATTACACAGCCTGCACTAGGTCATCAGCTGCTATAAATTGGCTTAGGAACACTGAAATCAATATACACCAACCAAGAATTGGATTCTGTATATGTATTAGTACCTCATTTGCTTTAGTCTTTTTGGCTGGTCTGAACTCACAGAGGAATACAAAGATATAGATTTATTACTGTTTTATTTCTCACATTGCTCCCATAATTCTTTGTTTTTGTTACTTATTTCTGATGTGATGCATCATCATTGGCTGTGTCATTTCATTTTCAAATGCCTTTTAGGACATACTTCTGGTCCAGCTTTCCACTGTCTGCTTTTGCCATTCAATTTATTACAGCACGTACAGGCACATGCTAGACTCTTTTCTTTTAGAAGCAAGAGTATATTTGGGAAAACTTTCTTAATTATCTGGTCTAAAATTGCCCCACTTTGCATTTTTGAAGACTGGCAGGTCATAAAAGATAAAAAGATTTTTTTCTAACCTGTGCCATCATTTTTCTTCTATTCACCTGAGTATGAATTCAAGACTGCTCTCGTGAACTTGGATAAATATTTCTTTCTTTAAAAATATCCACGTACAAGTGTCATGTGTAAATGTGTAAGTGTCATCCTTATATTTTTGAACTCTTTCTTCTCCTTTGTAYGTTTAGCATATGAATTTTTTTGCAACTCAGATGAATTCTTTATGAGCTTCTCTGTATTTTTCTTTCTTTACAACCATATTTTTTCCCTCATGATGTTTCCAACCAAAGCCAGTAATATCAAAGTACTCTTTGCAAGGCCAAAGTATTTCCAGTCCCATTATATGAAAGATTTTCTATTTTCTCAGCAGCACTGCAATAGTACTAAGGGCTTTTTCTAGAGGAGTGCTACCAGTCACAAATTAGACCTTGTCATTATATTGAATGATGTAGCTGTACCCAAAAATGTTGTAGCGTAGAGCTGGTTTCATATCCTGGTTTTAATTCTTTTTTAATTATCCTGCTTGAAGTCTTGAGTCACGTTACCCTGCCTTGGTATGATCCCCAATGGGAGGCTGTCAAATTTCATTATATTATGGCAACTCTCATYTGGCGGCTCAAACATATTTGCTACGTGAACCAGCCCTTGTGTATTGCTCAAGATTAAGTGAGAAGCCTGCCTGGTATTGTCGAAAATGAACTGTTCGAAGGGGAGGTTGACCTAATTAGAAACGTCTCCCAAAGAGAAGCAGAGAGCTGGGGTAAGTTGCTGGGAAGCGATGGGCTCTGCCGGTTTTCAGGGGGATTTAGTCCTGACCTATTACACTTGTTCTGTAGGGTGTCTGCACCAGGAATGGCTTTAGGATAGGAAGTTTACCCAGTTAGAAAAGCCAGAATATGTGAACAGTGACGTGTGCTTCGAGCCTGTAGCTCGCGGGTGCTGCCCAGGAGACTGAACTGAGCCGCGCGTGGGGCCCCGGAGAGCGTGTCCTGCACCGCGGCACCGCTGCTCGGGCTCCGTCTCACCTCTGTAACCTGCAAACGATCACAAAAAGACTGGGCAGGTACCCTTAGTTGGGAAGTCTGATTGCTGAAAATAAGGGGAAATGCTGAATTTTCCTTCCTGTATAAGTAAGAGGGTTTTTTTTTTCTTTCCAAAAGTTATATGCTGTAGATGCCCTGTGCCTTCTATGGGATTTTTTTTTCTTTACAGGTTTTGGCTGAATATTTTTTTGTTTTTATGCTTTTGAGGGAAATTGGTAAACCACGCAGTACTGCAAAAAGGAAGGTGGAACAGTATGTGATTTCATAGAGCTCCTTTACCTTAAAATCACAAGACTGTCTTCAAAATTATGAGTCAGAAGTAGTTGGAACAGTAAACGTGTAGGCTCTTGAGTGATTTGCACATGTCCTTGAGCCATGGAGCCTGTTGCAGTCGAGGAAGGAAAGTCGTGGTTCAACGCAATTGTTCAGGTTCTTATTCCAAATGACAAATTGACTTTCCTCTTGCTACATTTAAACACTTTTCTTTTCATATCTCTTTAGATACAGATAATAAACAAGCTTAAAATATTACAGGGTCAGGAGGGACAGTCGGAGAAGTAAACACTGCTGCCTCTCATGCTCAGCTGCTCCTTCGGCTTCCCTGTCGTCATGATGCTCTTTGCCTTGTTGCTTTTCTTGCAAGCCCCTTGGAGTATTGCTCGTGGCATATTTAAGATTCTGTGCAAAATTCTTTAGCTTTCCTGTGTGCTTTGTTGTTCATAGACACTGTGAGAAGGGAAATACTCCATGTGGTACCTGTGGGATTAAGTGCACAGCTGCCATACCCTGAACAGAGTTTTTAAAAGGAGCCCGGCTCTTAGAGCGTATATCTACAGGACCACGTAGTGCTAGACATGCCAGTGTTTTAGGTATAGCCATACCAAATTTATGTGCAACTTACCATTTTTATCCAATATTTTTAAAATTTATCCTTTCAGGCCTTTCTCTGCTCCTCTCCCTATCTGAAGGAGATACATAAATTTGTTGTCCTTGTTTAAGTTATCTTAAATTTGTTTTATCTGATTATGTGGGAAAAGTATTAACCAGGTTCTTGGAGACCTCTGCTGGTTCTTTCTTTCTACTAAGTCTCTCAGATTTTCTTATTTCAAAATAGGGCAAATGGTCATTAAAAATCAGAAACCCACTCTCTTTTAGTGGGACTTTCTGAGAAGTATTGTAGATAAATCTAGACTGATGAGGTTTGTGAAGGTATCATAAGAAACTCAGGGTTTTGTATGATCTTCAAAAAGACACGGCAGTGTTAGCTGAAATACACTCTGCAGGCGGAGTCTGACTAAGCTTCAGTTGTATGTTAAAAAAAAATAGTAAAAAATACATGAAACACAACTAAAAATATAATCACCTAGGTCTCTGAAAACTGCTGATGCTGGTTTTCACCAAAATCTATCAAAATGTAACTACAGTACAAGCCTGCTTTTTGACGTTCCAGGCTTGTTCAATGCCATTAATACAATTATTGACTCTGAAGACTTCTCTTACGTATGGCAGTACTTTGTAGATCTGGCTGTAAACTGGAAAGACTGAGAAGGTATGATTTTGACCTGAAATAGTGCATATAACCAAACAGTCCAAAGTTCTTACTTGAACCTTAATTTCAAGGCAGAGAAAGCTCTAAATTACAGGTTTTGAGACTGGATCCTAAAATTTAGAGCTTTGAAATCTAGCTTCTTTAGACCTTGAACAAGAAAATATCTCTATTTGAAGGATCAGGGGTCTAGCAATGCCGTTGGTTCCCCTGAGGCAGCACAGATCTTCAGAGTTATTAAACATGTTATTAAATCCGGCTGTGTGAAATGGGCTAATAAAGAAAAACCTGGCCGTTTCGTGGCGCGCGGAGAGGGTGTGCCTGTTGACTGGCTTTATCCATYGCCTCTGCCTTGCAGCTCAGCCCAGCTGGGTCCAGAAGATCAGCGATGCTCACGCGGYGATGGAGGAGACGGTGGCGTGGGAGTGCCGAGCGGCCGGGCGCCCCAAGCCCTCCTACAGCTGGCTGAAGGACGGCGAGCCCCTGCTGCCCCAGGTGGGTGTCCTGGGAGGCCCGTGAGCTCTGCATGTGCTCCACCACCCTTCTCTTGCGTTCAGATCCCCCCCGGCGTGTAGCCCATTTCTTGTCCTGCTGGGCGAGTGCCTTGGTGGGGCTCTGAGTGCCTGGGCTGGGGGGAAAATGCCCCTTCCTCCCTCTTGGACAGGCCTGGCTTCTGGAGAGCTTTGCTTAGCGACACGTAGGAGACACCGCAGCTGTGCGTTTGAAGTGCCTCCCTGAAACGAAGGGTTCGCAATACGGATCTAATGGCAGAGGGACCCTCATGAGAAGAGGGAATGGCTGAGTGGGACTCTGCAGCCCAAGGCTGTGAAATGATTGCCCTGAATTCATTTTTTCAGTTTGCAATTTTCAGGTGAACTTCAGCTGTTAATGAAACCTTAGCGTCGCTGCCAGGCCCTAGCAGAGCTCCCATGGCTCTTGCTCGGCCGTGTCCCTGCACGGGCAGCCAGCAGCGTGGCCTGCCGTGAGCAGTGACGTGAAGAACTGCCTGAAGATCGATGGTGCGTGGGAGCGGGGGAAAGCACRCCCTCACACCTCCCCGCTTTCCCCTCCTGCTTTCACCAGAGGGGAACCGCCGAGTCCCCTGCTCGCTTCCGTTATAATGCCGAACTAAAATGAATTACCGAAGCATTGTTTTCAAGGTAGCCTGCGTTTTTTCCCTTCACTTAATGTGAAAGAACATGGCTGCCTGGATTTGAGGAAACCCTAATAAAGATTGCACAAACATTAAATTTCCACCCTACAGCCAAGTAGAAAGCCAATAGCTCTTTATATTAYTATTTTTTTTAATGGTAAAACTCCTGGGGAGGGAGGGAACACTTTGTTGTACTTATTAAAATTGATAACATGAGTTCCATATCCTTAGGCTGACAAATGATACCATGGTCTTTTGTTCCACACACTAATTTTACTTGCTTCATGCTGGTCACTAGCAGATGGTCTTGTACTTAAATCACGTTAGTGGCAGATATGAAGTGAAGGATCATTAAATTATTAACATCTATTTTTCTTTTTTGCAGTAAACTGCAGTAGATTTTAAATATTTCTCTCTGGACCAGCYTACTACCATTCTTAGTAGCCTCCATTGCCGTATATGCTAACAGTACCACTGCCCTACGTGTTTTAGAGGATACATTTGGCTGTGATACACCACCCTAGAACAAAAGTGCATTTTTAGATTCAAGCTTATCTATTTGAAGGGGATATTAATCTAAATGGTTTGAGTATTAAATCAATGAGAACTCAAGGAAAAGTCCTCCAATTTAAATTGCATTTACCAACTACTGTATTGGTTTTTCCATTTAGTATCTAACCTGACATAAATTCAGTTGACAGACAAATAGATTGTAGCATGCAAATTCCTCATATTACCGCTTCTCTTTTTTTTTATTTTTGATCAACCATGATATAAAATATGACATAACTCCTGCTGGGTGTATGTTCCAAGGAGGGGGTCTCCTTGTTTACTTATTTATTTCACTTTGCTCTTTTTACAGGGGAGAATTCGGATAGAGCAGGGATCACTTACAATTACAAATGTGAGCTTGTCAGATGCCGGCATGTATCAGTGYGTGGCAGAAAACAGACACGGCATCATTTTTGCTAGTGCAGAACTGAGTGTCATAGGTAAGTTTACTTTCCTGAACACTGCAAACTTTCCAAAAGCAGCAAAGCCTTAACCAAAACTGGTTTTGCCAAGTTTCAGTATCTCAAGTAGAAGTGCTGTTGAGAATCTTTTACAAGTCGTYGTTTTTAAGTAATGCATAAAATGAAAACTTGACAAAGTGGGTGTGGAGAGAATAGATTTTTTTACATCCTCCCATCTTCTCGTATTCATCCAGGTAACTGAGCACCGAGAGTTGGCAAGTTCACTCATCTCTTGCCGCTTAGAAATATGTTATGGAGAAACCTGAGTATTGCCCCATTTCAAAAACATATTGGACAGTAACTGCCTGCTTACTGGCTACAGACACTGACTCTCTTGAGGAAATGTCGAAAAACCTCCTGTTTGAATAGACTTTTCACCATTCGAATGACAATCATAACACTTCAATCCCACACCCTCACCAAGAAAAACAACTTCTGCCCCATCTGTTTTGTTTATACATACTCTACTTATTCCAGTTAAGATCAGGAAAAGCTCCTTTGAATTGAGAAGAGTCCTAGAAGTATAAAATTGGTTACAATAAGAATCAGGTTTAAAGTGATATCCAGAAGATCTGTCTCACAAWGAGAGGAAAATTCAAGTCTCCAGATTCCCATTTTGTACTGAATTAGCAAGCTGTCTTCCCTGCTTTCTTCAACGAAACCCAATGGGGAACTAACTAAATGAGAAGGCTTAGGGGAGTCTTATCCATGTGTATAAATACCCGATGRGGGGTGTAAAAMCGACGGAGCCAGGCTCTTCTCAGTGGTGCCTAGGCAATGGGCGCAAACTGAAATACAGGAAATTCCACTTAAACATAAGAAAACCTTTTTTACTGTGAGGGTGACTGAGCACTGGAGCAGGCTGCCCAGGGAGGTTGTGGCATCTCCATCCTTGGAGATACTCAACACCCATCTGGACATGGCCCTGGGCAACCTGCTTGAGCTGCCCCTGCTTGAGGAGAGGCTTGGACCAGACGATCTCCAGAGGTCCCTGCCCACCTCCGCTGTTCAGGGATTCAGTCGCTTACTCTCAGATGTTGCTCTTAAAGCTCTTCTATAAGTGACAGACCTGGAGCCAATACAGGTGTTTGTCAGAATGCATACGTAGCTTGAAAGGGTTAAATACAGTTTGCGATTAAACGGTGTTGGTTTAGTTGTTTTCAAAGAGAATGTTCAATAGCGTTGTTCCCTGCTTTATCTTGAAGAAAAAAACATGAGGTATTTTCTAATTATGGTGTTCTCAATAATGGTCATTTTTATCAATAGCAATAGATGCCTGCATAGAAAAAATCATTTGAAAAATTGTTACTGTTGCTGCTCCAGAAAAGTGTAATAATGTTCAATAAATTAGGCTTCACAGTGCTAAGATTTATTGGGCGTGTTACTGCATGAAAGAAATCCAGATAAACCCACTGGTGCCTTCCGCGTCCTTTCAAAACCCCTGTAAAAACAAGTCTTTGTTAGGAAGGCAGATCTTCCCATCGGAGAAAGGTTTCGCGCTGTTATGGTGGGTACTGCTCGCGCTTCCCTGAGCCCCGCAGCGCCCAGGGGCCTCTCTGGGCCATCGGTCTTCTGGAGGCTGGTCCCAAGGACCTGGGCTCCAAAATGTTTTGACTGCAGGTCTGCAAAAAGGAGACTGAAGCCATTTTTCCAGCTGTAGTTTTTGGTTGCAATCGAAACAGCACCCAGCCGAGCCCTGAGGGCGTGCAGTGGGAGGAATGCAGAGCAGCGATTTCACGTCTGCTTGCGAAACCCGGGGGCCAGAGGGAGAGCGCAGCAGCAGAGCCYGCTGAGAAACGCTGAAGCAGATGCACATCCAAAACAAGGCAGTTGGCGCCAATGTCCCACTCAGATGCACATTGCTCTGACATGTGAAGAAAATCTACGTGCTTGAGAACAGCACCTTGTAAATCATCGTAGGATGAAGCCTTCCGTCGTTCCTTTTGCTCATGCGAGAGCATCCTCACTCCACGCTGGCTCCAGATTAAATCACCATGCAAAAAATAACTGGAAACCAAGAGGGTATTCGTACTTCTAAGTRGTTTGATTTCTACCTTCGTCATGCTTTCGAGGTAAGAGAGGAAAAATTCTGTGCAGTCCTCATTTGTGCACAGAAGCAAAAACCTCGGAGAGCCTCATCTTAAAAGCCTGCCAGATAAACTATATTTGGCTAACTTCTCACTTGGGTTATGTAATTTTGTTTCTATATGTCACATGAGGAGTACCAGAATGGTGTGCTGTAGATTTATTTCTATGGCTCTCTGATCTAATTTGGCATATTTTTAAAGAGCAACAGCTCTGTTTTGCATTTTGCCAGAGTTTTCAAAGGAGTTCAGTATTCTGAGCTCTCGATGAGAAATGTTGGCTTTTAAACAGATCTTTCGAAGTATAAAAATGGTTATTTTAAAAGGTCCTAAAGTTAAGTGCTTGAAATGATTAAACACCACTAATAGCAAGTGAGGCTTATAGCAAAATTAAGTGAAAAAGAGAAATGGAAAATTACAGTCAGAGCTTTTCTCAGAGTGATTCTCTTCTATTATTGTTCCCAATTATATTGCCTGGARTCTTCAGCTAAAATCGTGATCCTGTTGCGCGGGGCGTTGTAAAAAGTTAAAGGAAGATGCACTCTTCTTGCCTTGAAGAGTTTTCAGGCTGAATGTCGAAAAGGGGAGGGGGGGGACACTTGAGTCAAAAAAGTAATTAAAATCCTCATTTTACAAACCAGATTTGATGAAATTAACTGTGTTACCCCTGCAGTGACACAGGGAGGCTATGGTGGTGCTGAGAACTGAACGCAGAGTTTCTGCCTTTCACTTCAAAACGTGTTAAATTCCTGTCTCAGCCATGAGAGTTCCTTATTTCCAGCTAATTGTCTTATTTGGCAAAATTCACAGAACACTGAAAGAAGCTGTTTCACAAATATTTCACAACCTGAACACAGTTTGTTGCAGTTCCTACAGAGACGTTGTTTTCTACTGCTGATTCAGTCCGTGGCTGAGTGCTTGGACACCTTGTGTATTTAATGATAGATTTTCCTCCTGCCACCAGATTTCATGAGTTGTGATCCCCCAATAAGTGCTGTGCTCGTCACCCCTCRCAGAATAGGGCACGTCTCACGCAAGACCAAGAAGGAAATAGCAAATGGTTCCCCAAAAAAGTCTAAACTGTTCATTGCAGAGATGCAAATATCACAATTTTTCAAAAATCTGTTTTACTCATAGATTTTGGACAGAGAATCGTGTGAAATTTTATTTCCAGAAGTAATAATATTTAAATTATAAAAATATGGTACAAATAGTAATTCATCTAGTACTAGGTGCATTGATGAATCTATCTGTGATCGAACACAGCCAACAAGCCAGCTCAGAGGTTAGCGAGCTCTGATTCATAGAGGTGAGAGACRGGAGAGATCTGTTAGATCATATAGCCCATCCCGTTATCAGTGTAGGATTATTTTCTRTATTCAACTCTTTGCAGCATGAATGATAGCCGAAAGAATCGAGGCACACGAGGTATTGTAAGAAAAATGCATTTGCTGCTATATCACACTGCAGGTTTTTGTCTCCGGGCTGCRTCGGGGATGTTTAGCTCGTTTTGTGGAGGACAAAGCAGATGCAGCGCACCGTGATCTACACTTCCATGTTGCAGGCTGCAGCCCGAAAGGCAGTCAAGCAAAGTGCTGCAAGCTCGGGCAGACGCGAGGGCACGGCAGCAGGCACCGGGCGCAGGCAGGCGCTCTGCCAGGGGCTGGGGAGCATTTCTGGTGACCACAGGGACCTGGGCAGATCTTGCTGCYTCTGAGCTGGCTGAAAGCAAACTCCTGTCAGCCACGACCCAGCGAGCRGGGCAAGGGTTGTTCATAAAACCCTTATTCTGTTTCACCTCCTTGCTTTGAGTTTTCTCTAGTGAAAAAATTAATTGTCCCACTCGATGTAAACAAAACCTTGCGGTCTTCTTCGGGGAGTTCACTGCCACCGTCAGCCTA
This sequence comes from Casuarius casuarius, assembly GCA_003342895.1. Classification (NCBI taxonomy): domain Eukaryota; kingdom Metazoa; phylum Chordata; class Aves; order Casuariiformes; family Casuariidae; genus Casuarius; species Casuarius casuarius. The sequence continues at coordinate 1,100,311 of PTFA01000068.1, read as the reverse complement.
GGTGCAGCCGCCTCCGAGCTCTGCCCGTCACAGGGTCCCATCAAATAAATCATTCGTGATCCTTCGAGGCAGGAATCGGAAGCCAAGCAGTCTCCTCTCTCCCAGGCCTGCCTCACAGCCAGGCTGCAGACCGTCTGCAGGGCTTTGCTGTTTGCCTCCGTGRTGATGTGACTGGTTCCTACAAAACCGATCGGCGTGCTCTGCAGGGACCGAGAGGGATGACTTGGGAGTACCCTCTACCCTGCTGACTGCTCACGTCTTGCCTTGTCTTGCCTGCTTTCAGGACCTGGCTGCGTCAAGGTCTCCCACCTTTATAGCRTTAGAATAGACAACTCTTGTTCATGCACCGACTGTGAATGTTAAGCATAAAAATGTTGATGTTTCTTGAAATGCTAGAATTTCAAATTAATTATATAGGTTCTGTTTGTGACAACTTTCCTGTATGCTTTGGTTCCTACACACAGCAATGTCAAAGTGATGATCACACTGTTACGATACCGAAAAGGAAGTATAATGCACAATTCATGCATTGGTAGCTCTTGTGGGTGCTGCCCCAGGTAAGATAGCACATGACGACTGCTCTCTGCTACCTGCCCAGGATAGTTTCCTGAGTTTGTTGTTGAACATTTGTTTCTAAAAAACCAAAGTGCTGAAGCATGCAGGTGCTGGGTTTTCCCATCCATATTTGCGTATAGTTYGTAAGGGCTGATCATTTTGGAATTACAGGTGAGAAGAAATGCTGGAATATTTTAATATTCAAAAGAGCCTGACTTTGTTTCTCCGGGGTGAATTCTAAGCTGTTTTTATTTTTTTTTTCAGCTGTCGGTCCAGACTTTTCCAAAACACTTTTGAAGAAGTTAACTCTTGTTAAAGTGGGCGGTGAAGTGATCATAGAGTGTAAGCCAAAAGCTTCCCCCAGACCGACTTATTCTTGGAAGAAAGGAAAAGATATCCTAAGAGAAAATGAAAGGTAATGTCTTAAAGTAACCATTTTTTTCATTAGCTTGCTCCAACCCAGGGGCTTTCAGAAATGAAAGCTAAATTTGTCATTAATAGCTTCCCAAAATTGACTTGCAAATAAATGTGGAAACAGCTAGCATTCAATCTCAAGGAGCTGGGGTGAGATTTCTACTCCCAGTGTGTTCGTCCCAGTCTCAGTGTACTATTAAAGCATTCCTGCCAAGAAGCTGATAAAGATAGATTCTGAAAAGCAAATATTTTACCTCCGGATTGCTTTAAACATCCATTGTTTTTCAAAAAATTTCCCAGGAGATACTATCCCTGAAAGTCTCCACTGCAGATTACACTGCCCTGGGTAAATTAGTCCATGTCCCAGCAAACAGGAGTTATTTGGAGTTGGTAATTAATTTGGCAGTCATAACGCCTAACTTGGAGACAGCGTCTTCAGACTGGCCAAATCTTTTTTTTYTAATTCAAAAGAGAACATCATGAGGAAGTATGAGTCTACCATTTAAATTAGCCTGCAGTGCTAATTTCTGTTGTTCCTGGGTAGAGGTGTTTATCTTACCTGCCCAGCTTGGGAAGCGCCTGGAGAGAGAAAACTGGAGAGTTTGCTCTGACCATTCTTCCGCGGCATCTCTCCAATGTGATGCACCACTTTCATTGCCACAGGTTGATGAGAAAAATCCTATCCTATTAGTAAAGGCCAAAGAGGCAGAAATTACAGGAAACTTGTTTTTAAAAGCTTAAACCAGATCTGTTTTTCATCTTGGAAAGGCTAGTCTTGTTCCATCAAGCTTGCCTGCCTGTAGTGAGCACTGAAATATTTACCATGGTGATAGAGTATGTGAAAAGCTGTAGTTTGTTTGGAGCCAGATAAGCGAAACAATGAACAAGATATTTCTGATTTATATAGCTTCTGTCATCTGGTCTTCGGGAAGCTATTGTCTGTGGACTGTTTGACTTCACCTCTTGGGATAAAAAGAGTCAGTTGACAAGTTATGTAGAAATTCTTCTACCAGCCAGGGTACTAAGCAGTGCAAGGGTAAAGTTATAATATATCAAGATACATTGATTTTTAGAACTAAAATAGCTTGTTCTTCTGGTGAAGATTGTGAAAAGTAAAGGGAAGTATAAAAAAAATGGGATTTTTGGAATGTCAGTCCTGGGAATTCCCAGCCCTCCTCTTAGTCCTCAGGAGCAAAGTTTGTAGCTGAAATTTGCTCTTTTCCCTGAAGTTGCTCTCCTAAGCRTGATATAAGTGGTTTTTCTCCTTGTTGTAATTTAAGGGTGGGAGATGAAGGATTAGTTTATTTGAGCAAGGAATCGGGAAAGGAAAACATGTCAACAACTATGTTTCCTGCTTTATGGCTGCTATGTAATGCTGACAGCGCAGTGATTTTTTTTCTAGCACTATTCTTTCATCCACAAACTTCCTGAAAGTCTGGGTTACGATACAGTGGAAACCACTATATCCTGGCTTCCCAAGGGGATGCAGTCGTACTTTAAGTCTAGGTGGTTCTGTTTGCCTGTGTGTATCCTTCCAGGTAACATCCGCACTAGTTACTGATGTTTTGACCAATTTCCACAAAAGTTAGGAGAGGAAGAGATACCTGAAAACTAACAGGTTTCTTCAAAGCTTTGTGAAAATAGGCAGCTGGGGAAARGAGATACTATTAGTTCCCCTTGCTGAGACAGTACCGCCTGGAGTCACGCCGGATAGACCCRACAGAATCCCCACCGGAGCGTATCCCGAAGCGCGTTCATGTCCGTGAAATCATTTTGAGGAATGATGCACTATGCTGTGTTAACTACTGATGCACAGAGCGTTAGAAAATCCAGTGTTGTGTTCACTGCAAGTAAGTGACCTAAGCTATGACCGGACACATACAGGCAAGAGGCAGGTGCGGTCATAAAAACACGCTAAATGATGCAAGATCTGAGGGAAGACATTACTGGATTCTCTTATATGGACAAAAAATATGTGTCAGTTTTCCTGGTGAAGCAGTAGTTGGGAAAAAGTGTTGATTTTCTATGCAAGTTTTCTAAATAGTATATTTTGTTGCTGGTTTATCGTATTCCCCATGCCCAGGTATAGGTTGGGCAGTAGCGAAGAGAAGGGGTTTTAAATATAGGTACTTGTTCCTCTGGCCCTCTGGAAGTTTAGGAATGAGCTCAAACGCACAGTTCAGAAATGTGGAGCGTTCTTGCCTCTGCCGCGGTGGCGGGCTGGCTGCCGCTGTCCTCTTGCTGCTCCTGCTGAGCGCGCCTTGCTCACCCTGGTCTCCCCTTGCGGGCACCAAGCCCTGGATGTGAAACCAGATGTGAAACGTGACCGTGCAGGTGTGAAGTCTTCTGCTCGCTCAGCCCTGGGGTTTTCCGGTCAGCCGGATCGTCCGGCAGGGTCTATCTGGTTAAATGTCTTAATGAACGCTGCTCGATTTGGCAATTGGACCTGTTTAATTCTTACGTGCGGTTGGTGGTGTCTCTCCTGTGGATGAGAGTGTTGAGTCGTCTCCGTCGCCTTTATTAACCACGCCGTCTCTGGAAGCCGTAGCTGGAGACGGTGTGAAACACGCAATTAAGAAATTATATTGTCTTCTGTGATCCTGGCACTGTTTCAGCAGCTCTGCATCCGAATTGCCAGGGACACGAGAGGCCGAGTGGCTTCTCGTCTGCTTAACATTGCTGTGGTTCTGGTTCACTGATTGCCAAAACGTCATCTCCTCCCTGCCATCTCCGGCGTGCCCAAGTCTCTGGGGGCAGCAGCGTTGACTGGACTCCAGCCCTAGTGCATCCCTGTGCCAGCGCTTGTGTGTGGGCTTCAAAGCACAGCTTTCTTTGCTGTTGGAAAGATCTGTTGAAATATGTAAAGAAAGATGCCAAAAAAAAAAAGCTGTTGCTGCAGTCTTTTCATCTAGGGCAGAAAACTGAACTTTGCAGCAGGCGTGGGTGAAACCACTTAAATGGAGTCTCCAACTTAGCTGATGTTAAAGATTCCTCTGAGTTTCAGAGGAGCACCTGAACGTCCGGATGCTTCTCCAAACTGAACTTGAGTGTGTGAAGGTTAATCAGGATAGATGGTCCTTCCAATTCCAGGTGGACTTAAGAGTAACATTAATGTGTCGGTTCTTGCTTTGAATTCTGATGCACGGCCTGCCTTGATTTATACTGCGCAATCACTTGAGCCTTTCTCTTGGGGCTCTTGGGGCTTTTCAGACTTGAGTGTAATATTAGGGGCTGCTTTCTGGAGACAGAAATAACATGCATCAGATTTTGCTGCTGGGATTCCTGCTCTGGAGGCTGCGACTGTCCGGGAGGCAGAGCTAAGTGTGGTGTTAGATGCTTGCCCAGAAGGCAGAGTCTGTCGTGGAAAAAAGAACTTTATTGCTGTAGGTTTCCTCCTCTTCTCCGGAGGCTGAGCTAGCGTGCACTGCCCCCCTAATGCATAACCTGCCCCGAAGGTGTGTCTTGCTGCTGCTGGAGAACTATACAACTGTGTTATTAGGAATTCTGCCCTGGGGTACAATTATATTATTGCAGTCATTAAAGGCAGTTCATCTCCATAATAATGGAAATCCTGCCTTGGAGGCCTAACTGAGTCAAAGTAATGTTAGTAGCCCGACTCCAGAATATAAAGTATATATAGCTAGTTAGAGCCAAGATATAGATATATTGCAAATTCTACTCTGGAAAGAAAGGCTATTTCTATACGGATAAAGATTCAGAGTTCATTATCTCTCCCTGGTGTTCCCTTCACACTCTCCTGCAAAAAGGCTGTTACAGTCTCAGGGAAAGGTCTTCATTCTTATTAATGCGACAGCGCACGAACCAGCCTCGTCAGTGGCCGTTGACAGAGCGACAGCCGGCGAGTCTGCTAATAATGCAGCAACTCCCACCTTCACACCGCCGGCATAGGAGCCTCCACTAAAAACCACCTGCCCGGTGGCAGACCTGAGCTCGAGTGCAGGGAACACCTTCTTCTGCAAGAACACCTGACAAAAATAGTCACCATAAAGCTGTGCAGGCTGCATCGTGGGAAAATATTATAAAAATAATGTTAGGACTCATTTGCACACTGCTCGAGTACTYGTAGTTTTACCTTTTCGATATACTCTGCTGTGCGTAAAAGCTGGAAGCCTGAGCCAGCTGTGGAGATCCGCAGCTGGCAGGACTCAAGCCGCTGGACAAGGAGCCCTCCGAGCTTTGGGAGAGCTGTGTGCTCGTTCGCGTTTCTGCTTAGCTGCTCGGACTGCCCTCCACTTACCGAAAATTTCTGTGAAGAAGATTGGTCCGACTCAGTGTGTGCAAGGACAGCTGCTAGTTTCCCGAAGTTTCCTGTTACTTCTTTTTTTCCTGCAGATTGCAGGTCACTTTCTGAAACACACTTGGGCCTGTGCAAAATCGTCACACGCTGATACTGGTGTTAAACTAATGTCGAGGCTTCACGGTGTCATCCCCAGCGTGGGGTATGCACTCAGTCTGAAATAACAAGTCTGAAATCAGCTTTTTTTGTATTGCACACGTGGATGAAACGGTTGGTCAGAAAGATACCTTTTGTAGGGTCAACGGTGGCATCATCCCAGAAGCCAGCAAGGGCTCGAGGCAGAAGTGCAAAACTACGTTGTGTCTTTGGGGATGCATCAGATCATTCCATCAGAAAGAGAGATTTTTTTTGAGGTTTCATGTTTTTGCCTCACCGTTTGGTTCTTTTATATTCGTATTTCCAAATATGTTTGGCCTTTGATCTCTCTATTCTGACTCAGCAGTAGGAGAGCAGAGGTTTTGGAGCGCTGGAGTCCTGCTCCATGGATTCTCTTTGGTCCGTGTCCCCACCACACCAGTGTAAATCAGAAGTGATGCTGCACTTGGGTCTGTGAGATGGAGCCGAGGGACGTCACTGCCCTGCTGCCGGAGGAGCACTAGCCTTCAAACCGTGCAGCACCTCCCGGCCTGAGCAGCGCGTGCGCCAGACGAGCCACGGCCTGTTTGTTGTTTAAACAGCAGTGACGTTCTGATCTTCTGATCTTCCTGTGCCTTCCGCCCCCTGATTTTATGGAATATGGTAGCCAGTTCCAAGGAAGTTTTTGAGGAAAAACACAACGGCTCCGTGTCTTGTGCAGCTGCCACTCCTCCGCGCAGCAGGCGAGGTGCCTCGAGCCATGCCTGCACTTCTCTCCAAGGCGCGCTCGGAAACCAGCGCAGGATCTGCTCTGCGTGTCAGGGGACTTGCAGAGTCTTACGGTAGAGGATAGTTTTACCTGAGTTTTACTAATACAAACCAGAAATACACAGTTACCCATAATTCTGGAAAAACGTCCCTTAAGCAATGAGCCCTGTATAATACTGGTGTGCATGAAAGCAAGTCGTTTCCTTAATGGAGATCCTTCCCTTTAAACTCCCGAACTCCTAATGCAAGCTGCAGATCAAGCATCTTACGTTTCGCTGTATTTTCCATTTGTGGTAATTATTTCCTAGCATTAAATCGTATATACTATTCATCAGCAGGGGTAGGAGGGGAAGTCACAGCAGCAGATTGTTCCTGCAGGATTTTCTTAATCCTCTCATAATAATTCAATTACATCTAATGCTACGGCGTTATATAAATTTGTTACTAAACCTTGTGTTTTAAAACCTTTGTTTTCAGGTGACCTTATTATAGGAAGCTTTTGATTTCTTCATAATTAGAGTGTGGCTCCCGCAGAGAGTTGTACTCGGTTGTAAGTGCAAGCGGTTCATCCTCGCGCTCGTGAAAGTCAGAAGTTGCTTTAGTCGCTGACTGGTTCATTCTGATTTACGGATCCAGGAGACAGAATCAGGCTGTGCCTGATTAGAGGAAAATCCTGGAGCTACACAGAGCGCTGCCAGCTGAAATTAAAATAACGCTCCCTCCCAGCTGCTCCCGCGCTCTGAGCCGTTAGAGCAATGTCCTGTCATTGAACTCTGATTTTCTTTGAACTATATACCGGGAAACATTTTTAAAATAATTTAAAACAGTTAAATCGCCCTTAATTTTAAAATAATTAAATCGCCCTTAATTTTCATGTGATTTTCCGTAGCCCCATAAGTAACACCGTGGCAGCCCCACGGCTCTGTAGGTTGTGTCGTGCACGGTCAGCCGGAGGAGCGCTTCGGTTTAGGGTCAAAGCGCAGGCTGATGCCGTAATCGGCATTGACAGACTGGGGCGTTTTGTCACTCCGTTGTACAGACTGAACTGTCTGCTAATAACATGCCACCAAAGGCAGTTTTGTTATAATGTCTTAAGAAAATTCCTAATTGAGTCGGTCAAGAGACAGTTTTGCTGTCGGTGCGGAATGGTGTTGCTGGAGCGGTGCTGGGGGTTGTCAGGCGCCGGCTTGCCGTGCTGCGTTTGGACGAACTTCCCTGCGAGTCTTTGCAGTTAGCATCCCCGCTATGGATGCTTGCCTTGAACTTCAAGAAATTGTTTTAATTGGCATGCCTATGCTTTGATAATAATTGCATTTACGTATTTCTCGGAGAATAATTTACTGTAGCTATCAGTCGGTCAGAGACAAACGCTGTCGTTTCCCCTTCTGGCACGAGCCGGCACTGGAAAGGGCTCGTCAGTCACCGCGACTGTGTCAGGGACCGTTAGAGAGCGAGCCCGTGTGTTGTGCGGTTGGAGAGGAGGGTAGGGAGACGCTGCGTCTCGGCCTCCCGGGGCCCCTCGCTCCCCCCGTGCTCCTCCTTGCTGGGTTCCCCGCTCCAAGAAGTGCAGGCGGCGCGCAGGGCGTGCAGGATGGCTTTCCTTTCGGGAAATAATGCATTTCTGCCAGTCTTGTGGTTTGCTGTAGTGTTACTGTCCCAGAGTCCTGCTGACATGTTGAGCTGAGAGCTTTGAAATTCGAGGTGAAAACAGTAGGACCTCGTGTGAGTAGCTCTTGCCTTCGGATTCAGGCGTTTATCGCTTTCCCATCCGGTCTCCCAGTTGCCGATGGCTCCGGGTCGTGTTGTCACTTATCTCGTGTACTCGGTGAGAACTTGTACCTGTCACATCGAATGCGTCGTCCCTTGAAATAATGAACGTTTGAAGTATATACACAATGTTCTCAGTTCCTAATGTTCTCCTAAAGCTCTTGGATGTCACATTTACCTACTACCAAATACGTACTCAGTCCAGAAGAGAAAAATAATTGTGCTTTTAAGCTGAAAAGCAAATTATGTTCTCTCATTCTTGTTCATGTTAAGCCCTTACATCATTAGAGCTGTTTCTTTTCTATGAATGCAGAGCGCATGCATTGTTTATTCAGTTTAATTGTAAGGGAAAAAATCATAAAAAAACAAATGATGTTCTGTGCTGGTAGCGAAGAATATGAAAGTGTCCAATTAAACAGCCAGTCGCTAGGACTTGTATAATAGCAACATCTGTTATCTTAATTAACCAAGTTTCTGTATAAAGGGACCTTCGTAGTGCACTTTGTTAGAGCAGGGTCTGACCTAGATACTCCAGGCACACGCACTGTCTTCACGGAAATTTTCCCAGTTGGTCCCATTATCATGCAGTCTTGACAAGCTCCGTGATATATGAGCACACTTGCGCACACGCGGAGCCACGCTGCTTAAAGCAGGCGGATTTTTAAAGTGAAAGCCAATAAAAGCACAGAAATGCAGCATATAATGACATTTACTCAGGGCAGCAGCTGGGATTACAAGAGTGGCCGGCAAACGTGGACCTTGCCAAACAACGTCAGGGAGGCAGGAGAGCACTTCCAGAAAGCGCTCGAGCTGTTTTCAAAAGTGGCTTGAGCGCTTTGGGATTTAAGTAATTTAGGCTCAGGTTTTTACAGGTATTTCCTTACTACTCTGCTCCGTATCTTCCAGTCATCAACAATCTGGAAAGGAAAGCTTGGTTGTAGAACGAACGTGGAGGCTTCACCTCCCACAGCCCGGGAGGTGCAGCCGTTCTGCCGGAGGAATACTCGGCCRCCATCCGCCCGCCGGCAAAAGCCGCCGTAGCGCCTGGCTAGGAAAGTCAAGGGAGGTGAGGTGGTTTGTCGTGTATTTTCTAATGAAATTCAGTAATTGGTCCGTTTCCTACTCTGAAAATCCCAGCCTGCGTGTTCCTTGCCCAGTAAAGCAGGCAGAACTTAAAAGGCAACCCCCAAACGGGCAGTCTTGCCTCCCCAAAAGGAAGTCGTTAGCAGAAATCCTGCCAAATTTTTCTTCTTTTTTTTGCGTTTCTGGATTCACAGAGCTGAAGTGTCTGAGCGATTTGAGTATTTGTTTTCAGTTGTGCAAGCAAGACCTAATTCTGCAGTCGACATGAGTGAGGTACCTAAGTTAGGAAAGCAATGACAATTTATTCCCAATTTTTAAATATATACTTTGCTAAGTTTCCTGATGTTTACAAGAGCTGAAGTGATTTGGTGGTAAAGGAAAACCAGAAAGGTCTCACCTAAATCATTTTCTGCCTCCTGCACTTACAAGTGGTTCAAAAAGCTTTTCTCCCCTGGAAAGGCAGAGTGCTGAGGATCCCACGCAAGGGTCGTGCTGAGGGTCCCACTCAGATTAAGAATTATTTTTGTAACAGAAATTTTAACAGTATATTCACTTTGGTACTCTGCCATTCTGAGAAGGAAAAATCGTGAAATCAGGCAAGAAAAGAGAGGCGGATAGCTTTTCTCTTCCCCTTTCAGTGTCTTGAATTTAAAAAGTTGTATAAATTCCAACATTTTTATTTATTGCCTCAAACTTCCTAATTAGTAGTTAATTGCTTTATACAGCCAGAAAGAAAATGGCAGTGGGACAGACAGCACATCTTTTCCAGTCTGGTGCCAATGTGCAAACCATGATAGTATTTTTATACTGATTACTTGGGAGGTGAATTGTCAGCAAGTGCTTCTGGACATGCAGTTCAGTGACACTTCAGCAGAAAAGAAAATCTCAGAGGATGCTTCCTATCATTGTTTTGCATTAATTGTGTTGACTTTTTACCTTTTTCTTTTTTTTTTAGTAAAGCACCCACGCAATTTCTTTGAGGCAGACAGGTAACCAAATCATCAATAACTTGTTGGTTTTTCATTACATCCTGCCTAGGCAAAATGAAAAATGACACCCTGCAAATAGCTTTTTGAGGTTTGAATTGACAACGCAGCATTCATCTTCGTTTTCAAAGACAGTTGTGCAAGATGGCTTTACTTCATTGGGGCATCTGAAATAACTGGCATGTCAACTTATTTTAACCAATTTTCTTTGAAAGAGAACTGAAATGAGCAAAGAAACCACTTGATTCGGTGGTCAGAGGGCCTGGAGGAGCAGATGTCCTGGGCTTGGTGGAGTCGTGTTAAAGCATCACTGGTTTCCTTGCAGAATCCGGGTTTAGCTCATGTTCTTGTTGGAGGATCCCGGTGTGCTCTAACACAAGCTCGTCACTGCTCCGAGTCTGTCGAGCCAAACTGACCGCTTTGTGGCGATGCTGTGATGAAGCACCTTGGATGCTGTCTGTACGGGCTTGACTCGCACAGCTTGGAGCTGACTGCCAACCCCTCGTTGCTCTTTTAGAGTCCCAGGCTGGGTCAGAAGTGAGACACAGCTTCTCAGGGATGAGTGAGGTTGGCCAGGAGCTTTGTGCTAACACTAAAAAATATCGATTCGTGTGATCTGAAATCTGTGGGTGAAAACCAACCAGCTCCACTTCAGTTTCTTTAGGAGCAGGTCACTTACTTTCCAGCTTCTTCAGGGTGGTTAGGTGGACCTGTTCTTTTCTTTGTACGTACCTGGCAATGATGATAAAGCTCATTGCTTTGGTGGTTTGAGATAGCTGTTGTATGTATGTTTGTATGCATAATCCTATAAATAGAATATCCACAAGGCTTAGATATTTGTCCGTTTTGTTTCGCTAACTTTTAATGGTTTCAGCTTTCATCAGTGTTGGTGGTAAGCTGGCAATTCCAGTTCGTTGCTGCATCGCCTTCTCCCTCTCTTGTTGAGCAGATGTTTCTACTGGAATGTTGTCTGAGAAGGGTTGGAGAATTACCTAGATTCCAGGTTTGGTGCCATTTTATTTTGTGTGTATAAAGTAATTGGACTCGTCCTCAGAGTTAGCAAGGTGTTCACTCCTTTACTCGTGTGCAGCTAGGAAATGATTTCCTTTAACCAACGACAAATTACATAGGAACAGATGATCTATTGCTATAGCAGCATGATGTTTTTACCTTCTCTATTAACTTGTCTTAATATAGGAGACCTGATCATCAAAAAAATGCCTGTAAGGATATTCAGGGATATTCAGGCAGTATATATTTGTTCTTTCATTGGTTAAAAAAATAAGGTCGTCAGGCAACGTAAGAAAATGCTGTCACTCTGTGTGTAGTGCCGTCCCGCCAACGCGGTGTTTTGTTGGTCCGTATGACACAGAGGACGTGTCCTCTCCTGGGGGCCCTGGAGTCTCTCCTGCCTCGTCCCTGCCTGCCCCGTTTTTCTTTTCAAAGTAGAGCCCTGCTTGCAGGGGGACGGGCAGAAAGAGCGAAGCGTTCAGATAACGCCCGCGCGAGAGGCATCAGACCTCCGGAGCGCCGCGAGATGCGTCCCATGGTCGCACATCCTTAACAGAAGCACCGCCGTTGGCTGCGGGCTTTTAAACAGCTGCCGCTTCTCCGGCTTGAGGTGTTTCATCTTTATGATTATTAAACTCATCTCTGGGTACAGCACGTACAGCTGCAAATTATTTCTCCCTGTGTGTAAAAACACCGCAGGAAAGGCAGGGCTGCTCCCCGCGGTGCTATTGTGTCGGAGCCGGGCGCGAGCCGGCTCCCAGCAGCGCCGCGCGTTTCCCTCCGCGGTGAGTGCACGCCGCAGCCAAGGCTTTCGGAAATAAATGCCTGTAATTAGTCTCCTAAATGCAGCTCGAAAGTCACGTACAGATGCATACATGTCCTCTAATTTAAAAAAAAAATAACGGTTTTAGCAAGTATAGCATTTTGAAGAAAAAAATTCTTATCAAATATTTCTTCTCTTGGATCTTTTCATAATTAAAAACAAGAAGATAATGATTTTGCAGTTAGGGCTACAGTTGAAGAAACTCATGTAATGAGTTTAAAATCCAAGGAAATAATTATGTGTCTGCTGGGAAAAAGGATTTCTAATGAACTTTTTCGGAGGCTCTACCAGACTCAGTGATATTTTTGATAATTATTTGATCATTTTTAAGTGGTTTAAATTTGTCTTTGAATCTTTCAAATCTATGTTAATGTCAATTACAAGTGGAGCAGGTAATTTCTCTGTACCGTGGGCATTTTTTCGTTGAAACCAGAGGAAAAGATGTCTTATCTTTGAAAGACTCTGCCTTTGGGCTTCTATTCAGATGGTATCAGCTGGAACAAATAAGCTGAGAGCGCATTTACTGCTTCTGTTCTAATCTCACGAATCCTTCCAAAAATGGTTTGTGTCAGCAGCTGATTCACAGAAAATCTGAGGGCTTGTATGGATTTTCCTTCGTAAGAAAATAATATTTATGAGCTTCAGAGGAGGTTTGTTTAACGCTCAGGTTCTTCCAACCTCAAAGCGTTTGCTGCAGGTGGGGCAGGATGACTTCTCCTCTTTGGGGAAGGCGGTGTTGGGGGTGGCGGCTGGAGGCTGCCATCCCAAATTGGATTCCTAGGACGGCCACTGTCCCTCCTTGTAAGCTAGGAGAAGTCACTTAATCTCTGTGCCTCTGGCTAGAGTCACTGCCGTGGAAGAACGAGCATAGCAAGTATCTCACCGAGCGTTAGGTAGACCGAACGAAGCAGTGGCTTCCCAGCACCTGCTGGTTTTTATGGAAGATTCACCGCACTTCTGTGCGAGAGAGAAGACTCTATGGGCGAGCGGTGTCTATCCGGTGGGAGCGAATTGGGAATAAACACGTTTTCGCCTTCCCCGGGGCAGTTTGCAAGTCTGCTTTCCTGCTCGGCCGCTGCCAGGCTCCCCAAGGCCGGCAAGGAGCTGCTCCCGGGAGGAGATCCCCGGGAGCGCTGCGCTGCTCGGCTCGGGGTCCCGCCGCACCAGCGCTGGGGTTCCTGATGGCTCCGTGGGTCTAGAAACCCCCGTTCTGGGGCGCGTAGCGAGCCGTGGTCGGCCCCGTCCTTCCCTGTGTCGTTGCGGCTTTCACGTTCTGCGACGTGCTGCCAGATCAGTCTGTAAAAATAGACTGTGAAGTCAAAGACTTGTGCCAGGAGGGCCCTTTCCCAGAGGGGGTCGTCTTCATTCCCCACTAAAATCAATGCAAAATTGGCACTTTGAACTATTTGACCCTTCCAGACTCTCAAAATCTTCCCATATAGCTCAAATTATCATTGCCTCATGTCTAAGGAAGGAAAGCCATAACAGTGAGCTTTCCCTTGCTCTGCTCAAATCTGCTTCCTCAAATATTTATTTTCATGACTTGGTCTTTCTTACAGTATTTATTTTAATTTTTTGTGTTGTGAAAAATCAGTGGAAACAGAGAGAAGACAAAAGGTTTTCTATTATGTGAAATTCGCTGCAGCCCCCTCTTTTCCTTCAGGGTTCCTAGCAGCGTTTGCGTTTGGTTTCCATTTGTTTCTCCCTGTTATCGGCATCCCTTAAGAAAGATAAGCTGTTCTTCTTAGATAACCTGCAGATACTTACATATTTGAATTATGACCCTAGGCATCTTTAAACAATTTACATGAAATCTTTAATAGCTGTAAACGATCCCTTCTTTCCCTCCCGCTGCCCCGTTCCTTCAGGATGAGGTTGCATCAGTTTCATGCTTGTCTTAAAAATTTCCAGACAAAAGAGAGGATAATGGCAAAACACAACTTCCATGTTTACAAACATTAATATATGCTGGATTCAAGCTTATTTCTTTGGACTGCCCCTTCGCTGCAGATTAACAGTTGGTTGAGAAGGAAAATTACATGGAGAATTTCAGATGCCAGATTCTCAGCTGGTATAAACTGATGCTGAATTTGGTGGAGTTATGTTGTTCGTGCTTGCAAAAGGGGCTCCTACTGTTTTCTCAGAAATACTGATCTGAGTAAAATCTGTTTTATCTTTCTCTCTCAAATAATACTTTTTTAATAGTAATCTGAAAGAATTAAAGTTTACACTCTCCTCATCTTCTCTGGCAGTCCGGCACAGCTGTGCCATGGACCATCTCGGGAGTTCAGCTCCTGTCTGCTCCGGCTCTGTAATGCCGTTTAAAATGCATTTCCAGCCAAGCTTGCAGGAAATTCTCCGCTGAACCCAAGGAAACAGAATTGTACCTCTAGTTGTTTTGAGCAAATATAGTTCTTACCTGAAAATTAGCTATAGTGATCTGCCAATTGTCATGGATAAGTAAGGCCTTATCTAATGCCTGCTTTCACCAAAAGAAAGACATGTCCTAAATTAAATGGACTTTGACTGAGGCTCTAAATTAGCTCAGACTTTTCTGTGAACCGTGAAGAGACAAGCAGTTACAGACAAGTGCTGCAGCAGCTGTGGGTGTAGGTGGTTATCTAAATCAAACCTAGCAGGTCTTGGACAAACAACTGCATATCCATAAAAGCCGGCCTACCCGGTATGACTGGGTCAACTGGGAGCTTAGACTGGTGATGCTTCACTCGGACGTCACCGAATGGCGACGTTGGATGAGAACCTGTCTTGGTCTGTCCTTGCTTGTGAGTCTTCGTGGGATCCTCTGCAGCGTTCATCACCCTCTGCCGGCGGCGGCCTGGGTACGGCCCGTTTTGTGCTGCGCTGCAGCGAGGCAGAAGTGTCACGAGTAGGAGCGACTTGGCGTCTGTGGGTGTCTTGGCTCGAGGCTCTCCGTAATGCCGAGCTGGTGAGCAGTGCCCCTGCCACCGGGGAGGACGGCACGGTGAGCGGTGAAACCATGCTCGGCATGGCAGTGCGTTCAGACCTGTGAGTATTGCTACGTCTCTTTGTATTTTCCTGAAATAGCCTAATGGCCAATACTGCTTTTATGAGATCATTTTAATAATCCCAACCTCTGCCTCATTGCATGGGAAGCATTATTAAAAGGGTAATAAACTGCTCCAAAGACATGAGATAGAAATAATTTGATAAATAATGCAATTGCCCAGAATCATTTACATTTGCAGTAGAGTTGTGGCATAGAGCAAAGCTGTTGTTAGGCTAAATATTGCTCGAGATATTGCTGCCTATGAATTATGGGTAAAGACAGAGCAAACGCACTGCTGAGAATTCGAGCAGATCCGTTTGGTCTGTCTGGCACTTCTGCTTTCTCCCTCTGCTTCCAGCCCCCCTGCCCACGTCAGGCTCCGGCGGATGGACAATAGGCCATTCATCATGTAGGCTGAAATACCCTGTTTTTCCCAGGTACATTTAACCTAAATCTTCTCTCGGAAGACAGATTATCTCTTAGCAGAACTCTGGCACCACAGTCTCTTCTCAATAGCCATGTCAACCACTGCCACAAAGGCTGTACATGAAGGGATCAATGATAGTTTTATCTGAAATTGCACTCGGTGTGTGTTTCTTCCAACTGACATTCATTTAAATGCTTACTCTAAGACATCTTTTCTCCCTGTAATAGAAAAAGGATCAGACATCCTAAGCATTGTTTCCTGGGGAACAGAAATTAAAAATATTCACTTGGCTAAGCATGAAATATTTCTGATGTTTATGTTTAATCAACAGTGAAAGCAAGTAGAGTTGTGCTTGTATTTCATAAATTAAAATGCTAAAATTATCAAATAAGAAGCAACGTACCTTCTTTCACTCTAGCGTACTAATAAGACCATTTGAAACAAAAAAGTCCCTTTATAATTATGAGTACTTTGCTCCAAAGAAGCGTTCAGCTCTAACAGGCAGTCCAGTAGCTCTGCGGCCGCCTGCGTGCTGTGTCCCTAAGGAGGGCAACTGCTAATGTCGCGCGCTTAGCCTGCCGTATGCACTGCCTCTGTAGTCCATTCGTACTGCACGCCTCCATCTGCCGAGCAGAAGAGCAGAGGGCGCGTTGACAGCAACGTATGGAGGGATCGCTGCAATACCATTTGTCTGGTGCAGATCTTCTGCTGGTGTCGCGCGGGCTTTGAGAGTCTGTAAATAATGCAAGATGAAAAGGTTAGCGCGAGAGTGTGCTCCCTGCCCGTACAAAGGCTTCCCTTCTCCCTGCCGACTGCGAGGCGTGGGTGCAGTTTCTCAGCTTCTGGCTCTGTCGTGCTGTTAGGTTTGGTTCCTGGAGTAGTTCTTCCTTGTAGTTTTTGTTTTAATGAGGCAAGCTTCTTGGGCCTGGGTGTTGCAGTAAATATAATAAGTCTAGGATTTTCAAGCCAAGAGTCTGTTGAAGTGGAGGGGTCAAGAGTGACCAACAGCTCATAAGCATGTTTTGGTAGATACAAGTGGTGCGATCAGACACCCGGAGGTCAGGTTTCCTTGGAGCTGTGCAGGAGGTGATGGCTGATGCTCGGGTTTATGATGTGCTCTGGGAGCTCTGCAGTTTTCCGTTACCATGCGTGTTCCAAGTAAGGGCTTGGTCTTGTTTGCGCTACATCAGTAATAAAACTCGTACTGATCTCAGTGGGACCTATTCTATCTCTAAATACATATGTTACTCACTGAAAAACATCTATCTGCCCCCGGGAACGCCACCCAGCAGTGTGAAATGCTCCGGTGAGCTGCGTGAATTGGAGCTGTCAAGCTTGATTCGGAGCTCGAAGTAGCGGAGCCTATGAATGGGCAACAGACCAGCATGGCAGAGGTGTTAAGGTATGAAAAAAAATCACACCAAATCACACCAAAAGAATTAAGCAGTGATGTTTTTGCTAACATTGCCGCTCTGGGAGAGGCCCGTGCGCTGTCTGACCTCCTCCTTCCCCCAGCAGGTCTCTGCCCGCTCCGGCTGCCTCCTCCCGAAGGCCTTCTCACCGCTTGCCGAAAGGTTGGGCAGCACTGCAGGGTTGGGGGAGGCTGAAAGCCTTATTTCGGGTCAGTGTTGTGAACTGTCATTCATTGCATGCATGTACCTGCGTGGTGTATAAGCGTTGGGCAATTAGTATCGCTGTATTAGTCCGTGAAGAGGGCCGTGCTGATGTGGCCGTGGTACCAGCAGGGGCCTGCTGTAACTAGGTTGGGTGTCTTTGGACGATGCTGCTCTGCGCAACCGTAACGTGCACTTAGGTATTCTTCTTCCGTAAAGATGTCTTGGTCCATCTTTCTCCGTCATGTGTTTTTCATGGTTCACACCAACCAACCAAACGCCTGAAGACACTAGTGTTCCTGCAGAGCTGGGAAGGGGCACTCGCAAGCATTGGTTGTATAGTGCCAACGAGAAGCTGTCATGAAAACTGTGTGCATACCAGTTTTGGAAAAGACTTCTTGAGGTTGTCTAATATGAAGTGTTCAGCTTGCAACTTTTTCATGTGCTGCTGCAGCAGCAAAAAGTGGCCATGGAAGGCGAGGGAGGAGTGTTTTCAGCATTTTTAAAGGTCCTTCTTCCCCAGAAGATTTTTGATCAAAAAATGACAAGGTCAGCTCTTCCTTGGGTAGAACCCAAAGCTTCCTTTTAAGAAACAAGCAATCCTTTTATCTCCTAATTTCAGATATGTTTCTACTCTCTGTGGATACGAAGTCTCCTGTTGACAACCGAAACCAACCGATTCTTTCTTACAAATGATGTCGTATGTTTAAAATAGATGACCTTTCTTTACATAAGGATGCTAAAATATCTTACATCATCTTTATTTTCCGAATTGGTACTTTTATTTTCTTTGGTTATTCTGTGATACTAGCAGTGACTAAATGCCGGCTTACCAGCACATCAGGTGCACTAGCCTGTACAGCAGCAAAGTTGCATTTTTACTTCTTCTCACCAGTGTTGTCATTAGTGGTGTCAGGGAACCCGGCACATCCACTATCAAGTTAACAGCCCATTTTCAGTTTGTAGTAGTTTAAAGGAATATGTATTCAGCAGTATGTTGAACAGGACATGTTATTCTCAAGCAATACATACATTTATGGGAAATGTGGTTTTACTTTTATGTCTTCCTAGGCATCTTGTTAGAAAATATTTTGGGAATATACTTCAGAAGAGGAAGAAAGTGTTTCTTTTAATTTGAACTTTGCATCTTGAAAGAACTTCTTCAACGAAACTGCTTAAAGTGGTTGATCAAGGGATGTTTGCTTTCAACCCAATTAGCAGTTTGAGATCCTTCAATGGGCTAAAATGAGCCTTTCCTCTTGTTTAGTGCAGATATGTCTACAAAGAAAATTTGTGAAGTAGCAAAATCAGTGAAAGTCATTCCTACTTTCTCAACTAACTGTAACAAATTTCAAAGTGTTAAAATAATTACTCGTTACCTTCTAGCACATTGGATTCAAATTAAAGGACAAAACATTCAGTGTAGAAAAGCACCTTCAGCAGACAGAGCCACATAACCATAAGGCTCCTAATCAATGAGTCACAGTAAGATTTTAATGGTCTGATTTATTTTTAAAAATTCAGTTAACTTCCCAATTATTTGTCAGTTTTAATGCTGGTCTCTTACAGGAACGTGCAGGGAATTACTTACTGAGGTGCCAGCTTAGAATGAAAGGTTCTTGGAGAAGCTCTGGGGAGCAGGTTGAGCGACCTTTGTGCACATCCCTATTGAACTCTTTGCCGCGTGTTGTCAGTTAAAAGATACCTATGTGCTCAGATTTTAAAGCCAGCCACCCATGACATTCACTTGAGAACTGGAAGAAAATAAAGACAGCACTAACTCCCTGAGATGTGCCCAAAGTGGATGGTGGATTTACTGACCTCATCCAAAGAACGTCCCTAGAGTGAGCCCTTCCACATTTACCACAGACTAATGCTACATTGGAATTGAAGGCAACTTAGAAGGAAACCAATAGGATTGGAAAGACAGAGACAGAAAAGCCATTAAAATTTGAAATTAAAGTTGGTTTGATCAGAAACATAATTAAAACGCATCATCCATGGAAAAGAACATGCAATAAATAGTTTTCAACCATATAGAAACATACAGAAATGAGATTGACAGCAACAAAATCTCAGCTGTACAGAAATAAGATCTAAAATACATTTATTTTGTACTAAGATTCAGTAGAACTTATTTAATACTTTAAATCCACAGATATCATAGTCTTTCCCATATTAAAAGTTAAGATAAAGATAGTAAAAAGAAGGTAAATGGCTCACTGAAGGTAACAGAAGAGCAGTGAGAGATAAGACATCGAATCAAGGTTTTCTGACACAGCTCTGTTGCTTGTCCCCTGGCTAAGTCTGTCTTGGTTGTATGGACCAGCTATGTTATAGGTAAAGGAGTTTCAAGAGACTTATCTTTGAATGTCATGCCTTTCCCAAACATAAGCAAGCATCTTCCATATATATATATATAGAGAGAGAGAGAGAATTTCTCTATATAGATACAGTATGGATAGGAAAATAAACCTAAGGCTGTTTTTGATTGTTGTTTAAGAAAAACATGATTTTGTAGAAACTTTCCTTGGTCCATTTCTTTAGACTTTAAAAAACAAGAATAAATTCATCAGATCATGGCTTTTCCTGGACTTCTTGGGATGGCAGAAATACTCACGGAGTGCGTGCGCTGCCTGGCGTGAGTGTAGGGCCGTCTTTCCTGAGCTGGAGCATGTTGCTGAGCTTGTTTCTGTCGTTTATATTGATTTGAATTTTAATGTGGCAAGGGCACCTTCAGCTTTCAGAAAGGTGCTGTTGTTTCCAAAGAACTGAAATTAATAACAGCTATAAGTGAATCCTTGGAAACTGCTGGTGCTGCCACTGTCCAGGCTGCTGCGCAAGAGGCCAGTATGGCAAGTCCTATGTTCCAGCAGCCATTTAATGTAATACGACATTGATTTGTGCCAGCACGGGTGAAAACAGGAGACAAGTAGTATGTCTCTTATGCTCTCTTCCAATTATTGAGCTGGAGCAACTGCTGCAGAAGCAAATATATGGCCCTGGACTTCTGCAAAAAATAAATTACAATAGTGAACGTTACTGACTGCAACAGTTTGGAGACCTATAAGCCAGTTGCAAAACTTCTGTTAATATCACTACTGTTGACGTGTGAAATATAACCTCTGTCCCTGTTCTCTCCTCTCTGGCCTGCCTGTTTTTGCACCCCTGCAGATCAGGGAGAGGCCAGCCAGAGGGGAGGTTGGATGGCTCCTGTCAGAGCATCTCCTGCCACCTTCCTCCTCCTCACATGGTGCTATCGCTGGAAAGAAACTCAAACTCTTAGTCGCTTCTTAGAGTAGCGTTAACCCATGCTGGAACTTGCACGCAAGTATTGTTTGCTAAATTTCTTTCATCCTGATTTCTCAATCCACTCACAGAGCTTGATTGCTGTTAAGCATGCAGGAAGACTTCTTCATTTTCTTTCAGATTAGTCAAATTGGATATAATTGAGCAGGAGAAGGCAGGAATTAATTGAAGATTTTCAATGCAGGTCTGAAATTGGCTGAAGGGCAAACAGCAGATTGTGCTACAAGACAGGATACCAAGCAGACAACCAAATGTTTTGCTAAAAGAGATGATGCTAGGCTGGAGTTTCTATAGAATATTTTTGGGTCACTTCAAAGATAGATAGCTGATTACAGAATACCTTGACAAAGAGCAGTTAAAAGCTACTAGTGTGATGAGAGCAGACAGGACAGAAAAGGAAATTTTAAGGCCATGGTATAAGCAGTATTGATACCCCGTCTATTATCCTGTTCAGTCACTGCCATCCATATTGAAGGTAAAGGAATTCAAAGCAGCAGAGATGCACACAAGGCTAAAGGATGGACAAGGAAACCAAGAACCTACTGTACAAGGACAGACTAAAGGAGCCAGAGGTATTTGGTGAGCAAAACGAGGTCTAGAGGAGGATGTTTCTTTCTTGTGAGGAATATGCGTATGCAGCGGGGAAGGAGATGAGCTATTTAAGCTAGAGGGCATAACTCACACAGGAAAAATGGGTTTAGAGCCCCATGCATTAGTTCTGGTTGGAAGTTAGAAGGCTACAAAGAGCAGGATTATAGAGGTTCTGGAACAGCCCCAGGAACATTTAAAAATGAGTAAGTTTTAAAATAGAGGTCAATAGATATCTAAGGGGGATTGTATGTTGTGGTTGCATTCAGCAGCAGGGAGTGAGCTCAGTGACCTTCTAGTCCTGTGCTTATGTTGCCATGAAAAAGGTCAAATCTGAAATTATTTCAGTGAGAGGGAGCAACGAAGGCTGTGCGGGAGTTGCGGGGTGGTACCTGAGCTGTCACTGGCATGGTGGAAGTTTGTTTTTACCAGACTTGGTGTGATGCAAGTGCCTAAGAGCCTTCAGTATGTCCCTGGAGACGGGCGATGCCTAGTGCCATTTTATATGTTTTCCGCCATTCTGTCCTTGATTCCAAACTCCCTCTAAGAAAACTAGGTTTTCTTAGCACTACACAGTTTGGCAAAGAGGAATAACACTTTTATTCCTTCAGGATCCCAAACAAGTTGCTAGTAAGTACAGTCAGATGTCTCTCTTTGGTTTAGTCCCAAATTACTAGCCATTGCAATGATCTCAACGGTGAGAAATCCTTGAGAACTGAGAGCACAGCTTTTCCTGATTTCATCCTCTTTGGTACGTTTGCTGTGGTACAGTGATAGCCGATAAATGCTGCCGGACACTGGCTGATCCCTCTGGTTGCCGCCAGCACGGCAATGTAGTCACCAAGTCCGTCTCTTACTGCAGTGCCGAGCTGGGGAGCACTGCAGTGAGCAGGATCCGCTTGCTGTTGAAAGGGGCCAGATCCCTCCGCACATAATAACTGCGTTCGGATTATACCAAGAAGCAGGAGCGAGGCCAATTTGTATTGCAGTAGTTAGTCACCGTTGTGTCCTGTGACACATGTGGTCGTCTCTTACGCTGCTTACGGGAATTGTCTTCTAGCAGATTAGTAGAGAAGAGAGAAGATTAAACTGGTTTGGTGTTAGCTGCAAAAAGCCTCGCTGTTCATGAAAAGCTACTGGACAAAGATTATTTTTGCGCACAAAAAATCACAGTCATTTAGCAGTGTAAATAACCAGCTGTAATGACCATGTTGACTGGGTGCCACTTGTGATTCTGGAGTTTTCCTTGAGGATATGTAAGGGTATTGCAGTAATAATAGCTAAAACGTTCACTGCGACTCAAGCTCTTTCGTTGCTCCTGTGTGTCTCCTGTGTGTCTTCTGCGTTGTCTCCAGAGTACACTACCCAGTTGTGAGCAGCTCTGCAAATAATTACTTTTACACTGAACCAAAAATGTCAGGGGGAAGGGAGAAGAATCCCTTCAGCCCGGGAAGAAATTAAATATGACAATTTTTCTTGCCAAAAAATTGAGGTAAGGGAAAAAATAATTTAAACAAAATGTTTTATTTCACCTGGAACACAGTCCTTTTGTTTCTGTTGCAGTCGTTTTTAACCATGACAAAGTAATGCGAAAGAAGGACTTGACTGTTTGGGACCAAACCACCAGGAAAATAGGGCTGTGTTTGAGCAAGGCCAAAGGCCGTGCCCAAGGACGGGGCAGGATCCTCCCGCGCAGGATCCCGGCCGCGTGCAAGGCCACCTCCTCGGAGGGCTCCAAGAGCACGACGCTCCCGGGGAGCCTCCGACGCGGCGTTCGCTCTGTCTCGGGGGAATCGCGGTGCCCAAGGAGCGTCATCTGCTCRTGGCTCTCAGCACGGTGTCTCCGTGGGACGTTGCGGGGGTGTTACCTGCGCAAAACAGTGAGGAACGCGGGAGGACTCGCCAAGAGGAGCAGAGCCCAAACCTCCACAAAGCAAATCACTTGATGAGAAAGTGAATAAGTTACAGGAAATGCAAAGTGACAGTAACTGCTTGGCACCCGAGAAGGCAGCGGCTCCAGCAGAGCTGTCGTGCCATATGCTGTTCTGAATCAGACGTAAACTGGGTAGCGGACGTGCCCAGTGCTTCGCCGCCTCAGGCGCGAGGAGCTCACGTTTTGGTGCTTCTGGTCGAATACTTGGCCTAAGATCGAAGGGCTTTACTCAGAGATCAGAATTTCTGGTTTTCCTTCATGTAGAGCAGAGAGAAAGAAAGTGCAATAGAAGACAAAAGTACCTGAGGACCAAGAAACCCTTAAATACAGGCCTTGTACCATGCTAAATAAGAGGAATGAGAGAAGGGCGAGGAATCACCCCAGGAATTAGCGTGGAGCCCTCACCTGCTCTCCCGGCCGGGCAGCGTGCGCGTGCCGAGGGCCCGGCAACGCCGTCGGGTTTCCCTAACCGGCAAGGGCAAGCGCAGATAAGTGCCCCGGGGTGCGTTACACTGCACGCGGAGGGGTGGAGGGCGAGGAGGGGGAACCCGGCACTGCGGTACCCCTGCAGAAAAGCCATCAGCCGCCTTGAAAAAAGCAGCAGCGAAACACCTGCTTCGCTGCATCTGCTCCACGGCAGCTTCTGCGTTGTTAAGCAGCGAGTGTCTGGATTTGTAGACATCGCCTGTGCGCCGCGTGTTGCGGGGTTGTCATGGTGAGCACGGCACAGCAAAGCACAGATTCACGTAAAACCTACACAAGCTGCTCGCGTGTAAATTAAAGTTGCCCTCAGGTAAAGACACAGACGACTCATGTAAATGATGCATTCACTATTTATGAATCGCGTCCAAAGAGATTTCTGTCCACTAAACTCCCTCTAACTGGCAACGGACTGTCTATTGTTCAAACTGTAAATAATTAATGCAGACTCAAAAGAATTTTATGGTAACTTAAAAAATATATAACTCCTGTGCCTGGCTGTCTTCCTAGGATCACGGTGTTGGATGATGGAAGCCTCCGAATTGTCAATGTGACTAAATCAGACGCTGGAAGTTACACCTGTATAGCAACAAACCACTTCGGGACAGCCAGCAGCACTGGCAGTTTGCTTGTGAAAGGTAATTACAATTTTTATTACGTATGACTAATACTCCATCTTAATTTCTAAGCGAGTCAGCAGAAGCCACACACATGTACCGGTGCTTTTTCCTTTGATCCTGATGCGACTGGACCCCATGGGAATTAAAGTGTCTTTCGCAGTCAGGCTCTCTTGTATATAAGGAATTTGCTGAGCCTTATGTGTCAAAGATAATGTCAGGAGCACAAATGTGCTCGTGATCTCCCTGAATAATGCGGCTTGCAGCAAGTTAATGCATGTATTTTCACATGGAAATAAAATTATGCTGAATGCAGTATGGGGATTGTAATACCAAGTCAAGTCCCTGGTCCATATCGCTGACAAATGTCTTTCTAGCAGTGGCCAGTACTAACGCCTGGGAAATGCTTGCCGCTGCGGTAGCCAGGTGTGTACTCAGGCTGCAGCGCTGCAAGGGACGTGCTTAAACCTATGGTGTATCTGTGGAGAAATATGTTGAGATTAGTTGGTGTCCTTTATAAACGTTCATCTTATATAATTCAACTTCATTTATCCTTGTTATTCTTTAATTTTTATAATCCTTTTAAAAATCCTACTAAACTCTTTAATACACTTCATTTTGTTGCAAAATAATATGAGGGTTTCACCTTTGCAATGCAATATCATACTTTTCTAAAATATACACAAAATCTGATTTAATTTTGTTAATTCTCGTCCAGAGTTGAGTTTCTGCATTGCAGGAATTCCAAGGGGGTATTTGTGTATATTCAGAATTTCTCTGTCAACATTTTTTTCAAAAGTAAAAGCTATCATGTTTGACAAGGACATTTAAAGTAATAATTTGTTAAACACACTGAGCGACACTGACAAATGCTTTAAATTAATTTTTGCCCTGCATATGAGTAGTCCTTTGTCTGATGAATTATTATAGGCAATGAGTATATAGATTATTACACTTATAATCACTCTCCATCTCCTCCTTATTTGGTGAAAAACCTATATTGGATAACAAATCAGCAAAGATTGATTACAAAGCAATAAATCAATCACAGAGCTCTAATGCTGTCAGTTTTAATTCTCCCATATATTGTCATTGATGGATAGCATTCGGTTAGAGGCTCTCCCTATCAATTATTTCTATGGTGTATAGGGAATACTTTAAAATGTTTCAATAGAAGTTCAAATCTGTGGGTTTTACAGTCAGAGCACATTTCAGCAAGTAATGTCAGAATTGAGCAGCTACTGATAAAGCTGGGGAGCCCCATTATTTTTGTAAAATACAGGTGACAGTGGTACAGCAGCAGGTTTTTCTCAGAGCAAGATTTATTTTAATTTTTGGGATATGCGTATGCAGGACTGTGCATCAAGACAAAAAGAATAGGCCAGTCATGTCGCCAAGGCTGTGTTCCTTTTTGTTTTTCCCCAGCTTATAGCAAGTGTGTTGGGACAGATCCTTGGCTGGTTTAAGTTTGCGTAAGTAAAGCAACGAAGCCTCACAAGCTTAGGGCAGCTGAAGGTATGGCTCCGAGATAGGCATCATCGCTTTGAATGCTAGAGAAGAAGTTAGGAGAAGTGTTATACACTGTTGTACACAAATACACCGTTCCCAAGGTGTAGCCCCTGGGTGTAAGGGCTGTGCTACACCTTGCTGTCTTCTGGAGCCGGGGCAACACGCAGAAACCCAGCATCCAGGTAGGGCAGGGCCATATAGGCATTTATTTTACAATTAATGCTATATGGGAGCATATTAACACCAAGGATTACTCAGTTTTCTCTTTATTTGAGCAGCTTGTACAGCATTTTCCCATGCCCGCGTTGGTCCCCGCCAACGGAAATGCAGACAGCCGAAGAGCAGCTTTACGTCTCCACGCCGGCTGACTCATTTCTTAGCCCGTGCGGGATTTTGGGAGGGCAGAACCGGCCCGTGAGCGAGGCGGTCCCAGCTCGCCGTGGCTTCGTTGGGTGCAAGGAAGCCGCCGTGCTTTTCCGAGCGTGCAGGACGCAGGCTGCTGGGTTCGGGTCTGCGGCACCTCCGCAGTTCAGGGGCTGCCTCCACCACCATAAAAAAGCCAATCGCTAAAAATACATTTTATTTCCTTAGTTCATTCCTGCTATCGAGGAGTCATGCTTTTGTAATTCATGACTTATTCTTTCTTATTATTAGTCCCCCAGGGATAGCCACTAACTTAGAATATAACAGTAGCTATTGTACCTGCTTTTTGTGGTCACATGGGTTAGAAATCACTCCTCTTTGCGGTAAGGTTATAGAGGATTAGCAAGTACTTTTTTCTCCCTCAGTGCTCAGTTTTAACTCGATTCCATTAGCATTAATGGGAGTGACACATGTGCATGAAGCAGAGAATAAACTCTTAAGCCCAAGATGTGGATATTAACAGCAAACTGAGAAATGCAATTTCAAAGTCTATCCCATAAAAAGTATAAAAGAGCAGAAACTATTCTGAACTCCAAATGAACTGTGTAAAATACTGTATTTTATACTGAAATGCTTGAGTTTCTCTGCCCTAAGTAAAGCACAGAAGACTTTTGATGGAAATTTGACTGAACACCTTATTTTAACTCAACTTTGTGATGGACAAAAAGACTAATTTATCAGCTGATGAGTTTTCTGACCTTAAGGTATGCTTATATTCTTTTTTATCTCATCATATGTCATTGATTAGAAAATTGTGAAGGTCAGAAGATATTTTTCCTAACCTTTCTGTATTCTTCCATTAACATTGCAGGTTCTCGGGTTTTTTCTTTATTTTCTTTCCCTCTCAAGGAGATGCCGACAGTGTCAAAGACAGCATAGGCAATGTGGGGAGGAGGAG
Organism: Casuarius casuarius; assembly: GCA_003342895.1. Classification (NCBI taxonomy): domain Eukaryota; kingdom Metazoa; phylum Chordata; class Aves; order Casuariiformes; family Casuariidae; genus Casuarius; species Casuarius casuarius. The sequence continues at coordinate 1,073,686 of PTFA01000068.1, read as the reverse complement.
GAGGAGAATAGCTGTTATGCCAGAACCAGGGAGCTTAAAATAAATCTCTGGCAAACAGCCAGAGAGGGGTGAATAAATATTCATATTATGCATGAGTAGACAGCTTAAAAATATGAAATTCTGATGGGTGCCCATAGGGCTGTTTATTAACATGCTGTTGTCAGAAATGTTGAACCTCAGTGGTTTTCCAAACCAGTAAGATTATATTTGGGGTTTGTTCTGTTGGTTAGTTCTAAACGAGAACTTTTCTGGCCTTTGAGACCTAAAATCTTGCAAACTTGCATGTATGGTTTGACCTTTAAATTAAGAAGCAGCATTGAATTTATAAGGATAGTGAAGAACTGAGCAGGCAGTGCTCAGAGCTGGGAAGGACATGGCATGTATTTACGTGAAGTATATAAATACGGATTTTCCATCTTTTTTTCCCCCATTTTTACTGTACTTGAGGCTAAATGTTCTAATTCTTCCCAGACACAGGAAGACTGTAGACTTTCTTAGCACCAGAGGTCCTACATGACAAATAGTGTACGCAGGCATGTGCTGCACAGGGTGAGTTTATTCGTATTTCACGCAATGGTGCAAGTTGGCTAATGCAGCAGCAGCTCTGAAATACAAAACTAGGTGTGAGCCGCGGCAGTAAAATCTGTGAGTGTAGGAAGGGCAGGAGAGGAGGTTACTATTGGTTGCCTGTGGTTGGAGACCAGGATGATCCTGTCCTCTCACCTCTGTAGCGCAACAGGCAGAAACAGCATCTCCGTGTTTGGTGGGATCTGTGAATTCCCGGTCTCACAGTAAATTACAACAATTCGGGTAATGCTGTTGTGGCTCTGGCGAGGGCAAGTCCTGACGACATTATTTGCCTGTTTTATTATGATGTACCTTTAACATTTTCATACTGCCATTAGCTTGTCTCATATTTACTGTCATGCCAGGGCTCAAAGCAGTAAAAGCAAGAGAGTTTTTATTACGTGTAGTCAGACTAGCTGGTATCTGTATCCTTTTAGCAGAAAAAGGATACAAGGATAATGTCAGTAGGTTATTTTTTCCTCACACTTCAGTAGACTGATAGTCTTGATTTTGTCCAGCACACTGATCCACATTATTTTCGATGAAATTGAATATTCTTCATTCCAGGCCTCTTCCTTTGTGTGAACATTGAATTGATGTATTACATTTAAAATTGGAAAGATTGATTAAATACCGTAAACTTTGGTCCGTCATCAAATAACTTTTCAGAGACTTCATAGGTTGCTACCATTAAACCTGTAGCTTTTGCTGCATTATTCCAGTAGTTTAAGAATAGCTGGGCTTGTGGCTCCGAGGTGGTGCTGTACTCGTCAGCATGGATGCGGCGCTGCGTTCCAGAAAACAGTGCCGGTGGGATGCAGTGACTGTCCTGGCATTTCTTGCCATCTGGAATTGTTTGGCTTTCAGCATAACTCGATCAATATTTAACCAAGTTCTTCAGAAAATGTATTGCGTTTGCCTTAAATCCATGGAGCTAGAGTGGATCCATGGAGCTACGCATTGTCTCAGGAGATGGGGAATAACTGTCTTTCATCTTCAGAGACTGTGAATATTATGCTATCCGTAAAGACTTGAAAAGAACTTAGTTCTGCCGTTCTGGAAGCACGCTGCGGCGGAGGGCCGTTGCTTCCTGATGGCTGCCCATCTGTCCGTCACGGCGTGTTTCAGAAGTTTTGTTTTGAACGTGGTTGGCAATGCACAGTTCAGGGTTTCTTCAAGTCGTTTGTGGCTTAATTTTCACGTAAGACAGTAAGCTGGCGTGTGCTAATGAGCACACATGCAATCAGATAGAAGTGCTAATGCCTCCTTTTGCATTTGTGCCTGATGTTCTCCGGTCGGGCTGGAGCGACTCGGATGGGTTCCTATCAGTCAGCCTCCTTGAAGTGACCAGCGGCCGTTCCCCGCCGCGCGTGCCCGCAAGGTCGGCTCCTCGGGTGCAGGCGGGGAGCGACGAGGGCCGTGTTGTAAAGTCCAGCCTTTGAGGAGAGCTGTGTCCTGTTCTTCCTTGTGAGTAATACTCCTCGCCTTGTTTTGCTGTCATCGCAGTTGTGCATTAACGTTCAAGAGTTGCGTGCGGTTTCGGCCAGGTATGGCAGGGGACGGTGAGAGGTATTTTAAGGGGTTCCCTTTGAAGGCCTCATCATAACCCACCGTAACTGCATTGCAAGACAAGTTAGTATAATGCCTTCTGAGCTTGGTTGTCATCTTAAGGGTCCAGACAGGCTTTTAAATTAATCCGATTTGCATGCCATAATAGTCTGAGGAATATAACCTGGGAAATACAGAGATCAAACTCTTACAGAAAATCATGCAGTCCAAATGAGATCCTTGGTGGGTTTTCAGAAAATTGCTTTATTCTTTTGGAAATATTTACGTTACCACAATTCACATTTTTTCTTGGCCAGCCATAGGTAAGCTCCATTTGAACCTCCAGAGTGTTATCAGCTGAGTTTTCGTACTGCAAGGTCCATGCCGAAGCACAGCTGAGTGTGCCTTACAAAATCTCTTCCATCCCTAGGATGGCATACGTACCTATTTATATCTTGGCTTATATTTAAAAATCATCCATTGCCTCTGTCACAGACAATGATTCAACTTAACAGGGCTAGTATTTGCTGACTAAGCTCTTCGGCATGTGCTTTGGCTTCAATGTCAGTCTTAAATCTCCCCGTTTGACCGTGTGGACTACGGGGATCAGCAAATGCTGGGCTTGCCTGGAACGGCTCCTGTCCCCAGGCAGCCCCATTGCTGACTTCATCAATAAGCAGGGTGGCATTTAGTAACCCTTATTTTCTGTTACCCAAAAATAGGTGTAGCTTTTTTGAACTGTATCTGCCTGTCCCTGCAGAGGTTTCGGATTGATTAGCAAAATGTCTGTCCTTCTTAGGGCATGCTCTTGCAATGGTCTGGCTGCACAAACGCTATGCAGTGGTTTTGCTTTACAGTTGTACAAAATGGTCATCCTTCTGCAGGGAGCTTTGCATGTGCATTTTCGTGAGTGTCCATTCTTTTTAAATCAGTGAACACAAGTAACTCTAGCAGGCATCCACCGCACCGGCTGCCCGTAGGTCGCGTGTTTAGTGGTTAGCCGTTTTACAACCCGAATCGCCTCCCTATCGCTCTTTTGAAGATCTGTCTTGATCCAACAGCGTTTAAAGTCATGCAAGTTCTTTATTTTTCTTTCCTCTCTGTTAGTTCAGCTCAGTCTAATTTAAATTCATTTGGTTGTGCCTCAGCCCTTAAGGAAGGAACTGGTTAAAGTGACATTTAGTGTTGAAAGCAAAAAATATAATTAAAAAAGAGAGGTAGAGTTTAAAGTAATAATCCCAGAGCAGCAGTTGAGGGCTATCCATATTTTATGGGCTTTTTATAATTGTGCTTGATAGCATACTAGGTGTGTGTTCGGCTGGTATCAGAGCCGACATTTTCTGCAGTTTTCAAAGACTTAGAGCTCTGAAAAAGTCAAAAGAAGTTTTATTATCGTTAGAGTTTTTTTAAATAGTGGCTGGACAAACTTTTTTTATGTAGTCAAGCTATGAATATTCCTTATCAGACACGCGCTGTTCTAAAAATAATTTCAAAGAGAAAAGGTTTATTTTAGCATGCAAGCTGTTGTTCCTACACATGAGCAAATCGAGAATCTCTAGATCAGGGTTTTTTTAAGGAAAAAGGCTGTAAAATTGCAAATGAATATTTTCAGCTCTAATTGGACTGTTTCCAGTGAAACCAATTATTTCTAGGATTCAATTAGGGATGTCTTGCTAGGTTTAAGTAAAATTATGGCCCAAAGCCCTGCACAAAAGGCACAGTTGTAACTGAGAGCCCTGTGCATCCCACTCATCACCCCTTCCCTCCCCTGGCCGGTTACAGCCCCGAGCTGCCGGCTGCAGTTTGCTGCGTCTCCTTGCAGCTTGTAAGTTCATATAGTACTTAAAATACAAGAATTAAGCAAGTATTTTAGTGTTTCAGGCATCTTACATGTTTCTTTCCGGCTGCAAACCACAATAAATGGTGCTATATCATGCCTATCTAAATTACCTTCTCCGGTTTTAATGGAGTAGCTTGTGTTTTTCTTGGGCAAAACAGGATAGTCCTGTTTGGTTGGTAAGGAGGTCGCCTCGCTGGGGTTTCGCAGCTGGCAGGCGCAGCTCAGCTCCGTTTGCTAGACCTGCATCTGATAAACGTGTAGGTCTTCTAGTTTTCCTTTCCGCAGGGTCTTCCGAAAAATGAGGTCAGCCCTGCAGCACTGCGGTGAGGATAACATAACTGGTCAGTGACCAGGCGGTCACCCGGTCCTCCCCAGGAGGTCAGTGACCGTGCTTAAAAGTGGATCGGGATCACGGCAAGCGTAAAAGCGAGAAGCGCTCGGTGAGCTTTGGGGCACCCGCCGGGTGCTTCCCTTGGCGGTTTTTGGGGCGAGTTGCAGCCGTTTGGCAGTAAGAGCGTGGTTTTAACTCACAGCAGCTAGTGCACGAACCGGCCGTGAGACCTGCCTGCTCGCTATTGGGAGGGAAAAAAATTAGGTCAGCTCGTAAGGCCAAAAGCAGAAAATGGCAAAGAAACACGTAGGTGAAATAAACTGTAGAACAGCAATAGGCTGCTCTTAGGGCTAGCTGAATGAAGTAGATTAGTTTTTTTCTTGTAAACACTTACTGATCATAGCAAATAAAACTTGTAAACATAATACAACTGTTTAGCTTCATTAAATTTGCACTAGACAATTAATTTTTTCAGGCAATTCAAACGGTCTTCTGTAGTACTGATTCAGTTTAATTGAACATATTACCACAAGCAGACAATAAGAAATATATTGAAGCTATCCATCTGGCTTGCATCGAAAACTTTGTGCATTTCATTTTCTGCGGCTGTCACAGCCCTTACTAATTGCCTCATTTCAGCTGCGTTACAATCAGTGTGATTTAGCCATTAATGTGATAAAAGTCTTCCTGGTGAAGAGCTGGATATTAAAAAGCATAGATCTCTAACCTATCTCTCTCGCCAATTTTGGACTTAACACTGGCATTATTAGAGTTATATTTTTAAAAGCAGAAATAAAAATATATTGACTCCCGTAGAGTAGCTTCTCCAGGTACTTTGCTTATCAAATTCTGATTTAGAGAGAGGCAGCTGTTTACTCTGGGTGATGGTAAGTGTGGAAGAGTCTTCTCCTGCCTCCCACCTCACCATCTTCCTCCTTCTCCTCTGCATCCCCCCAGCCTCTAGTCAACTCTCAGTCACGTTAGTAGTCTAAAACAGGTAATTACACAGATAAATAAGGAAGTCGAGAGAAGAGCAAGTGGCTGATGTTTATAAATGTTTCTATCTGGTGTACAAATGTGGAAAAAAGGACTCTTTTTAAAAGAGTTCAGCCATTACGTCCCTACTCCCTGTAGAAAGAAAAGTAAACTTCCCCATTTTCTCTCTCTTAAACCCCCAAGGTATTGCGGACGCTATGTTATTTTTTTTATATCGCAGACCTTGCATTATTACAACACCTCCCACCGTAAAAAGTCTTAGAATAATTCCTCAAAAAGCTCACGGCCTTCCTTTTAGGAATTTTTTTGCCCTATCCCAAAAAAGCAAGAGGTTCAGGAGTTCTCATTTAGTATTACCATCAGTAGAGGCTTGGGCTGTTTAGCTCATCAGTGCAGTTCAAATCCATATATCAGTTGAAAAAGGAGATGACCTATAGGTTAAACACAGACTGTCAATGAGACAAAAGCCGGTTAATTAACACTTTTTCATCAACTTGCTTCAATTTAGTTTAACATGATCCATTTCAGAAAGGTCAAAGTATTTTTCAGTTTTTGAATACAAATGAAAGTTCACCATACTTAAAATGAAATATAGATCAAGGGCTTCCAAAATATATGTTAATCAGAGTAAATATAGTATGTTTGATTATGTGTGTGTTTATGTATGTGGTTGTATATAAAGCATAAGCAACAAGTTCTTTGCCCAATGATTAATTTTGTGACAAAAGAAGACCAGCCAGGACTCGTTAACTGGAAATTACTGTCAGGCTGGGGACATTTACAAATCTGTAAGAAGAGGAATATGTTTGACTTATGTTTTCCACCCATTTCCCTAGCTGTTAGTTGCAGAGAATTAATTTAGACTTTGGAGAAGAGCTACTAAGAGAACTAGGAAAGCTGAGATGTGTAGGATGAGTCAGAGTCAGACGAGCACAATCCAGTTAATGAGGCAGTAACCCCACGCGGAGCAAGCCAGAAGAGTGGTCGATAGATTGAGTCCGTTGGAGGTAGCTGAACTGATTGACCTTCCCGTGTCGGCAGGCTCTGATGGTTAACAGTTTATGCTATTGGCTCAGCACACGTATTGGCTATTTAAGAATAAATGAGCCTGATTGCAGTCGGGCATAAGGGGTCATATTCTCAGTTCCTGCAACTTTGTCTTTCTTAATAGTGTTACCTGGAGTTTCTGGCAGTGGATGGTCTGTCTCCTTGAGCTTTTTAAGGTTTCATGAAACTGTTTTGGTTCTTAGAAAACTAAACATAACAGTCAAGCTGCCGTGGGGTGTAAATCTCATATCTCTTCCCTTCTTTGCTCTTTGGAGAAGGTATCTCATCATCAAGCCAGCTAACATGAGTTTGACCTTCGTCTTCATCCCAAAGGAGGACAAGGTTTATCTTTTTCCAGAGCAGGCAATAGGGTGAACTTCCACACGTGAGCTTCACGGGAATGCCCCAAACCTTGGGTAAAGGAAGGCCAAACTGGGTGAGAAGGCAGTGCTGCAGAGGAAGCCACCGTCAGTCCTGGCGTGGAAGATGGGAGCAGGTCTGCCAGGAGCCGCATCTCCCCCTGTCTAAGGAATTCAGTCTGACTGTGCACTTAAGGAGAGGGGAGAAAAATGATCTACCTATTACCCGCGTTGAAAAAATGACTGCCAGTCTCTATTCCTGGTGAGAGATGAAGGGATCAGTGTGGGAGAATAAAGGTAAAAGCGGTAATGACTGTTACCCTCGGAAACTTTATATCCTTGAAAATAGTGACTAAAACCAGACGGGCCTGAAGGCTATTTTTTTAACATCAAAGATAGAGAGGGAAGTGTTTAGAGAGTACATTTTCGCTAGTAGGAGGAAAAAGTGTAAGAGCATTGAAAGGAAGAATCTGGGACAGGACTTGGGGAAGTGTCAGTCCTTTTGTACGTTTTCTCAGAAGCATTTTGGGAAGCAGCTTAGCAGAACCAAACTTTTGAGGCTTTGGTAGTTTGAGTTTTTCTCCCTGAGCCTAGCTGCGTTGGCGAGCAGGAGTCAAGTGAGTTGACTCATTTGTTTCAGAGTTGCTTTGTCAGATAACAACAGCCAGGCAGCACATGGTAAAGACTCGGTGTGATGGTTTTTAACTCGAGCATTGCTGAATGCAGATGAGGTAGTTTGCAATATTAGAAATACCTGGGACCTGATTTCCTCCTCTTGCAATGCAACCTAGGTTAGATTATGGGCAATCCCATCAAAATTACTGTGAAGACTAGAGTCTCTTGCCTTAACCCAAAATCATGATGGCAGAAAGAATTTAATACCAGAGACCCAGGAGCATGGGTTTAAGTACTGAGTCTGCAGGTGTTTCTTTATTGCAGTGGTCAAACCGGTTATTTGGGAATATGACAAAATCTTCATGACTCAAAAGCATTTTGCTTCTGAAATAAGAGGAAGTTTTTGGAAAATGATTTCGCTTTCATTATATTTGAAGATTTTAACTGTATCTTGAAGAGCCAGTGATCCAAGTTGTAGGCTTTGTTACTAGGTTTTCTTCTAGCTTCATTGAGAATATATCTAAATCATAATCTCCATTAGAGTTTATTTAGAAATTCAGCAATATTTCACCAGTAGGATTTCAGTTCCTTTCCTGTCTTAGTATACAGAAAGAAATGCCTCTAATAATTCAAGCCAGAACTCCTTTAGTCCTGATAACTAAACCGTTTGTGGGTTGGTTATTGTTCTTTTCTTTTTTTAAGGCTTGTTTTGTTGATTCTGTTCTTACTGTCACTTGATCTTTTTGGACCTTTTCAGTCTTGCTCGTGGTAGCATAGAAGTCTCAACAGGTTTTAAGTTAAAGTTTATGTTAAATAAGAATATCTACTGTGTACAGTGGTGTAAGAAGACAAAGCGCTTTGTAATGAAAGTCTCTTAGCTGCACTTATAGACTCAGTAAATAAGACAGCAGAGACCTCCAATGACTTGCTCAAAGCCAGGCAGAAAGGGAGGAGAACTGACTTTTATTCGTTTTTACTTTGCACTCCTGCTGCCCTTCACTCTACAGAGTAGACTTGCTCTAGAATATCCTTTTTCCCCTCTTGCTAATCTAATTCTCTTTCCGGTATAATTCTGTTAAGTTTAATAGTTCACATTTGGTTGTGATTCAAGCTCTAAAAATTCAAACTGGTATTTAATGGAACGGCTCACATGCTGTGCGTGCCCCTAGCAGGAGCCATTTCCAGGCGCACAGTTTTGGATGCGCTCTCTCTGTGAACAGCCCCAAAAGGGAGCTGAAAGCGCTCCTCCTTTCCGGCTTGGCTTTCCCCATTGCCTGCCGCCGCGCTCGGAGCGCTCGCAAATGCCGGAGGATCGCGGCCGGGTTGGTGCAAGTCCTGTTGTGCTTTCTTAAGTTGATTTAAACTTGGAGGTACTCTCTGGCAATGTATAATTTCCACAAGTTGGGCTGAACAGGCTTTAACTTTTCTGTTTGAAATAATATTTTATTCAGATAGTCACTTCAGTTATGTTTTAAAGTATTTTTAAACAGAAGAAAATTAGATCTGACCTTTGACTGAAATAATTTTTTTGAAAACTGCTCAGTTTATTAAAAAGTTTGGCTTTTTTGTTTGAGGTTGACCTTCAGGCTGGCAAGATTTTTTTGATACTGGAAGAAAATAAAAAGTGAGTTATTTTCATAGCTGATTGCCCTACCGGCCTGTTGGAAGCAGGCAAGAGTAGCCACAAATTGTGTCACGTCCAGTCCTGCCTAATGTATAGAAGTTTCTTAGTTATGTCTGGTCTGGCTGTCACTTACCGAGCCGCTAGAACAATGCTTGGGCTTCTTTTTAGTGTAGAGTTTAAATAGCTTGGGAGTTTTAGATTTTTTCTTTTGCGCGGTAGACTCATTTCTCCGTGGGAGCTATTTGCTAACACTTCTACTAATTATATTCTAATTATGAAATAGTAGGAGCAGATGCTGCTTTGGAGGAACGCTTTGGTTGAAGGCATTCGTGGGATTGACAGGACAACCCAACCAGCAGACCAGCCACTGCAGGCACAGCGGGCTAGCGACACACCGCGTCGAAAACCGAGGTGCTCGTTTTTCCTGATGACAAACAGCCATGGGTTCCAGCGCGAAACTGCCTCCTGCATGGGTTTTTTCTGCAGTTTTGTGTTCCGGGGAGATTCAAGCTGTTTGATAAACAAGTATATTTGGTGACTACTAAAATTAGTGAATCCCAAAAGCCCACATTCTGTCAAGAGATATTTCAGAATTTTTTGCGAGGTCTGCCGGGAGGTGGAGAGGGGAAGGGCCCGAAGGAATCGGGCATCAGATATGGCACAAATCAGAAGAATGAAATCAGTCTTGACAGCTTATTCGAGTTCAACAGCAGAGACCCGCTGAACCTAAGGATTAAGGCCGTTGTGGTTTAGAGGTGGGGCTGGGAAGTGGTAAAACTGCGTAAGCTAATTTGGGAATCCTCCCTGGTGCTTTTTTTGCTTAAAAGCGAGCACATGTTCAGTAGTTCCCAGTGCTCTGCCTCCGTAAGGAAGAAAGTCGCAGTCAGGAAAGCAGTGAAAATGATTTAGCAAGGACAAAACCCTCTCTTGTTCTTCTGTGGATGCAAGGTTTTCCCCATCCAAGCAGGATAATCCCTCAGGAAACAGTGACAATACTGAATTAGCAGTAGGTACGTTCAGTGTGTGGGGGAGTTTCAGTGTAACTCTTGGTTTTGGTAACTAACTCTTCATCTCAGTATTGGCTTTTGTAGAAGTCTCTGCAGTCACCACCAGTAAGACAGGGCCTTCGGGGCCAGACAGTGAAGCAGTCAGAAGTTTGCAAAAAGTGCAAAAAATTGTTACACGTTCTGAATTTTTAATTGCAGCCAGGTTCTTTAGCCTCCTCGCACTGAGATGTGATCATAGATCCAGTGCTTTTTTTATTCTGCAGCAAATTGAGATGCTGTGGGGAAAACAAAGCCAACCTTCCCCCTGCAAAACTGAAAGCAAAAGTGGATGCAGTCGGCTTTGACTGTTGCTCGAATGAAGGGACAAGCAGGCGCTTCCCTTTGGCAGCCACGCGGTGCTCCTTGCCCCGCGAGCGGTGGCCCTCTGCTCCTCCCAGGCACTTGGGAAGCTGAACGTGTCTTGGGCCGTTGGATAAATCACTGCATGCCAGGGCGTTTGCTTATCCAAGGCACTCATGACGGCTGCAAGGCTTGATACGGATGGCATTAAGAGTGGCTGCGCTCTGGATCGTTCGCTGGGAAGCTCGGAAGTCCAGCGCGCGATTTTCGTGGTATTCTGTGCGTTTCAGGCAGGGGCATCAGCTCTTAATGACTCTTAATTTGGTATTTATTTTTGCCTGTCCACTAATTCAGTGCCTGATGAGGAGGGTATAAATAATAGACATACACAATTCTGGTAGGAAAGATCTAAAAATGCATCCTGTACCCTAAAAGTGCAGGCTGTGCCAGTTACGTTATAATTTCGAAGTTTGAATGCCTGCATATCATACTATGTCTGCTCTGCTTCTTTTTGAACATTTAAACCAACATTCTCTTTATTTAAGGTCATGACCATTCAAAACGTATTTAAAAACGCCGTAAGTCAACAGCAGCAGCAGGCTGAGCTGCTCGGAGCGGCGCGGTGCCTTTGTCCGCTGTGGGAACGGGCCGTACAGGTGCTGCCCGGCAGTGCGTTTGCACGGTTACCCAGGGCTGGGGCTGCAAGGATGGCTGTGATTGATCCTCGAGTGACTTGTAATTTATCAAAGATTAGATATGATTTCTCCTGTATCTGATTAACCTTCTCTGCAAGATGGCCATCATTTTTGTAATGGCAGTAGATTATTCCATACTTGAAAAGATGGATATCAGCTAGTTTCAATCAATAGCCCACAAAAGGTGACACCTTGAATTCACCGGGTTATCTATAAAATGTGTCACAAACGGTTCGGTCGTTTGTCAAATATACCGATTTCATTTAAGGCACCTCTGAAGTGAAGTGTCTTTTATTTTAGTGTGAAATACAGAGAGATAGGGAAGGTATGTTTGGGGTTTTTACTGTAATCAGACACTACTGCATGCTGCTATAAAGAGCAAGTACAAATTTCTATGAGTGGCAGATTTGATTGTCATTTCCATACCCCATTATATATGATTTTCTGTGTCACAATTGTATGGAGAGAGGTTGATTTGATAAGATTGCATTGCATTGGGTAAAATGGAGGTTAAAATGAAGTATTGTGCCCTCTTGTTATTTCAGAAACACTCTCTGTGCTCTCTGTGGAGCGGAGATATTTTCATATGTTTTGTGTTTGAATTTGCTGTAATGGCACATCCCTCCCCAGTATCCTTTGATGCAATTCTATTCTTAATGTGTTTTCAGATTTAAATTAACCTTCATTTATTATTCAGGCACACAAAGAGCGCGTGTTTGGGTATGCAGAAATGCAATCCCTTGATTGACTGCGGGTCCCTTCCTGGGAGGTGGGAGGCATCGTTCCTGGGAGGGAGGCTCTTGCATCAAGTTTAGACAGTTCTCAATCTGTGGGAAGCTCTTTTTCAATGTCAGTTTAAGAAATATGTTAATAACTTGTACCTCAGCTGCAGCTCGGTGCTGAATGGAGCTGAGAAGGAAACTGCCAGTCTTGAGAGCGAGTCTTAGGCACCTCGATGGACAAGTTGCTCAGGAATGCAGTCGCAAATTACAGCATTTAAACTCTTCCTCTAAAAAACCTTGCCCACGTCGAAACAGAATAGATACTTCCTAAGAGAAGGCAGCTCGAGAGACATCCTGAAGCACCTGTCTAAAAATAATTGTGTGTATCCCATGCCACTGCAGTTGTGGTAGGGCGAGATTTAAGCCAAGTAAATTGCAAGATAAGGATCCTCTTTCAGGAAAGCAATTTTAGCACGTCTTAAATGCCCAGCTAAACCGAGTGCATTGCTGAATCAGAATCTCCACTCCTCCAGGAAAGGTCAACTCTTCTGCCCCTCCGTTCCTTAATCCCTGTTAAATACCTGGCCGTGTGTCACTGCCTTCATTGCCAAAAATCACTGCTGCCTGTGGTAAAGATCTAGACTACTGTCTGCATGTATTTCTAAAATCACAGAAGTGACTTTAGTGCTAAGCCTCAATTCCCTTTTCTAAAGTGATACGTGTCCCCTTTGCTTTCAGCGAGATTACGTCTTATTAGGCGCAACGCGAACGAAGGGTGCTGTGAGTGCTGCAGCATTTTCTTTTAAGAGCTGTGCCTTAGGAATCAGCCACCTGTCTTGTGAGAGCACATGTGTATTAGCTGGTTATATGGAGGAGAAGAGTACGCCGGCGTAAGGAAGGCCACGACCCTATTCCTGAAAGCGTATATGTGAATTGTCACAGCTCATTTCTGTGGTACTGTGTCGCAGGGTGTGTTTTACCACTTGACTTTGGCCTTTCCCCAATTCTTTCTCGTATTAATTTTGGCCATGCCCCATGAAGTGCTCAGACAATCTAGTAAGGCAGCTGTAGTTTGCTGTGCTAATTCATACCACATGTTAGTTGAGTTACTCATCAGTTATTAATCTTTTCAGTTCAGGGGCATATTTTCCTGTCTTCAGCATTTTCCATAGTGTCTGATGATGTCCAGAGTGCTGGGAGCTCCCAAGTTTGATAGCTAGTCATCAGGTCTCGGGTGTTTTTGACTTTAGGGTCTTGGGTAAATGTTTCATTTGCAAATGAAATGGGAAGAAACACTGGTGCACATTTGAGCATTAATGTGTTGGGCTGAATGATTTTGATTCTTGAGTTGCTCATTGGAAACAGATGATGCTAGCCCCAGGATTGATTTTTATTATCTCCAGTCATCTCGTCCTGAAAGATCTTTCATAATTTTGAGGCCAGAAGATATGATTAAGTCTAGCTAGTCTGTTCTCCTGCAAAGCAGCTATACAATTTCCAGTGATTGCGGTGCTGCGTCTGGTAACATGTGGCTAACCTGGAATACACCCATTGAAAAGACACTGAGCCTTGATTTAAAGTCTCCAAATAATGGAGCTGTTAGCACGGGTCTAGGTACAGTGTGAATCTCTCTCCTTACTGAAACTGTGCATTACTGAGACTTTGCATAGCCACCCTGCTATTTATTGGCCTTGTTTTGGCCCTCGCGCGTTGCTTCGGAGCAGTGCCGGCACGCGGTGAGTCGGGAAACGCTGTGCACGCGGTTTTTGATGAGCTGCTCTTAAAATACCTCTTTGCCAAAGCCAAGGGTTTTCTTTGCTTGCTTTTCTCCTTCGTTCCGCTGTCCTTTCCAAGTGGAGATGCCCTCAACATCATATTTTTGTACTCCTTTTTAAAAATCCAGACAATCTTTTCCTTAAAGCAAACCTTAAACATCATGCTGTGCAACCATGGCGCGGTAGCAAATCTGCGTGCTAGATGTCTGCGTGTCCTTTGTGAAGCCTGGGAGGTAGTTTGGTGCCTGCCGCGCCGCTGAACTGCTGTTGCAGTGTTGGCCGCATTCTCTCTCCGTTTCCTGGGAGTCTGTTAGCTTTATAAAGCAACAGATTTTTCATATGTGATATTAAAAGCTAGAGTGACTGCAGAGAAATGGTCCCAAACGATTCAGTTTTGTAGGTGAGTCTTCTTCAAGCAAGATATATATGATAGAGAAATTGGAAAATTTTGAATCTCTGCAAAGAAGGATACAATTTGCCTTGAAACTAATGTAATACTGTAAAATATGGCAAATGAGGACGCTGTTCTGTGATGCATTTATTAACTGCTTTGATAAAAAACAAAATGAAAACCGTAAAGATGCTTGTATTCAAAAAAAAAAAAGTCCCAAATACCTGAGTTCAAAAAGATCCATTTGAAATTCTTGTAAATGAAACTGTTTATGCAGATAAGTGAAATGCACGGGGATCTCTAAGACATAATACTAATGGCTTTTAGGACATTTTGGTCGTTAGAAGGTTAATCAAACTTGCAACTACTGCTTGGATCCCTAGATCCCCTTAAGGAAGATCCAAATTTGTGAAGGGACGTCTGCGGGAGCCCGCGGATCAGCAGCGCCGCGGCCGTGCTGGCCGGCGCTGGGTGCAGCCCTCTGCGCTCCGCGTTGCCTCCCTTTGTCTCAGCCGCTCGTTTGAAGCATCTGGTAATTGAACGTAAACTCTTGCACTTGAGCATTCATGCCTGAACCCGAAATTACCTTGTCATCCATGCTGGCTTTCATTAAACAGCTAACAGATGCCCTGGCCTGCTCCCATCCCAGGACAAATGTCCTCTTCGCTGCGCCCGGCAGCAGCCGCCCTGGCCGCTGCGTGTCGGAGCTGCTCGCTGCTCTCCGGCTCAGACGCGGCCTTCGGGCACGGGGCTTGGGCCGCTGCTCGCTCTCGTGTGCTTGAGGAAAATGTGCATATCCCTCAGCACAAACAAATTCCGCTTTTTCCATTTAAAGAACCGGAGCATGTTTCTTCTGTCCGTAAGCAGCTGTTGCAGGTCTTTACTAGCTGATTTGTGTCCATTTGCACATACTTTCCCCTCCAAAGCCATGAACATTTACCGAATACTTTGCCTTTTTAGGGAAAAGAGTGAAGGGGAGAGGAACGTGCGCTGCAGACCTTCAATGGAGAATCTTCTGCAGAATTTCCATTAGCTTCTATTAACCAAAATTGGCAGCATGAAAGTGCAAACAAATCCTGAACCAAGTGAAATGGCCAAGGTGGGGAAAAAGGGGCAGGAATAAGCCTTTGCAAAGTCTTGCAAAGTCAAATTTTCCTTACAAGAGTCCTGTTCTCAAAGCACCATTAAGTTTGGGGGTGAGTTTTGATTTCTTTAGCTTTTAAACCCTGGATAAATTTCTCAAAATGCTGAGTGTTTCCTTCTCTCACTTTTCCTTGACCTCCTGCTCTGTGCTGGGCTAGGTGTCTGAATACCCATTTAGGTGTTAGGTACACAGGTTTCAGAAACCAGCATTAGAAATATTGACGTTATTTCTTTTTCGGATCAGTCCTGGAGATGCTCAAGTCCATTGATGTGAGGCCGACAGCAGGAGCTGCATCTCCGAAGCATGTTGCAGTTCAACCTTTTGTTATTGTAAAATACGCCACGTCCCTTCTCCGTCCCGGGCTGGCACAGCGTAGCTCGTTGTTTGCTAAGCACTTTGCTATCCTTGAATGAAAGGCACTGCAGTTACTAATATCGCTGCATCCCTTCCCTCTGGGGCCAGCGCGCAGCCTCCGCAGCTGAGTCAAGGAGGAAATAAGTGTGTTTGGAAATGGGATGCCAAGTAGCCGTGTAATGCAAACAGATCTGCCTTCCTCTAGGTAGAAAAAACCCTCCGCTCAGTTGTCATCTGCTGGTCACGGGCACCACGTATGCGGTGTCGCTTCTTGCTCTGCTCCGGTCCCCGTGCATCATTCAGGAGATATCCGCGTGTCGCGGACTGACTTGTTTGTTGGAGAAAGGCATCCATCTCCGGGCGTCAGGCTCTGATTTATTTTGTGTCACTTGTGTCGTGCCGCTGCAGATTGTGTCCCGCTGTGGCGTGTGCTCTCGATCAATATGACACAGCACAGCCCTGCGTGAGCCGCAGCCCGCCGAGGCGCCGGCGCAAAGCTGTTTATCCCAAACAAATCAGCCCTCCTAATGGACACCCGATCAATGCAGGATCGGGGCGGGATGGTTTCCTTCCAGGCTGGCTAATTGCCACCCTCGTTCGCATCTGCCACGTGTTGCGACAGGGAAATGCATCCCTGCTCCCTGGGACGGGGCGCGAGAGCCGGACGGCGCAAGCGGCCAGCGACGGGTTCCTGTGAGCGCTGTGCAGCATTGCTGCCTCCAAATGGAGACCTCGCGAGAAAGCTCTGTTAACATCGCTTACAATACGGGGAAAATGCATCAATTCAGCAGTAAGACTGAGGGATGCAACTCGGGCTGAAGCTGCTGATGCGAAGGGAGGGATGAGAAGGAGCTTTCGCGTTTCGCCGAGCGTTCAGTGACACCTACAGACAGGAGCGCTCGCCCGTGCGCGGAGGGGCTCATAGCGCCCTAACCAAGCTAAGGCACCTAAGGGAGATAGTCTGGGCTTAGGGGGACAGGGTGGTAACGGCGCATGAAGACCAGCGCTTCTCGTCCTCTCTGCCGGTGGAGGTTGCCCCTCCTGCCGAGCAAGTGTGCAATAAGTAGATGAGGCGCTAGCTCCGAAAGAGAATTTTTCTTTTTTTGTTTCTGGCTTGGATGCTAACCAGCACAATTTCGGTATCGCTGAAGCACTCGCTGCAATTTAAAAGGTGCTCCAGGTTTTGAAAATGCAAATCTAATAACTGTGATTACCACTTGGCTGGGGATCGCCAAGGTGCGCCTTCACTCGGCTGCCCTCAGTCGGCTTCTTAATAACACTTTCCATTTGCTGCGCTGCTAGGGTTATTAAATAAGGGTGTTTTTATTTTGTTTTTTAGCTTTTTTCAGTCCTTGAAAAGAGATTTTCCTCGGGAAACGAGGCCTCCTACAACCGACCGCGTCCCGTTCTGTATCTGCATATAAGTTGTGCGCATCTCGGCAGCAGGACTTGGGTTTTGCCCTCCCCTCCGTGGTGCTGACATCCCGCCGTTCGCAGCACTGGCAGGGAGGTGAGGGTTGGCAATAGCAATGCCAAATAACGGTGAAATCCTGATACATTCATCATATAAAAAGAAGTCCAGATAATAATTCAACAAGCATTATTTTAGCAACTTGCATTTATGCTGCTTTTCATCCGAGAAACTTTAAATGCTTAAAATAACTTGTATTAATTAGTTAAGCCTCATAACACCTACTGTGGTCACAATAAGAATTACTCTGTTTTGTTAGAAGTGAGTCTAAAATACAGATGAATTAAATTTGCCCAAGGTAACACAGTCAAGTCCCTGAGGGCTTGAGCTGAAGCCTATTGAAGTCGGTGATGAAATCTCTTCTGCTACCTTCTGTAGACTTCTGATAAGGTCTTTGAAAATCCAGGAATAGCTTCACATCCCCTGAATGTCGGTGAATAGTTTTGCCCAGTGCGTATCTTTTTTCCTGTGTTGTTGTTATTTTAGCAGGAAATTAAGCAGTCAGCCGATAGTCCCTGGCTGAAGTAGTTAACATTTCGGTTTCATATACTAGAGAATGAATAATGCCCGTAGTATTTTACTATGACAGCTATGTGGAATGGACTTTTGGAATAAGCAAAAATATCTATCTGAATATGATTTTTGGACTTTTGGGCTCATTGTTAAGCAATATTTTGTCTCCTTTTCATTTCCTCTGAGGCCCTGTAGAAAAAAATTACTGCATTTTTGTCAACAGAAGTGAAAGACAAATGTTAACTTGAGAGGCAAAGGGAATTCGTGGGCCCAGATGAGGAGCTGAAGTCTGCATAATGTGTCATGGCTCATCTTTCTATGCCACCATCTTGTTCATACTGATAGGAAAAACAGCAGTTAAACCACTGGTAATGGATCCGCGTGAACTCCGGCTGTGAATACGGGTTTAGTCCTGGCACCAAAGGTGGAGCTGATATTGCCTCCTGCCCATATCTTTTAGCAGATGGACCTTCCTGCACCACAGATGGCCTCAGCCTTTGGGTCCTGCTTTCCTTTGTAAATGTTGTGTTTTGGGCAGTAATTGACTCTGATTCACTCTTTTCCGGCCTTTTCTTGTCTCCCTGCTCATCTGGATCGTGACTAGAAGAGGATCATGGAAGATGCGTTAAAGGTGTTTCAATCTAACTGAAAGTGAAAGGTATCAGAGTAAAATCAAAGATGCGATAGTTCAGTTGTTGCATTAAGGATCTTCCTAACTCTAAGTGATTGTCTCAGCTAAACCTTTTACATTCGTAAAGTTCTGATAATAATGCTGCATTTGTGTTTTCAGCCCTGGGATCTCTCTTCATTCTCAGTAAGACAGAATTTGTTCTTATTTTTTCTGTTCTCTTTGTGGTTTGTAGATCCAACACGGGTTATGGTGTCACCTTTCAGCATGGATGTCACTGTTGGAGAAAGTATTGTCTTGCCTTGTCAGGTATCTCATGATCACTCGCTAGATATTCTGTTTACTTGGTCATTTAATGGACACCTGATAGACTTTGAAAAAGATGGGGACCACTTTGAAAGAGTTGGAGGGGTAAGTATTAATACTGAAGCAATCTCCCCATCCCGTGTTACGGAGGTCTTGTGGGCGTTGAATTTCTAACTTAGTTGCAACTAAAAACGTTTTCTCTCATAGTTCTTCCTGATGAATTTTTTTTTCCACTTTTATATGATGAATGTAGCAAGAAAGAGAAGGAAAGAAATCAAATAAATTTTCAGCAGAGGTAGAAAACGGAACAGTTTAACATGTCACTCTGATGGCTGTTTTACACAGTCATGTGCTCTGCTAGGTTTCAGGCAGACTCCTAGTCTATGTTTACATTTGTCAGGAGTGAAATTTAATGCTGAGAGGAAAAGGAAATACAATTCACAAGCCTTGCTGTTATCTCTAAGAAATCATTAAAAGATGCACTTAAAGATTTATGCCTCGGGTGCACCTCAGCAGGGACAGCGGTTCCCAGCAGCTCTACTTGATTGGGCCACGAAGCTAAAACTACAAACTTTACTAATATTCTTCAATCAGGAAGCCACGATCGCAAGGTTACCCTGAGATGCCTGCTGCATTGAACGCTTTGTGTCTGGAGAAAAATTTAGAAAGAGTTGAGCTTCCTATACATGCAGAAGCATAATTAGTTCTATTCAACAGTTAATCAGACATGCATTTGGCGTTTGGAAAACAAATTACCGCTGTTAGGTGATGCAAGATTTCCTTGGAGAGTGCTCTTCTCATGATCTTTAGCACAAAAACACCGGGCAATCAAAATGCTGGGTAATACAAGGCTGTGAAACTATTGCAGATGTCTCATAATTCAGGCTGATTTTCCCTTGCAAAATGGATGTAGGCAGAACTTAAGACATCTGAATACCAATATCCAGGGAGAGAAAGGAAGAATCGGAGCAAACCTGCCTTGAATAAGCTTGGTCACATTGTTTTAATGGGTAAACTGCTTAACTGACCCAAACCAGGCTTCTCTGTCCCTTGTAGAAGCCATAATTTTAGAAATGCAGCTGCTCTTATCTTCAAGGCAGACTCACATAATTTTAATAGGCCACGGCTTGCATTACTAATGTTTTCATCAGCCAGTGTAAAATAAATCCATTAGTCACAGTGTCCTTCATGTGATAATGATGTTTAGCACTCATTAAAAAGTAATTGTAACCACTTTTCCCTACTTTATCAGCAGGATTCAGCTGGTGATTTGATGATCAGAAGCATCCAGCTGAAGCATGCTGGGAAATATGTCTGCATGGTGCAAACAAGTGTGGACAAGCTATCGGCTGCTGCAGACCTCATTGTAAGAGGTATTTGAATTTTGTTACTGTTGTTGTAAAATTGCTTTCTTCCTATCTTCGGCGGCTGGTAAGGCAATTCATGGTCTCGGAGACACTCATTAGAACCCCAGCATCTTGTAATTAATCTAAGAAATAAGCTCTAAGTACACGCTGTGGTTTGTAGTACGTTTTCAAACAGTGCGTGTAAAGCGCCTGTCGTATAGACGTGCTCGTACAACAGACATGCAGCACAGGTAAACGTTATACATTCATGTCCCGAATGCAAAACCTGCACCGGCTGAGCTCCTTTCTGTGGTCAGTGGCACAGCAGAAATAGCGCCCAGTTAAATCGCTGCATTGCTCCCTGACAGTCCTTGCTCCTTTTCTAGAATAAACATGATTTAGGGGCATCACTGATGCTTCAAGATCAAATCATTACCGTTCATAGGTGATCTGTAGTGTGGCATTAACTCAGATGCACTTAATTAACTGGATTCTGGGTCCTTTTAGTAAGTATATGTTTTTGTGCTCATTAGCTTTGTGAAAGACAAAACTTGATTTTGCTCTGTGCCTAGCATCCTCGGTTCTCAAAGCTCCCAGCAGAAAGGAAAGTACTCAGAATTTAGCAAGGATTAACTTCATCACTCAAACCCGAACTACACCTAGGCCTGCAGCTCCTTCCCTTGGTTGTCTTGAGAAGTCAGGGGTGGAGGAAGAGTAAGCGTTGAACTGCCCCCTGCCCCCTTTTTCCTCCATTCCACCCTCAATTTGTCCTCCCAGGTAAAAAATAAGGCAGATATTTTAAAAATAATTCAAGGAAAAAATTGCAGCCTGTTCTTGCATGCAAAATCCTAGTTTTCATGCTTTCCATGTAACGCATATTCTCGGTCCACTCAAAAAAACCAGAGGAGAGCATGGAAAAGAAGTAAGAAATTCCCTCTTTATCACATCCTTGCCAGGGTAAAATGTGCAAGATTAGGCCATAAACTTTCAGCCACAAATGTACCCTTGTCTGTAGCTGGGCATTTCTGTTATTAGTGCAATATTGTTGAGCCTTTTAGTACCTTTGCCCCCTTTAAGAACATGAACGCAGAAGTTCTTGGCTGCGTGCAATATGAAGGAGCTATCAGAAAGTAACTAGGGGTTATCCTGGGACTTTATAAGCTCCCTTACCAAAGTAAGGAGCTAGGGAACACAAACATTTATGCTTTTATTCCTCTGGGTGCAGTTGCTCATTGCAAGCGTTCTGCTTTGTGGCGCGGAGAGCTGCAGGCCGCGTGCTGCGGGTGCCGTGGGGCAGCGGCGCGGGCCGGCTCGCTGCCTCGTTTTCTGGGAGGCCCCGCATGGAGCAAAACCCAGGTCACGGCTCCATTATGTTCCCCGTTATGTTGATTTTTGTATTTTTGCCGCAGCGTTGTTTCAGATGCAATTTTTTTTTTTTTGCACAAACATTTCAAAACAGCCTGCTGATGAGGACATTGCTTAAGTAACTTCCTTAGTACTGGCTCAGTAAACAGGCAGGAGGAACATTCGATTCGACTGTTGGCAACAGCAAAAACACTGATCCCGTCACTCCCCAGAGCAGCAACGGGGACTCTGCCCCGCTGGCCCGGGGTCCCGGCAGCGCTCTCCCTTTTCTGACGCTGACAGTTGGGCTGTAGCTTGTCACCAGCTGTATAAAAATGAGGAAATATCCACGATACCTGTAACAAAACAGCCTGAGGTGGGGCGTGACAGTGGAGGGGAAGGTGAAAAGCAAAAATAGAACTTTCATAGTCAATTTTAAAAGATTTTTTTAAAAATATAGCCATTTGACTTAGGTCAAAGTAAGAACAGATTAGATGCCTTGTGTCTAGGACAAAAAACAATTATTTGCTTGATGTCAGGGAATATCAACCAAGAACATACCGAAGAAGTGGCCTATGGCACCGCGCATGGACAAACCAGGCCACGTGGTCGGATTTTTTCATGCCGTGATAATATGATAGTCGCATGTCCGTTAGCAGCCCCAAAATATTTGGGAGACAGGTGACTGAACTTGGTCATTTTTCCCCTTTTTACCCTACAGTAGCCTTTTTCTTTTTTTTTTTTTCCTCTCCGAAGCTGAAAAGCTGTTGGGATCTGTGAGAAAAGGGTAGGTAGCATAGGCGGCCCCCGCCCCGAGCCGCCACCGCAGCCGCTCGGTCCTGCTCCTCGCCCAGCCTGAGCCCGCTGGCTTCGTGACCGCAAAGGTAGTCATGTAATAATTGCACGAAGGTGCCAAGGAGTCTTTCCCTTTGGCTGATTTTGGGATAGCGTCTGCACGAATTGTCTCTTGAGTTCATCTGGCAATGTTTCCTTGCACCCTGCTAACAAGGTTATTTTGAAATGCTGGGAATAACCATCGTTATTCCAAAATATGAAAGTGACAGTTCATTTCAGCTTCTGCCAAGCGGTTTAAGTAATTTTTGAAGGATACAGTGAAATTTCATTTCTCAAATGGAACACTATCATCTAACTTCTGATGAAGAATTGAACAAGCTAACTGCTTCGTAAGGTTGCCGTATGTGGTTGTTCTCCCACTGCCCCAGCAAAACTGTTTAAAATTTTAACTTCTTAGAAATTAGATCTGGCTAGACCTGCTGAAACTTTCATTTTAAAAATGGGATATTGGAAGGTTTCAGGGTGTTTTAAGTATTTAAACATGTCCAACTCTCTGAATATCAGTATATGAGAATTATTTTAGCCCAAAGGTGCAAGAATGAATTGAAAGTGGAGAATTTATTGTGAAACTGTCCATTTTGGGAGGTTGCTCCTGAAGTACTAGTACTGATTGCAGTGGCCGTATGAGACGGGAGTGAGGTCATCTCTCAGACAGGTATGTCATGTAGCGCTTTTCTGGTCAACAGGACCTGAGCAATGACACAGAAAATCCTAGCACATACTTATACAAGATGCTAACTACAAAAAGGGTCTTTGTTCCTCCCCAGCTTCTGAGTGTAGCCATAAATAATATTTACTTCTGTAGTCCAGCCCTAAACTGGCAAAAGTGAGGTGACAGAGTGATCCTTGGGGTGTTTTAACCAGAAGTCTTGGTCCGTCGGGTGATTCAGGTATCTCAATATGAAAAGGCCTCCAAGCTGCACACCTGCAAGACAAGTAGTGTTCGTGCAGTGGGGCTTGACACTGCTGTGCTTCGGTGGGATCATCAGGGCTGTGGATGGAGCTGGTAATCTCTGGTTTTGCATGGCCATCCCTTCTCAGGCCTCCCAACGTCAGCCAGACAATGAGAAGGCCACTAAACCACAGCTATGGCTGAGTGCAACTCCCCGACAGAGACCAGGTTACCTCTGTCCTGAGTAAGGGACGAAGAACAGAGCATCCCTTCCTCATGTCATCCCAAAGCTTTAAGCACTCCTCTCCTGTAATTTTTCTAACAGGTCCCCCAGGTCCACCGGAAGCTGTGACAATAGATGAAATCACTGACAGCACAGCGCAGTTGTCCTGGAGACCAGGAGCAGACAATCATAGCCCTATTACGATGTACGTCGTGCAGGCGAGAACCCCCTTCTCCGTGGGGTGGCAAGCGGTGAGCACAGGTAAATGCATCATTCAGCAGAAGCTGAGCCTGTCTCCAAAGATCTCTGGAGATAGAAAAACAAATCCATCAGGACCTACCTGTATAGGCTGAGTGAAACTAGCTCTGCACCCAGACGCTGAAAAGTAATTTCATTGACTGCAGAACACTGGTCTTTCTTTAACTAGTTTCAAGTTTGGCAACCCAAAGATTTAGGGTCCAGTCAGTGCTATTACTCATCCATTTTTCTCATGAATGTTTAAGGGAAAACAGAATGAATTCCTATCTTTTGTTGCTATGGTGGAGATATACAACAGTAATTGTGGTCTATAAAGACATTCCTCAGGGAGAGACCATGTCATCTGGCCTATCTTTAAGTAGAATTATTTTCCTGATAGAGGGAAAAATCCCATGATGTAATTGCTTATTCTGTCATAGGTTAATTTGGTTCCAGTAACCATTAAATAGAGGAAAGATGTATTTAAAAAAACAAAAGTAAAAATAACAGACATTGGAGCCTGTTGTCTTGCACTTTGTTTTCAAAAGGTGGCAATTTAGGAGGATTTTTTTTAATAGCAGGAATCTCTGTGCTGACAGCACAATGTTTTAGTGCCACCTATTCTATTTTTTTGGCAGTTAACAAAGCATTAAAAAAAGAGAAAAGGTTTGTGAGTCTTTTTCAGTTCACGTTTAAACTAATCCCTCATTTTTAAGGCTATCAGATATGTGGTCTTTAATCCTGTTAGTGGTTTTAGTTGCGCTCCTGACCTGTCACTGTCTCTTAGTTCCAGAGATCATCGATGGCCGGACGTTCACAGCAACAGTGGTGGGTTTGAACCCTTGGGTCGAGTACGAATTTCGAGTAGTGGCTGCCAACCTTATTGGGATCGGAGAACCAAGCAGACCGTCGGAGAAGAGAAGAACTGAAGAAGCTCGTAAGTGGTGGTGGGAAACGGAGTTAAAGCTTGGCGAAAGAACTTGTCAGCATTAAAGAATGTGTTACACGAGAGAAAGTCGAGAAGCGTTTTCTACGCTTTTCTCCCTCGTGGCGTTATTTGTGTGCACGGTTTGTATGCGCAAGATGGAAAAAGCAGTAGAGTTTGTGGAGCTGCTCATGGGCTCTTTTGACTCCACTGCTTCTGGACATACAGGAGGACTTCCTCCACTTGGAAAATCATCACTTTCTGTGGGGGAAAAGGTCTTTGGGCAGGTTTTTTGGAGGGTGCTGTCCAGTATCCATTGATCAGAGATGGGAACTGTGAGAGTCAGTGCAAGGAGTAAGCTCGATGTGGTCGTTACAGGAATACGTGCCTCAGTTACAGGGAAACCCCAGGAGGTGACTCCTCTGTTCTGTTTTAGCCTGTAAGGGAACAGAATGTCAAATAGGAAAATGAATGAGCTCTTTCTATGAAAGATAAATGTTTAAACTAAACAATTAGTGACTGA
Source organism: Casuarius casuarius (assembly GCA_003342895.1). Taxonomy (NCBI): domain Eukaryota; kingdom Metazoa; phylum Chordata; class Aves; order Casuariiformes; family Casuariidae; genus Casuarius; species Casuarius casuarius. The sequence continues at coordinate 1,049,069 of PTFA01000068.1, read as the reverse complement.
ATACACAAGTTATTTGACATAGTTTTAATATACTATTATTGACATACTTTTAATATACTATTTGCCATGGCAAATTAGTCAGCTGCTAATAATGTTTTTGGTACCCAGAAGGGGAAGGCCAGAAGAATCCTGTTGTCATGTAGGTCTATGTCATTTCAACACTCTTCTGATTTCAAAATCACCACTTGCATTTTCAATGCTATGTCCTGTCCTGCATCTTTTTTGCAGTTCCTGAAGTCACCCCAGCTAACGTCAGCGGAGGCGGAGGGAGCAAGTCTGAGCTGGTCATTACCTGGGAGGTAGGTGCATCCAACCCAAGAAGCAAACGAGTATGGTCCTGATCAAGAGGCGCCCTTTGACGCCAGCGCCACCCCGCCACCCGCTGACCCCGGTTTAGCTTATGTAGGTTTCAAACTGCTTGTGATAAAATAGCCCAGCTATTAAATTTCAGCTAGAATCCCTGGTGCAGTGAGGCCGACGCAGGAGTGCTGTGTGAGGGCAGAGAACAGGCCGTGCATTGCTGCTTGCGCTGAGCGCAGCCCCCTCCAGCACCGAGCACATCGCCAGAAATACGGCGAAACAGGGACAGGCTGCCGTAGGGGCAGGAATTGCGGAGGGTGTAAAACAGATTTTGTGAGGCCAATCTGGGGAAGTCCTGACCCAACTGAGAGTGGTTGTGGCTGGCTCCCAATCCTAAACCCTCCTCCCTGCACTGGATTATCCACCAGCACATAGTTAAGAGTTAGTATAACACGTTACACGCTGGCTTTTGTTGCTGAGGATGAAAACCCACAAGAGGAGATACAGAGAGGAAAAATGTTTAATATTCCTTGGGGCCGTCAGGGTTGGAAGTCTAGTTGTTTGTCTGCTCATATTTTCATGTTACGATGCGGTGAAGCTGGCGTGTCTTCCCAAATAATGAACTTCACTAGACATGCTAACACTTCCACTGAGCACGACTGTTGACCAAGCTGGCAGAGTGAATCATCAGAGATATTTTTAAGGTTATTAAAAAACTATAAATGGTTTTTATCCTTACCACACAGCCCAATGTGCTAAATTTCCTCCTCCCTCGGACTAATTAGTTTCGCTGTATCTCTTAAAGATATTCTAGTGCGTTTCAAAAACACATATGGCAAGAACATGAGCCGTGACTTTGAATCATAATTTGCAGAAAATACCATTTATGTTCCAGTAAAATAATCAGCTTACGCTCTTAAATGTGCAGAGGCCCTTTCTTTTGGTTTAGTATTGTTTTGAGCTGTAGAGCCCCAAAGGGGAAGCAGCCTCCAAAAGTAACCCCTGCATGTGCTCAAGCGCCGTCGGCTTCTGTGGGACGGTGGCCCGTGATGAAGGATCATTTTAATAAATTGAAGCTTTGGTTTCGGATGCACCTTTTTGGGGGGCTACAAGCCCAAGGCCAGGAAATAGCAGCGTGTATAGAAGTGACCTGAAGATGGTAGGTTGTTTTTTCCAGTTGTTACCTATCACTTACCTGCTGTTCTCCATCACACTTACGGCAAGTCACTCGCTGCTGTCTTGATCTCTTATTGCGTCACGTTATGCAGGATCTGAACACGGGGCTGGCCTGGTTTGGGTCCCTGGGCGAGCAGTGGGGCCAGCAGGTCTGTGCTCACAGCCGGTGCTGGGGAGCGGAGCCAGCCCCACGGCGGGCTGGGCTGTGACTCAGAATATTTTCTTCGGGACTTCACATATGAATCCAAAGATGTGGGAGCAGCTGCACATGTTTGGAAAGCAGGAGCTATGTCCCAGGTTCACCCCCCCAAACTGTAGATGTCTAGTCATTGTAGCACCTAAAATCAGTCATGTCCTTGCTCCAGGCTCCCTCTGTAATCAATGAGGAGAGATAGGCACCTACAGAAAGTGAATCACATCTTAGGTGGAGCAGAGCATCTTCTGGAGATACTGGTTTCTCCTCTGACTGCAGGGAGCGTGCAGAGCAAGGCTCCCAGCCCAGGTACCACTTCAGTGCCTAATGTTAAGATGGGATAAATCCAGGTTAGATGCAAAGCAGAACTGCAGCTGTTTGCCATTTCTGGTGCTCTTTTTAGGACAGTAATTTTGAAAGGACCAGCAGGCAATAGGTAGCATGCAAGGAGAAAGAAGCGTGTGCTCCGGCTGACGGGGCTGCTCTCGTGTGCTCTGCCGCCTGCAGACGGTGCCCGAGGAGCTGCAGAACGGCGGTGGCTTCGGTTACGTGGTGGCCTTCCGGCCCTTCGGCACCGTCAGCTGGATGCAGACCGTCGTGGCCTCTCCTGACGCCTCCCGATACGTGTTTCGCAACGAGACCCTGCCGCCCTTCTCGCCCTACGAGGTGAAGGTGGGGGTGTACAACAACAAAGGCGAGGGGTCTTTCAGCCCCGTCACCGTCGTCTACTCGGCCGAGGAAGGTATGACGTGCCGTCATCTTGCCGTTGAGTGCATGAGGCGTTCACAGGAGTTGAAAGGGCTTCGTATCCACGTTGACATATCCTTTGATATCTAGTCCTTGCTCTGATTTATAATAAATGGCAAGCCATGATTAATTCTGTTGATAGTCATTAAAATAACGTTAATCATAATGAAATCTTTTGATATTAATGGAGAAGTAATATGTAATCTGGAAAGAATTCAGCTGAGATTTAGTATGAATTAATGTCCACCGATGAGAAAATGTTCCCTCTTGTCCTAATTGCAGTACATGGTATTCTGGGCTGAGGTTAGAGATGACATCTTATTATTTCTTACTCAGAGGAGAAGTGCGGTCTGGCCCAGGGTTGACAGGGCATCGTTTTGAAAAGCGAAAGTTTGTTTTGGTTGCCTGCCTCTTTTCTCGTGTAATGAGGAAAATCCCTTGAAGTTTGTAACTAATTGAAGATAAAATTGAAAACTCACATTTTTTTTTGTTAACTCCTCTATCCAGAACCGACCAGAGCTCCAAGCAGTGTTTCTGCCAGAAGCCTTTCTGCTTCAGACGTTGAAATTTCTTGGGCTTCCCCTCGAGAGAATCCAAACAAAGGAAGAATACAGGGCTACGAGGTAGGAAAATGAAATGTGGTGTTGTTTCAGCGCTAATCGTTGCGGAGACACAGGTATAATGGGAAGTCATTCGAATGCTGTCCCTCACACAGCCTGCTCAGGAGGCAGCTTGGGTCCTGCTGAACGTTTGCTTCATTTCTTCAGCATTCAGAGGTTTCTCTCACGGGGCAGGAGACTCGGCCAGTGCCCGCACGCAGCCTGGCTGAAGGCGAGAGCGGGGCTCGTTAGGGGAAGCCGCCGTTCCCTGAAGACCGGGGCAGGCTGTGGATCTGAAGTCAGTGTAGTTAAGTGGAAAATTGAAGTCTATAAATTGTGTCATTTTTTCCATCTCAAACCAAAGCAGGCAGAAGTACCGGCCCCTGAATTTAGAGACAGAAGCTGGCATTTCTAATTATTGTGGTCTCCCCGGAGATGGAAAAAATGGCAAGATTTATAGAGATGAGGTAGAATATTGCCCTAATGGGATCTGCACTTGCAGGATGGTGAGTGCAGCCCTTCTCCGTGCAGCAGTAATTAGGGTCACGTTAACTGTTCGGATAAACTTCGCGTTATTAGACGCAGTATTTCACTTGCTGCTGGTCTACGGCTATAAAGAGCTGTGGCCTGGATGGGCTCAGGATACTGAGTTAAGAAGGTAAATGAACTTTTGTGGCCAGCCTCTACCTGAGGGCTTGGAGGGCTGGAAGGAGGTGATGCAGCCGTGCTTATGTCTAGCAAGGAGCGAAGAGCCGGAGCAGGGCGGAGGATTTGTCCGCCTTGTGCTTGCTGTTGGGGCAGCAGTGCAGAGCTGGCGTTAGAAGCGAAGCGGGCGCTGCGAGTCCGGCACGCGGGAGACGCATCCAGCCCACGGCCAAGCGGTGCCGGTGGTGCTGCTGGCAGAGCCTGGCCCGAAGGGCAGCCTTGCACGGACTGAAAGGTCATGCAAAGAGTATTTACTGTTCCGTATTGCACCTCGCAGCTAGCCAAAAACGTGGAAAAGTTGCCTCTTACTGAACTAAGGAACTAAAACCTACTCTGTTTTTCAGGTTAGATATTGGAGACATGATGAAAAGGAAGAAAATGCAAAAAAAATCAGAACTGTTGGTAATCAAACATCCACAAAAGTCACCAATTTGCGGGGCAACGCACTGTATCATTTAGCAGTCAAGGCGTACAACACTGCCGGGACAGGACCCGCCAGCGCCACGGTCAATGTCACGACAAAAAAGCCACGTGAGTGTTTGTGCGGCGAGGCGAAGGGGCCCAGCAGCCCTTTCCCTGTCCCTTTGAAGCTCTCTCAGGTTTGCAGGTGCTGGGAGATTCTGCTTTTGCTGGGTTCCCTGCACACAAGGTTTACCAGCCCTTTTTATAAGGCTCTTCGCCGTGTTAAGTAAGCAGAGCATGCAAAACTGAAATCACAGCTGGGCAGGCAAATTAAATATTTATCTCATCGTTCAAGAGGGCCTTTTTTCTTCTGGTCTCAGGCATGTCGAGCAACTCACTGAATCCTTTTTCATTTAGAGCACTGTGTTGTGTCGCCCCTTTTGCGCCCTCGAGGACACAGATCAGTGGAACAGCACATTAACTTTCAAGAGCAATAAGACTCTGTACACGCTCAGCCATGGCAGTGGGCGCTCCGCTGGTGCTGGGAGGGATCAAACGGGGAGACGGTGCTCCTCAGTAATGTGATGCCTCCTATATTTTGATACAGCGCCAAGTCAGCCCCCCGGAAACATCATATGGAATTCGTCCGACTCCAAGATTATACTGAACTGGGATCAAGTGAAAGCCCTGGATAACGAGTCGGAGGTGAAGGGATACAAGGTGAGTTTGCTGTCAGCAGCAAGGGATTCGCGTGAAGCTGTAGCTGTCTCTGGGCTCTTGTGTGATGAACATTCCCATGAATCCCCTGTCAAGTTCGGGGTTTATAAAAAGACCAGATTAAGTGATTTTTCACGATACGGTTTTCCAGGTTAAAAAGCTAGAGCTAGCGAGCATGTCAGCATCTAGGGAGGCTGCTGTGCTGCCCACGGAGGTTGTTAGTTGGACGCCCTTGCCTCCGGAGAAGCGGGTCTCCGCATGGCACATCTGCACCCCAGCAGCACCCAGTGGCCACCATGAAGGTGGCAAACCCTGTCCCATCCAGCTCTCCCATCCTGGCTTTCCGGCCACAGAGGCTTGTCGGCTGCTCGCAGCTCCCTGCTCTTGCAAAAGTCTCTATCTTTCAGACGCTATGGTTGGCTCAATAATTGCAGATAAATAAAATGCTTTTTTAATAGCTCCATTTTCTTCAGAAAGCAAAGCCAAAAGAAAGGAAAGAGAATCCTCATTAGTAGCCATTTTAGTAGAGTATAATTTAGCTAGAGAGAAATCTTGGGAGGAATTCAGCTCTATCACTTTACATGAGGGTTTAATTTGGCCCAAAGAAGATACCAGTGTGCAACTGCCAGCCGTTGCCTGGAGGGTTGAATTGTGCAAACGTTTTCTACCAGAACTTGAAATGATGAAGAAACTGGACATGCTTCATATATTGTTCACAATCCGAAATTCTGGCTATGTCACATTTGTGAGTCTCTGCCAGCTTCCCTGAATTTCTGCACTAACTTTTAATCATCTTCAGTGCACTGTATTGTATTGTCAAAAATAAACAGTTCCTCAGGGGTTTCAGTCAAAACCTCAGATGAATCTCAGCAGTTTGGACCAACTTTTCACTGCATACTTCAGGTTTGAAATGCAAATTAAAAAGTCAGTTAAAGGGGGTGAGAGAGACTGTTGTGACTCCTGAAAAAGGAAACTAAGTGTTAGAATAATGTAGCCAGATTCCTTCCTGGGTCACAGCAAAACATTGCCCGTCTTTTTTTTCCCTGGGGATCTTGTATTTTATGTCACAATCTAAATTAGCAGAATTTACAGATCTTAGGAAAAGACAGAAGGTAAATCAAAAAAGCAGTTTATTCTGGGAAGCTGGTTTGACACTACATCAAATACCCCAACTCAGTTTCCTGAGGAAATGTAATAGCTAGTTTTGACTAAATAAGCCTCAGGATTTATTTTAGCTCAATCATTAGTGAGGACTAAGGAGACGCTGGATTTGATGTCTCAGGTGCCCCGAATAGAGGGGGGGATGCTTATGAATCTGACTTGAGGAAAAGTGATATTCAGCACCTTGCATTTTGGGGATAAAAGCTGAGGTGTGTTAACGCTAGATAGGGGAGGAAATGTAAAGTACTCACAGGGGAATTTGTGAATTCGAAGTTTGCAGGCGCCTCAGTTAGCCCTCCGAATGGGGACGTGGTGCAAATACAGACATTTTCTGGTTGCAGGCCATAGCAGAACCTGCTTATTTGTTTGTTTTTCTAATTTACTAATAGAAGCTCTTTCCCTTTCCTCCTTTTATCTGCCCTCCTCGGAGTAAAGAGCCCAGAAATGCCCTTTTGGAAGCAATTTCCGATAGCTGGCATATAAATTAAATCACATCTCCGACGTGCACCAGCGTTGGCTGGAGCTGGCAGTGAGGGAGAGCGTCCGAAACTGCCCCCGGGCGACGGGAGATGCAGGTTAATTGGGCAGAGAAGCCGGGGCTCTGCCGGTCCCCGCGGCTGCAGCTTTAGGCTGGTGCTGCGCATCCGATTTCCGATACCAGATCCATCCTCCGAGAGCTCCCTGCCGCCGGGGCCGCACTGGCGCAGCTCCCTTGCAAAAGCACGCGCCAGGCTCGGGCGAGCTCGGCTTCGAAATCTGCCGCGTTCCCGGTCGCCACAGAGTAAATCCTGTGGCACTCGAGACGTAAAAAGACCAGCAGCAAATCTGGAAGCTCGCACGGAAGTGAACATTTCTGGTGTTCCTGACTCCTCTTTTCTTGCGCCTTTGCTGCAGGTTTTGTACAGGTGGAACAGGCAGAGCAGCACCTCCGTGATAGAAACCAATAAGACGTCCGTGGAGCTGTCCCTGCCCTTCGATGAGGACTACATCATAGAGATAAAGCCGTTCAGCGACGGCGGCGACGGCAGCAGCAGCGAGCAAATCCGCATCCCAAAGATGTCGAGTAAGGACGGGGACGGCGGGGTCGGGGACGGGCCTGGTGGCGTGCAGCCTGCACGGAGCCGGCGTTTCACCGGCCTTCCCCTTTTCTCCTCGCTCGGTGCCAGATCGGTTTCACCCAAATAACAATTCGCACTGAGAAACGAGTAAACCAGAGGATTCAGGCTGAACGGGGCCGAGCTGTAGCTCTGCCCGTTGCTCACAGGCGGTTGCAATCCAGACTTGCCCGGTAGCAGCAGGCGTCCCTGCCCCAGCCTTTGATTTCATCCTGGATCAAGATGACCCTGTAAGAAACACCATAATACGTGGTTATATTTGTGCTGAAGACTTCTAGACTCTTTCCACTCCCTTACTTCCATGCTCATATATATTGAGCACATTGTTTCACTGCAATTCACTATAACAAAATATAAAATACAACGTTCAGAGGCTTCTAAATTTATAAGGCTACTGTATAGCAATATTCCATTGTGTTTTGGATGCATAAATATTTATTTAGGGAAATGAGGTTGTGTAGAAGAACAAACAGAAAAGAGAGTATTTTATTACACAGCACTGCTATTGCAAAATCTCTATTTCCTATCTTCCATTAATAATGCCACAGTTTATAAACTGCCTTAAATCAGGATCCTCTGCAATGCAGGAATATGGCATTAAAATTACAGCAATGTTAAAAAAAAAAAATTCTGGGTGAGATCAGAATTATCTCCAGCACAGATGTATATTATGGTTGTATAAACCATACAGACGAATTTAATCAGCAGACGTAGGAGACCAGGGGAGAGCAGGAACACATGCCAGCTCCTATTTGGCTCAACACAGTGGGCCACAAAGTATATATGCAGCTCCTTGAGGACGCGGCTCATGCCAGGCTGATGCCACAAATAACAGCTTGAATATAGCACAATTGTAAAAAAATAAGCAAACAGGCCATGAAGTAATATAATTGCGAACATACCCGCAGTGCAACACCAGGAGGGATTTAAGTAAAAGCAAAAATTCGGTTAGAGAGGTAAAACCCAATAAGCGACGGAGCGCTCCTGGACGTGGGAGGAGGCACCGGCGCGGAGGCTCGAGGCGCTCGGCCGACGCGATGCCGCCGGCTCCGACCGGGGGCTCTTCCCACCTCTGTTTCACCCTGCTCTTCGCCTACTGACCTCGTCTTTGCGCTTAATCGGAGGAAACCGGATTAAAGCCGGTGAGGGAGGCGTTTGGTTGACACCTGCTGTCTTTACCGTGGGTTTTTCCCCTCTCTCCTCTCCGCAGGTGCGTATGCGAGGGGATCCGGCGCTTCGACGTCCAACGCTTGCACCTTGTCGGCCATCAGCACAATAATGATATCGCTCACAGCTCGGTCCAGTTTATGACAAAAATTACATGGAGGACTTCTTGTTTATAATATAAGCAACATTTAGCTAGTTGTTTTGAAGACACCCAGTACTAAGTAATATTGTGGTCTGAGTACATCTTACTACTGGAAAAATGTTTATGCTTCTTTAGGAATGGCATTATACAGTACTTCCTCAAAGCAAATATAGCTTTGTCTGAAGTTTCCTTGGAAACTCTGCAATGCACTGAAAACATCTGTAATATGATGTTACCAAAGCAGTTTACATATGTCCTTATATGCATATTTTTTATTATATATTTAGTGTTTTATAGAATTTTTTAAAGTTAACATATGATGTAGATATTAATTTTTCCTCTGCTATAAAATGCTATGGACAACATGATCATAAAAATATTGTTTGGGATTTTTTCCTTTATGACTGAGAGTTCAAAGCTGTTCTTAGTAAATTGGCTGCAACCGTATCGTACAGGTTTACAAGGCTACGCAACGGCAGAACTGTTTCCGATCCGGTTCTTAATGCAGCCGGATTTAAATGGCAGTTATGATCTTTGTGTTAAATCAACTGCTTTTAACACACAAGATATTTTACGTTTTATTTAGAGGACTAAGCAAGACAAACTCGAAGTAATCACTAAGAACGCTATAATCTCAAAATTACACAGATTTTTGGTCATTTGTGGACTACAGTACATGTAGGTAATATTTTGACATCATGCAGTAAGGTTCCATTTTTACTGTCTTGAAATAGCTTTGTCTTTATCATAGTTAGCATTAAATTGGATAGGAATGAAGGTACTGCAAAGACGTAATCTCTGCCTCTAGTGACACAAAGCGAAAGGTACTGGAGCAACTGAACAACATGATTCTGACCTTTAGGTGCCCTGGTGTAAACCCAGCTAACCCGGTGGTGTTTGTCTGGATTTTACACCACGGAAATTCGAATACAGCAGCTCTGAGACATTCAGCTACCACTGGTTTCGTCGTCTGAACATTCACTTATTTTCAATGTGCATTTTAACGTAATCCGTAATTCTTCATGACTCCACTCTAGAGAATGTTTGTGAAATCTGATTTGAATCCAGATCATCAGATAAGATGTATCATACTTCTAGGGACCGTCACGCGGAAGCGTGAAGGGACTCGCATGAATTTGCAAATTATCTGCAGGGAGGTATGAGCTCTCAGCAGTGCTGTGCTAGGAAGTCTACATTTCTTTAGAAACTTTTCGTAGAAGTCGGAAGGCATAGTAGAATCACACTGGAAAATGACAATATCCACAGCAAAATAATTCTTCTTAAGAGAAGGACTGTTTGTTACTATGGGGTAATTTTGTAAGTTCACTCAGATGGGATAATGCTAGTAAAAGGCAACGGAATTTTCTATACAATTTTCAAGTTTAAATGCGCTGCAGTGGTTTATTATTATTTTTCCTGATAGCTTGAACTTGCCTGTAACTTGTCTTTTTTGCTTACAAATAATACGATAAACTTTTAGACCTTCTAAATATATTTATTCAGTAACTCATAATCAGGATTCCACTTGTGTAGAAGTCAGGGGTGTTGACCAGAGAAATATTGTCAGTATTTCAAGCTGTGTTCCTTTCCTAGTTTGATATGGTTACTTCTATGTAAAAAAACAAAAAAACCACAAAAACAAGAAAAATGGAACAAAAAAAGCTTATGTAGTTTTCTCCCCAGTGTAAATGATATTTATCAGTGATCTAGCAGATGTAATCTTTTTTTAAAGGTATTGGTAATAAATATTCTGTCATTTGTAAAGATACCTGTCTTCAAGGAGCCTTTTTCTCCGCATGCCGTTGCACCTGGTGACAGATTTCAGTGCTGCAGTACGCAGCATCTTCCTGGGTTGTCGCTGCCTTGAGGCCCTTGGAGCGGAGGCAGAAAAATCTGCTTATGTCTTTAGTCTCATTCTGCTTCCAAAACTGACAAAACAGTATCTGAGTGGATGAATCTGGGGCAATACCGTCTATTTATGTAGATCCAAGGCCTTTCCAAGCTGTCAGGTAGAACCTCTGTGGCTTAAGAATCTTAGCTTCTCGTTTAGATGTGGAGAAAGAAGAAAAACCCGAGCAGCAGTCACCTTCCTCATGCATGTTTGTGGCAACGATGCCGTTCCAGCCCTCGGGGAGCCGTGCAGAGAGAAGCGGGCTCCGGTCGCGAGACGGGAAGGAGCGAGAGCGGGAGCAGCCTTCAGCTGGGTGGTTCGGCAGCCGGAGCACCCGCCCTCGCCAGGTAAACACCATTTCTCGTTGCTTTTGGGGGTCTTCGAGGATGTATGCAGCCGCTGGCGGGGGCTGGTAGTATTGCCTGACATTGCTAACCCCACCAAACCTGCTGGATTTGGCACAGTGGTAGCCCGAAGATGGTAGTCGGTCCCGGAAGGGGATCTTCTACTCCTCCTGGTGCAGCTGCCAATTTAGTGCAGAATCTAGTTTCTGGGCTTTGGTTTGTTCTCTCTGTTGGGTGCTTTGGGTGTTTTCTGATTTCTAGGTATGGCAGTGGGTGATCCTGCCACTTTGGTGACTGCATTTCAAAGGAGCCATATTGCACTTTGCAGCCAGTGAAGCTTAAAAATAAAGTGGCCCAGTAACACAATTCTGTTTTAAAAAACAGTTTTAATAGTGTGATGTCTAGAGGTTAGCAAGAGGCATGCTCCTTGCAGATGTTTTAACAGCTGCTGTCTTGGAGAGAGCAAGGAAAACATTAAATGTGATGAACGTACTGGGTTTGTAGACAGGGTTTAAACAAGAAAAAACTTGCAGCAAGTATTTCTGTGGTCTCTGGGCACAAAACTTGTAACTCTGCAGGAGTTGTGGGATCGCCGTATCGCTGGTGTAGGCTGGCCTAATGCTGGCTTCACCAAGGAAGAACCTGACATGCAGTCCTGAATGTGGCCTGTCTTTACTTCTTTCCCTGCTGTAGAACCAGCAATCGCCGCATGCTGATGGGAGCAAATCGTCCGTGAGGTATTGTTTATATTCCATTTTCTTTTTCACTGACTGAAATGAATACTGTTTGATTTGAGTATAATGACTGTAGGGAGGCCATTAGGCAGCTCTGCCATGACTGGTTTTGTTAGCCCTAAGGGGACAGTTGTTGTTGAGTAAAGGTAAAGTTACCCCATCACACACCTAGGTGACATACATCTACACGAGGCAATATTAGTCTGCCAGTAAGGGCAAGTAGGCTGGACCAGATGCTTAGATGGCAAAACTAAGACACCTATGCTACTCTACACCAGTTTAGCAATTTAGTTAGTTAATAGAATAAGTATAACATACATCTTTTGTGGGGAGATACAAAAATACTTATAGAAAATAAAAATAGTGATGCCTTTGAAAAGATTTATTTTTCATTAGCAGGTACACTTAAAATGTAATCTTTAAAAAACGCACATTTTTAATATCTTTACGCTGTAAGAACATTGAGCTCTTGGCCACAGCTTTTTGCCCAGACCTGTTCCGAAGGCTGACGGGGACATTGTGCCTCTTCTGCAGAGAGCGTAACTGAGGCACAGAGCAGTAAAGTGAATTTACTGCTGTTGCACAGCAAGTAGATTTCAGGTATCTCGGTGCTCAGTCTTGATGCTTGGCTCAGTGTTTCATTGATTTCTGGGTCTGTAAGTCAGCAGTACTTACAAACGCCTTGCTTGGCTTGTAATTCTAAACCCTGAATGAAAAGAATAAAAGAGCGGTTGAAAAGCTCATGGAAATAGGAAACTTGCCTTCTGAAAGCGTACCGCTTGTGTGAAAAGCGGAGGTGCCGGGCGAGTGCTTGCAGGCACAGAACTCTGGCTTTGGAGGTAGGATACAGAAGCTGGGGCAACAAAACCGAATAATTAACTGCTGGTTGTACTTTTCTTCATATTGTATTTCACTGGATACACTTTTAAACGCAAGGTAGCACAGCAGTTTCCAAACATACACACCTTTACTTATCCCTAATAATACGTCCCCTAACAGTCCCGCTGATGGCTTAGAAAGATACCAAGAACTGACTTTTGCTGAGTGAACTGGTCATCTCTGAAGCACTAAGAACCTGAAATGTCCTTGCTGATAATATGAACATCTGAGGGGGGTTTCTCATTATCATTTGCTCATTGCAATTGTTTGTGTTGTTTTCTTTTGATGCACAATGCTTATTGATGACACTGAAATTCAAAAGCTTATTTTTAACTTATGATAATTTAATCAAAAACCCAACTATCTGTCCAGGCAAACACTGCTAGAGTGTCTCAGGTGTCTGATTTTGTGGCTACTTCTACTAGTAAGTACAGAGCATTTGCACACTTTCAAATTGCCCAGCATACAGCTCAAATGCAAAATAAATAATCTCTGCATTAATCTCTGCAGTACTTTTCCATTCATTAGAAGGAAAGTATATTTAGAAATCTTATTTATTAGGATGGTTGAAGGCATGACATCAATGAAATACATCACGATAAATGAACTCTGTTCTAGTTTCATTTTTAGGATTTTACTAATGAAATTCTGATTTTAGACTGTTAAATCTGGGCACCTCAAATCCATTAAGATCAAATGCAGGAGAGACATTTGAGGTACAAACATTATTACATTAATGAGCTACATTAATTTTGATGGAGCCATGCTATTTTACCCAGATGAGAACTGGCTCATTTATTATAATTATTTCTAGTCTGTAGCACCTGGGAACTCCATTATGCTAGGCACTTTCCAAACAATTGATTTTCAGGTCAAATTCTTCTTTTTATTCTTTGTTAATGTGTTTAACCCCACCACTGGACAGCTCAGATAGGAGGTTTTCTGGAAAGTAGAAGAGACTCTGCAAGAACAGAACAGCTTTGTGGTCAGCAGTGTGCTGCACGATCAAGTGCTTTCAAGAAGCAGGTTTATTCGATAACTTGCTTGGTAGATTGCACAATGTAAGTACGCAGATCGCAAACAGAAACCAACCCCGGCTCAAACTCAGTTCATTTAAGGTGGAACAACAGATAGCTAAGCAACACAGGTTACAGCAGTGGGCTTGGATTTTCAAAATTGTCTGAAGGCAGTTGAAATTAAATATGAAGTAGTAGCCCAGCTTTTTTTATCTCAGAAAGCCCTGTAGAGAGCACCAAGAGTTCCTTGGCAAATTTCTGTAATCACTTTATAATGATGTTTCCTAGGTGCAGCTGAGGAATCTTATCAGCATGTGCCATTTCTCTTTTTTCTGAAGTGTTAATCCCTTATGCCAGGAACCACGAATGACCCATTCCTGTCACTTTGCAGATGCTGCCTGCTGCTGTCAAAGGCAAGAGCCTGCAAAGAAGTTGTGGACTGAAAATGAGCCAGCTGAGGGTCTGCCCTCCGTCTCCCCGTCCTCGGGCAGGTGAGCACTCAGGTTGGCAGGAAGTCAGTCTTTCAGAGCCTATAAACTCGCACAAATGAGGAGGTGAATAAAGAGCAAGGACTCCTCTGCATCCCTCCCACGCTCGCACCCCCAGAGCTGCTCAGCCACACAAAACATGACACATCCGCATGGCCGATGGCTCATTTATTGTCCAGCGCTGACGGTACGCTCAGGGCCGGCCACGCAAAGCGTAAAGGTCAGGGAGCTCTTACCCTCAGCCACGGAGAGGTCTGTGCTCTGCTGGGTGTTCGCTTGCCAGCGGTGTGTGAGTGGGAGACTCCTGTCAGTTTTCTGCAGGGTTTCATAGCTATTTCCCAGAATACTTTTCAATTCCCACACTGTGAATTTACTGCAAGTTTAAATCCGGCACCCTAAGAAACTTGCAGTACATAAAACTATTGCAGAACCCCAGGCCATCTGGAAAACCTGACATGCACAACAGACTGAGATATTTCACTGGTTTTGCCTATGGCAGCAATATACAAAAATAACGACATTAATTGCATGTCAACCACATAAACAAACGAACTTTGTCTTAAACAGCCTATAAAAACCAGAGATCTTCAGGGTTTATAAAAGTCCTGCAATTGAGACGCTCATTTCCCACCCCAAAAACCTGGCACTATGTTTAATTAAAAAGCAAAATGTAAGTAAGTACCTTCACATGGTACAAGGCAATGGAGATGTTTAACTTCTGGTTAAATAATACACTCCCAGGTCCCACATGGAATACTTTCTTACCATCTAAGCCGTTCCCCGTAACAGAACTGGCTGTCTGCAGTTTCATAGTTTAGAACAGGGAGGAGATTCTCTTTTCATTTGATGTCACTTAAAGTTTGCCTATAGACTTGCTGCAATTTGTAACAGAGCTATTCAGGGATAGGGCTCCTGCTCATCAAAAACCTCCCTGAGCAGAGCAATGACTGACAGTGATAACTGAGGTGGGCTGGGAATTTGTCAGATTGGGTTTTTCTTCTCCCACCTCATAGGCTGTGGGAGGTTTTGGATTAAGAAAGTGATGAGTGAGGAAGCAATAGCCAGAGCCCCTACAGAGCTTATGGAAGTGCAAGTCTTGTGTGAGACAGCTTTGGAGCTGCTCAAAGGACAGAAACGGGAGGTGACCCCAGCCAGCCCTCCGGCAGCGTCATTTCTGTGCCCCTGGCCCTTGGGCTTTTCCAGGACACTGGCCCTCACTAACTGACAACTAACTTTTCCTATGGCAAAACTAAGTCTGAAACCTTTGCAAATGTTCTTGAAATGGAACTGGAGGTTTTTTCCAGTTCTGAAAATAACATTTGAAAGGGGAATGATGAAGAATGGTGGAGCACATACCACAAGCTACATAACTGAGCATTATCACAGAGCCTTTTTTATATCACATTATGGGAAAAGATGCAAAAGACAGTTGGAGGGACATTGCATAACAACCTCAAAACAGCAAAATCTTCAAAGAAACTGTCCTTTCCCTGGACTCTTGTGGCATATCACTAGTGTCTCTGGACCATGATTTTTATCCATTTGATAGCTCCTTAGCCTTATTCACAGCTCTCACACAGCACAAACAAATGTTCCCTTTATAAATGAACAAAAATAAAAGTATGGAACCACAACAAAGTGGTCATGCTCTGTTAAAGTCATGCTGAAGATTGTTGCATTTCCACGGAGGTTATTCAGTTTATCTCTGAGTTCACACTGTTGTCTGACGACGTGTATCGGTGAAGGCCGATTCCAGGTCTCATCATCAGTTTACCGCAGCAGTGCAGCACAGGATGACAGAACTGGGATGGCGTACAGCTTATTTTAGTCTTTTCCTAATATTTGACACACCTTGGTCACTGTCAGGCTATGTGCTTTACTGCCACACAAAGGGCTACACAAAATCCCAATTTGCATTTTACATGCAAGAGGTATGTAAAACAAAACAAAAAAATCCAAAAAACCAAGCTGCCAACCAGAAAAAAAGCCATTAGCTCTTTTCCAGAAAAGACTTTTTTCATATGAGAACCACACCACTTGTAGAGCGTACTATATCCTCCTCAAACTGTGATTTTTCATGTTTCGTAGCTTATCGTTTTGCAAGGCACCTGGTGGAAGCAGTTCCTTCATCGCCCTTTGGAAACACCGCGGGTGACCCAGCGTGACGTATCCTCCGCGGCGCTGCGCCTCTCCGCCTGGCGAACGGGCGGACGCTTCAGAACACGCAGTCCTCCAGGGCGCTGGAGTAGAAGTCCTCAGCAAAACTTCCCAGCTCTGTCTCTGTTTCACTGGTGCAGGTACGTGCTCTCTGGAAAGCAAATACTGCTTTTAGCTAGCAAGCCGAGAGGTAACCAGGGATTATCAACTAACCTCCACTAATTAAAAAGCGAGAATAGTCACAACATCTGTTAAAACCTGTGTGTTGAACATTTGTTATGAAACAAATGCTTCAAAGTCCTCAGTTATGACTGACTTTGCAAAATTGATGTACTGAAAGAGGTATTCACTATTCATCAGCCAAGAAGTTGGGTAAGATAAGAGCCAAGAAACAATTTTTAATTTAACAAAAGAGCTTGACTTTCACGAGGGGTTTCATGCTCCTGTTGAAATTCTCACAGAGGCTGGTCATTGCTTTGCCACTGAGGCCAGCAGCCTCGCAGGGCCATCAATAAACATCGCAAAGCCAGGCAGAGTGAGTGAATGTGGCAGTGGTGGTCTCTTCTGAACAGGGGCTGTAAAAGCAGAGTTATTTTGCTGCTGTGACCTCAGGTCTGTTGTCCAGCGTCATACCAAAGTCATGTATTGGCGAAATCTCTATCTGATTATTTTTTGTTCTGCCTCCTTAGCACGGCAGAGTGAAAGTGTCTGGGGAAGGCGGCACGCGGTCACCGACTGGGGCTGTGGCTGGGAGGCAGACGAGCTGGGTGCCGATCTGGCCTCTGCCGTTGGCCCCAGCGCTGCTGGTGCGCTGCCCAGGCCACGGTCCTGGCTCCCTGGCTGTCACTGAGGACGTGTCTCTCCTTGGCAGTGGCAGCCAGGACATGAGCTGGGCTCCTCTCTGGAGAGCACAAGCTGAGGAGCAGAAGCACCAGGTGGAGGTGGCAGCGCGTTTCGAGGCAGGGCTGAATAAGCAGCAGTGAAGCCAGACCCTGACCCCTCGATACAAGGTGAGGTTGCACGGGCAGCACAGGGACACGGAGGTTTGCAGAAACCGTCTCCCTGGTGATGATACGGGAACGCAGAAAGCAGTAGTTTAACTGTTGGGAAAGCGAGTGTGAAAGGTAGGCAGGGTGATAGAGAACTGCTCATCTGGGGTTGAGCAAAGCTGCCGCACAGTCACGTTGCCACCTTTGCAGGGTGTTTTCCTCAGCTGACCCAGATGTTTATGCTAAAAATTTAGGAACTGAATGCTCACAGAGAATAACTGCCCTAAGTTTCCCTCGTCTTGGTGATCTCAGCAGAGATACTAGGGCCATGTCTTCACCACTGCCTGCAGAGGTGCCACCTCCCACTGACCCAGGGTGGCCACGGGAGCATGGTGTTAGGTGGCCACGTTATCTCCAGTCACTGTGTTGCTTCAGGCACAGCTGGTGTGGGTGGCTCTGTGCTGTGTCATGCTGGGAGAGTAAAATGGCCCAGGAATGGTCTCATCAGAAAAATGCAGCCGTCCTTCAGGGCTGAGGACAGGAGGGGAGTTTGCCCACTGTTGTTCTGGGGTAACCAGAAAGCTCTCAGGATTTCCAGTTTAGTATCGTCTACCTGCACTGAGTTCACTCTAAATAAAAAGATGACTAAATATAATGCAGTGCTGCTTTTGATAATACAAAACAGCCTTTGTAAGCTCGTGCTTTCTAAATATTGCTTAGCTGCAATGTTAATATTTGCCACTTCTCGTATTCTTATTTGTGATACCCTAAGTCATGTCATTTTACACCCATGACTTTAATTGAAACAAACTGAAACATTATACCATAATCTTTTAAGCCTGTTTCCTTGACCAGGCCATGGAATAACAACAATACAAAAATAATCAAACCTCAATTCTGAGGGGACAAATTAGAATCAAGTTACTGAGCAGCATTTCCCGTGAGCAGACAATGAAGAGTTTTATCTTATCTGTAAGGCAAATGTATTTATCAGGAAGCAACAGCAAACATAATAAGGCTTAAAACCAGCTTAACAGTAGGACCAGAACATTTCTCATTGTTAGGCTGCACAAAGTAAATCGGCTCTCCAGGAGTCGAAGTCCAGCTGCTGCCAAGGCAGGACTATCCGTCTGGCTGGGCTCTGTGGAAGCAGCAATTGCAGCAGGCTTCCTACAAAGGCAGCGCTGCAGATACGGCACCACGTGACCGAAACGTATTGCACATTAGAGAAGCTCTAGACAAGAGCTCTTAATCCTTCCGCCAGCCCAATACACTGGAGAGAACCTTTCCCATTTTGGGTTGTCTTCATTTGTTTTTAACCCTCCCCCAAAAGCTGCAAACAAGGCCAAATGATCAGCTGCTGTAGCCTGGGATTTGTAGAGCCTGTAGGTCCCTTGGGTCAGAAAAGGTGATCACAAAGCCAGTTGAGGAGTTAGCCACAGCAATCCCAATTGCGTGAACAGCCTCACAAATAGTTAAATTCAATGGCTAATTGTATTTCATACTCATAGTTATGGTTATGCATCATGGTTTTGCATTAATTGTACCCATAAATTACCTATTTGGCAAGCTTTGCATAAGACACATTTGAAAATGTAGCCTATATTTAATATTAAGAAGAGAAATTCAAAGTCATAATGCTTTAACAGTACAAATTACATGCTCGACTAGTAGCTTTCTAGGAAAGTGGCAGCACACAAACACAAGTGTTCTTTCTAGTCAAAAAGAAAAAAGAGTGACTAAAATGCTTTTTTTTACCTCATAGTCATTTGGGAAGGGATCTTTAAATTTGTTTCTGGGTGTTGGAATTGGTGGAAGCAGTTTACTCCATACGTGGTTTCTGTGAAAAACAGTAATGGAGGAATATGAAAGAATTGTTCTCTCTAATTGAAGAAGTTTACAAAGAAACCAGCACATGCTTATTCCCAGTGGCTGCACTGCCATGAACTTTACTTGAAATTTGGGAGGTTTGGCCTCCATCTCCTCACTCCTGGGAGGCACTGGAGGAGAGCTAGCCCTTCTGGGGGAAGAGTTTACAATTTCTGCGTGAATCAAAAGATTTTAAGTCATGTCTTCTCCCGTCCCTTGGCCCCTCTTGTTCCAGTGCCACTCAGTAATTAGCACCTGGAGGCTGATGGCAGCAGCAGGTTCACAGGGAATTAGATGAAGTAGTGGATAATGGTCCACGCATGGATACTCTAAGGACTAGGCAGGTGCCTTTGCTAACAGGACGCTCTGGATCCTGGGGGTGTGAGGATCACAGGAGGAGCTAGGCTGGCGTGCTCGCCTTAACCGTGCTCCTGTTGCACTGTTGCCGAGTTGTTGGCTAGATGGTCTGATCCACTGGGGCTTCGCTGAGGTTTTTAACTGCTAATAGTAGGTCCATCTTCGAAAGAAATTAATTGCTCCGCTCCATCTTTGAGCACTCTCTTCTTCCCAAGGGCTGCATTGTCACATGCCTTCTTTGGGCATTCGAGACATGCTGCCTGTGGCTCAGATTATGGTTTTTGGACATCATCTGCCCATGTCTCCTGACAGGAGAGCAACTGCAAATAATTATGTGCCAAGGGAAGCAGGAGGAAGCAAGGAATGGGACAAGGGATGGCTGACAGTAAACTGTTCCCCTTAGCAGTGTAAGAACTCATCCCACTACTGTACTTCGAAATACTCCTTCACTGACCAAAACTCTTTAGTCTGGCTCAAGCATTTACGCGTATGTATTTTTGTGATAGTAAGTGCTGCAAAGCAAAGTGCCTTTGTCTACCAAAACTACTACTTTTCTTTGATGTATCCCAGAGTACAGAACTCACATGTCAATCACTAAAATGAATTCACTAAGACTTCTAATTTACCTCTGGATAGCATGAAGTCCAAATGGGGCCAGATTTTAATGGGAACTTTGCCCAAGTGAAGACTGTAGGATTTAGCCCAGAATTAGTATGCAGAGCCTGTTTCTGGGAGCTGGCTTGACTTCCAGGAAGCAAAATGCATAGAAGCAGAGGACTGGCTAAGGTGTAGAGACCGAGCTGGCACCCCTCCTTTGTCCTTCATCCTGGCTTCAAGGTCAGATCTGCTCCTATGCCCAGTTTATTTTGTGTCAGTTCTCCTGGTTGATACCTGGTTAGTTGAATGCTTACATTATTATGACTATTCTTCTTTCAAAAGCTTTTTCATTTCTGTCAAGTTTTCTTTTATCCTATTATTCCTCCTCACCAGGGAGTCTAAAATAAATTCCTGCTACTAACTTATTCCTTTTCATAGCTTTCATACTGAGATACAAAAATTCTTCATCTCTCTCCCACACCCTCTCCCCAAAAGAGTTTCTTCAAAGTATTTTGTGACTACAAGTTAGGAGCTAAACTTTCCTGGCTGAGCTGCTATTGCCTTAAAGGATACATTGCTGCTTAACCATAATTATTTGGTGAAGTGAAGCTATCTACCACTCCTCACTAAATAGATATGACCTAGCACACTGTGGGACATCATCTCATTGCTGCCTGGGGAATAGGTTTTTTGACCAAGGTGTACAGCAAGGAATGGGAATGAGGGGAGAAAATGCAGGCTGCAAAGCGGTGTTTTTAGGGGGCAGCTACATCTCTGCTGTTGAAAAGCCGAAAGTTGTCTAACCAGCACTGGCTGCGCAGGAGAGGTTGGACTGCGCAGTCACACCTGGTAGGGCAGGTCACTCACGTGGCGCTGTGTAGCTCAGGAATGGGACAGGAATGAATGGAAGTAACACTCTGCCTGCTGGCATCATTTCAGCTCTTCTCAAGTTTCCTGCTAACAGTTAAGTCTTTTGCATCATATTAACAGGTGACTGTACCCACATAGCGTGCTGTATTCAAGTAGCAACATTGCAAGCTCTGTTGTAGATATTCAGCCTTCATGGCTGAATATACTGTACTCAATCCTGTTTAACCAAGCCTCACTGTAGGAAGGCACTGGAGGCCACATGATCCAGCCCGTACCCTCACTCCTCGTGGAAAGGTTATTAACCTAACTGAGACAGACTCTGGGTTCAACTTCAAGCTCCAACAAGGCCAGCTAAGGTCGGAATATAGGTAGCTGTCTTTAAAACATGGGAAGGTTTCGTGTGGAGAAAGCCAATGAATGACTAAGAGTCTGCTTTAGCTGTGCAAGTTCGTGACATGACAAAGGATCATTTTCCTTTCTTAAACTAGGTTTACATTGGAACTTGACATTAGATTAGATTAGATCTAAATGCAGTAAATTAACTATGCTCAACTGAAACAGGATCACTTAACTACAGTGGTGATTGAAAAGGCCCTTGAAATCAAGGTGTTTACCAAGTCTGGCCTTTCTGTGGGAATAACAGGCACTGGTTCACCCCCCACTCCTTAACAGGGACCCTGAATCTTCCTGTTGTGCTTGAAGAACCAGGTTACCCTCCGCCTCCTGGGCTCATCGAGAGGAGAAACAAGCAATTTAGCTTTGCCCAAGCTGGTTCCAAAGTGTCAGTGGCATGTGGCTTTTGAAGGCCTGAGGGCAGATGGTAGCACCTGAGTAAAAGGTTGAGTGACTGTCACTGTTACATGCCATGGGGACACCTGCCTGCGGTGAGCTGAATGGCATCAGTAGGAGCCAGCATGGAGAAAGGGTGGTAGCAGGAGTTGGAGAGGCTCTCTGAGCATTTTGGATAGCTGTGGAAGAACCTTTGTGAAATGCTCAAAGAAACAAAGGCAGGGATGCATTCTGCTCTTACGTTAGCTCTGAGCATGGTTGTGATTTATGCTATTGCTGTATAATACGATCAATAAGAGCTGCTTTTGTTTCATTTTGTTTGGAGTTGGTGCATTCCTCATTGTGCTGTTTATTACTAAAAGATTTTGATCAAGTCATACCAAAATTATTTACTGGGTCAGCAAAAAGCATAAGTAGCATGTCACTTCTGGAAGAGAAATATTTCCGAAGGGGTGCATGAACACCCGCTGAAAATGAGGCAGAAGCAAGCTAAAGAGCACACTTGGATTCCTGGTGGTTGTTTGCCCCATCACCTGCAAGATTTTGTTGTGAGACATTGGTGGGGTTGGTTACAATGGTCGTCTCAGAATGGGCCTGTCCTTTTTGGCAGGACACTGCAAAGTTGGAGTTAAGTGATTTAATATTTTGTCATAAAAAATGTTCCAAAATGTCTGCTTGTCTCTACACTGCCTAGATCATGGCCCTTTCCATTAGCGCTGATTGGACCCTCAGGCTTTGGAGAGGCTCCAGGGGACCCTCATAGCTTAACTCGGTGGTTCTGGGCCTCAAGCTGTTGTGCAGTCTCTTTCCTTCTGAAATTTGGCACTGTTTTTCCATGGTCTGTGACATTAAAAGGTCAAAGAGAAGTAAGTTAAGGGACAAGTTCTTATTTTCCCTCTTCTGATCTCTAAGACAAGACTGATAATATGTTTATTTTCAGAATATTTTAGAATGCCTCTTTAGTGTCTTGCCTCCCCTGAGATTCCCTGTGACATTTTCCAGATGACTTTCCCACAGTGGCTGTTTGGTGACTCTGCTGGTGGACTGTACGGGATACAGAAGAGAGGAGTACCTGCTGGTGGCTGGGATGGCCACGCTGTTATCAGGGTATGAAGGGCTGCCAAATGTATTTTCGAGTAACTGTCCTGATTTCAATTAAGTGGAGAGCAGCTGGGAGCAAGTTACTAACTATATCCTCCTGTGGGCTAACCCTCCAGGAGAAAATGTTATTCCAAGGCACAGCCTAAGGAGGTACAGAAGATGCTCATTCAGAAAGACAGGGGCATACTAGGAAAACATTCAATTGTGGTTGTTATCAAGGCAGTATCCCCATCTGCTAGTGCAAGTAAGCAAAGGGAAAAGACTATCCAAACAGTCCCGGAGGGCTACTTTGCCTTGTAGTACTTTTCCAAAACAGTGGTCTTTATCCCTGATGCCTGCAATCACCGAAAAGTACACAGAAAAATTTATAGAACTCTTTGGTATAATGAAATTCTTTGTAATGCCTTCAAATCATATCACATTTGAAATGATTCTGTGGCTTGGATCACATGATACACTTCATGAATTCTCAACAGCAGTAAAAACTGAGAGTCTTAATGAAACTGTGATCCAGGGAAGCTGTTCTATTTTTCTTATTTTTCGTATCTGCAGCTACAGTAAATGTGCAGGCCAAGCACTGCATTTGATCTTTTTACACTTCCCACCTCCTCCCAACGCGGGGTGGCAGATTAGAGAAAGGGAAGATCAAGAAAAGAGGGTGGCAAGGATATTGGGCAGGGAAGAGTGGAGTGAAAATAGCAAGTTCATGAAATTCAATAAAGCGGAGAGATAAAATTTTAATCACTTTGGCAAAGATAGTATGTAACGAGCCTTCTGGGTGCTAGGGAATTTTATACCAGCCAGGCAGAGAGAAACTCCTGGAAGCAACCAATGTACCATCAAGCAGCTGAACCTGAAAAAGCTAGCTTAAATTTGCCTAATATAATAAAGTTTCTAAAATGTATTAGTACAGCTTCTTTGAGCTAGTCTGTGGGTAGAACTCTTCCCCTATATCTTTTTCTTCCCCTTTATCTGTTTCAGGCTCTTTGCAGGGGATAATTGTGTAATAACCAAGTACTTGCTGAATCTTACAGACAGTAAGTGACCACTCATCTACTAGTCGGACACCAGTGCACACACAGAATCAAAGAAACTTTTGATGGCTTCTCGGATGTGTTTTTTGGTGTTCCAAGTCATTTGTGGATTTTTATCCATATAATTATGGATTCTGTGGCAAAAATGACATACAGTTCTTCATTGTATGGATTGTGGGAGTATTACTGGTGCCCTTGTGCTATCAAAGTTCCTTTGCTTTGACTCAGCAAGGAAGCTCTTCTAGGAGGGCTCTGACAGTGTCTTGCAGATTTTTGTATTCTAGGACTCTTCTGTGGATGGACTTGGGGACACAAATCTCCAAAACAAGCAGTCAAGTCTGAGATCTTTGAAGAACTCCACAGGAAAACATGGAGCCTCATGACTGCTACTGCCAATATGTGAATTCACTGCTAACTGGTATTGGAAGATGATGTTTGGCTGCCCCAAACAGGAGGCTGCTGGTCAAGATAACACTGGAACAGTGGAGGACCTACAGATACAAGGACAGGTTGATCTATAAAAGAATCAGTGATCTAAGGAAGAGTGGTTTGAGGATTTCCACTAATCCATCAAGGCTGCTTAGTTAGGCACAAGTTAGTATGAAGCAGAAAGTGAATAAACTCTCTGTAGAGTTAATCTATCTTGTTCCAGAGAGGATTGCTTATTGAGACCTGCTATGCTAACTAAATTGACTTAAGAACAGGTTATCATAGATAATAGACACTTTATGGAGAATTAATTACAGTTATTCTAATACAACATGACTGTAGACAAGACCTTTATTTAATAAATGAAATGTAGTATGGAAAGGAAAATAGCTAAAGACACATCAGAATGGCCAATAATTTAAAAAGCTTTAAAGAAATTAATAAAAAATTAGCAGATGCAAGGACAGCAGTTACATTACTGGGAGCTGTGTTGATTGTGGACCTGATAATTGATGCTTGCTATATGTTTCAGGGAAGAAGCTTGTAATTATATCATTGATTCTTTAATTCATCACTTATGACCTGACTAGTCACTGCTACAGAAATCCAAAGCGTATCTGGGTTTCTTTACGGAACATTTTGGGAAGTTTGCCTACATGATACCTGTTTTCACTACCCGGCATCCATAAAGTCTGTAGTGATTAAAAGTAAGCTGCAACAAATAGTTAAAAAACTCTTAACAAACAGTAGTTAAATGCATTTGCTGCTGTTAAGGGGTAAAGAGCAGCAGCAAACACAAAGGCCCTGAATTTTTACCTCCACAGAGCATATACCACACTCCCTGACATCACCTGAAATTCAGACTACATGCACAGGGGGCCCAAGATAGAGTGTAGATGTGCAGACTGAAGAAGACAAGACTGAAAATATATTGGCCTGTACACTTTAGCCATGAAAGATTCTCTCAGCAGCTTTCACCGGGGTTAAAGATGGAATCCTCCTGTGGTAATCATTGACCCAACTAGATCCATTTAACTGAGAAAAGGAGATAAGGACAAATAGCTTTTTGACAAGTTCACCTCACTCGGTATATGGTTTTGTTGTTTAAAATTAAATTGAATAACCTTCTTACCCCACCAGTTTTGTTGAATGCTATTATTGATAATTAATGAGGCTGATTATCACATATTCAGGACTTTTGTTTTGTATAATTATGCTTGAATACCAAACTCAGTGCCCTTTCTGAAAATTAAGCAATGCTTTTAATGTCACCTCACATCTGTTCAGTACCTAGTACTTAGTTAGACTGTAATTAGAAGATGTTGATACTTACATTTTGCATATTATTGCAACAAGCAAGGCTATGGAGCATGAGGACACACAAAGCACAGCAAGAATCCAGGCTACGGAATCCTCCTGTTTGTTTCCTCCTGAATTTCAAGAAAAAAGAAATTAGATATATTTTTAGTGTAGATTATTTCAAACACACTTTTAGAAAAGATTTCATCAGCTGGTTTCTATGATTATATTCAAGCAATCAAAATTTAACAAGCAAATTGTGAACGTTTCATATCTAGAATTAGAAAATAAACTTACAGCTTCAAGAATTGTTTCCATGGCACTGACTTTCTGCTTTCATTAATAGATTTATTTCATTTTAATATGAAGGAGAAAGCAAGCTCAGAAGTGAGAGGAGCCAGGCCTGTGAGCAGCGCTAGGATATGATCAGGTATGTTAACATCCTGAGAGATGCAGTTCCATGCAACACATACGTCTGGTACTCAGCAAAGACACTGTTTGCTTATTATCTCAGGCACAAACAGTTTGTTTTCCATTAAACCATTCTTCATTTCTGTTAATCCTTTATAGCCAGAAAGTGATTTGTCTGGCTTAATAAACTTGCCTGTAAAATAGACATTAAAACCACCAAGAGGTTGGTTGCTAATATTTCCTCAGAAAGAATTCCTCTAGTGCCTCTGCCTGTGAGCAGAAGCATATTTTTATCAAGGACAGCTCTTCCATTTTTAAAAGGCATGCTTAGTGACCACAAACATTATTTTGTGCCACATTATGCCACATAATGAAAACATTTACATTGAACTGCATTTTCAAAAGGTTGCTGAGTCTGTGTGTGCTTATGATAACTACATGTCCTATATTTCAAGATGTCAGCACAGCCATTACTAGGTAATTGAAAGGACATAAATTGGGCAGCAGCAGGAGTGTTGGGTTTATTGGTGCTGCAGACAAAACAATATTCAATTTTGGTCAGATTTGTTTCTGTGAAATGAGGAGCTGAGCCTGCTATCTCCACTGATGGCTGTAGTTGCACTGCAGTCACTAAGATCAATGTGCATGCCATGAGCAAATGATTGCATGAATCAGCTCTGGGCCTTTGTACCATTGCAACAGTGATACACAGTTAACCTTTCAATTACAAATGGTTTAGATGGTTAATATTGTTTTCAGGATTATCATTTTTCTTACAAGAAAAGAAGATTTAGAATGTAACTGTCAACCCTGCCAAGGTATGTGCACAGTAAGTCTGG
Source organism: Casuarius casuarius (assembly GCA_003342895.1). Taxonomy (NCBI): domain Eukaryota; kingdom Metazoa; phylum Chordata; class Aves; order Casuariiformes; family Casuariidae; genus Casuarius; species Casuarius casuarius. The sequence continues at coordinate 1,022,552 of PTFA01000068.1, read as the reverse complement.
AGGATCATTGGGCCAGGGTGTGGAGAACACTTTAAGTCCCATAAATCAATTTTAAGCTTTCCAGCATGAAGGCTAGGAAATGTCTGTGTTTCCAGAGCAAAAATGGAAGAGTCTTAAGTCTGTTCCATCTTTTATCGGTTAGCAGTGGCTCCCAAAAAGGCACGATCAGGCAACACTAAGTCTCACTATACCTGAGATATAGGTGTGGGACAAAAAGCAGTTAGAGGCTCTGCTAGTGCTATGTGCATTTGTCCAGTAAGCTCCTCCTTGGGCTTCTCCCCAGGACATGCCGGGAGTTACCAGCCCAGCACAGTGCACTGTTATGAATAAGCACATGCAAATGCATAAAGAGAGATTTCCATATAATACACTAAACACCTGAGACGGGCAAACAGAGGGAAGAGAGGAACTTGCTCAGAGTCACCGAGCAAGTTAACAGCAAAGATAATCAGACGGGCGGAAGTACATACTGAAATCCAGCAACTTACACAGTAACCTATACTGTGTCAGTGAGCTGTAACAAGCCTTGAAAAATATCTCTTCATAAGTAGGAAAAAATTAAGATTTGTAAAACTAAAGTAATTAGACTTGTCCTTGGATATTTTTGACATTTTAGTAAATTTTCATGGAAGACTATCTTCCTTTTTATTTTTATCATCAAAATGAGTTTTCCATATTTGCCATTTGCTGTGCATTAGTAGTGGGGTCCATAAGGAAGATGTTTCCAGGTTCCTCAACCACTGTCACGCTCCACAACAAAGAGAGCTCCAAAAGTGCTTCCTCTGACATAAAGGTTTCCTCAACTGCTTCAGCTTTGCTGAGAAAGCAGAATCAGGACAACATAAATGCACTGTGAAGTACTTCTCAGCCCCAGACTTGGCTTATGCATTTTCTAAACTGTGAACCATGGCAGCAGCTATTCACACATACCTACTTTTTCACAGATTTGATTTCTGTCAGTGTCTTGCATAGTTAATGGGCATGGCCAGTCTACTTGGGCCCAGCAATGATTTTTTATCTAGCTTTGTTTGACTGTAATGCTTCTAAACAACTTACTAGAGAAAGGTAGCATCAAGGTGTATTTTTATAATGCCTGTTTTGGCAGTATGTGGCTGCATTTCACAGGCTTTACTCACCACAGCCCAAAGAAAGGAATCAGAAGTGTGTTTCAGTTTTTAATGAAGTTAGAGGATTGCTGCTACAGGATGGACAGTCTATTCCAGTATTTTTACTCTGGATAAGGGCTCAGAAGAAGTCTAGTGGTCTTAAGACTGGACTCATCAGAATATTTCCCAGGTAGATGCATGAGGCTAATAAACTGGCCCGGCACACTCGAAGAGCTGTACTTGGTCAGCCCCTCAGGTAAGTTGTTGGCCTGCTGAGCCTCCCTTCCTGAGACCTAGCCTGTGCCATGAAACTGGCTGCGAGGGTTGAGGGGATGGATTAGGGCTAACGAGGCAAAATACAGGCAGATTTAATCACTTTCACTAGCAAACAGATAGATATAAGAGAAAAAAGTAGAGTAAACAGGAGAGAGTAATGGACTTCTTTTTTTCCTAGTAAAAACCAGGAAGTGAAGAAACTCAAAAGATAAGAGCAAGGGAGGATGTATAAGAACAAACAGTTGATAACGTGCCGTGATAAGAAAACTGTTATTTCCAGAAAAACATGTTCAGCAAGCGGGAAATACAGAATGAAGTGAGGCAAATCATCATGTTCCAAAGATGCTAAACCATCTTGTGTTTTCCCAAATTTAAGAGTTCATATAGTTTCAGTAAAGTAATACTTGACGTGACCATTCATATTAACTTCCAGCATGAACGTCACCGTGTTTGCTAGGGAAATACACGCAAAAACTAAAGAAATAATACAGGTAAAAAGGTGTGTTGATTTCCTCAGATATGATCTCAAGCCAAGCTGTGCCAGCTCTTGAGTCCTGTCAGAATTTACAGGGTAAAAGAAATTGCTTCAGGCTAGGAACCAAGCAGAGCATCCTGCAATAACTAGAGGTATTTTCAAAATGCCTGGGGAGGTGGCATCCCTCTCTCTGCATTATGATGGAACTAATGCTCCAAAATACAGAATATCAGAGGAAATAAGAATTTCTCCACTAAGACTAATCAGTCCTTTGGAAGGACTTGCTTTCCTTGGTTTATAGTTCAATTAATGCTTTCTAGCCAGTTCTAAAGCTTGGATGCCTCAGTACTCATTTTCTGGGTCTTTCTTAGTAGTGTTACAGCCATAGTGATGTTTATAATAGCACATAGAAATATTTACTTTTCTTGTCTGTGTTCATTGATAATTTTGTTCTTTGAAAATATTTTTATTCTCACTGATTTTAAAAGAACCTGAACTTAGGACTGAAGGTAATTTAAAGCAGTCTCTGAAAGCATAAGCATGTAAAAACAAAACACTGTCCAAAGTAGTACTGTATATGTCCAAAAGTTTGTTTGGGTGCTTTTTTGTTTGTTTGTTTGTAATGGAAGGGAGACTCAGCTACCCTTGGCAATAACAAGTCAGTTTCCTTCCTCAAATACATATTTTCCTGGCCTCTCTTGAAATTACTTGATGTTGTACATGCTCATGATTAGGCAGTATTTACTTTCCAGCAATGTATTAATATTTGTTACAAGACAGAGGCATATCGTGCTTACCAACATAAAGAATTTCACTCCAGTCACTCCAAAATCCTCTTTCACAACATATGTAATGATTAGCTCGTATCTGTATGGAATATCTGCAGGTAACATCAATTCTTAATCTGAAGTCATTTGATGATACTTTCAATATCTGTTAAAAAACCAGTATTACTCTGTTACAGATTGCTTAAGACCAAGAAACTCAGAAAACAAACTTTAATCATGTTTATTGCAGAGGGTTTTTTTAAACACCTTTACTAGATTAACAGTGAACATCAGGCCTTGTTTTGTAAGTAAGATCTTTATTTTTGTAGGTATAATTTCTTTACTAGTACAACCATGTTTCAGGGCAAAGTTTTTGAAAGATGTCTCATTTTCGGATGCCTCCTTAAGACACTTAATGCTGGATTTTCAGAATTGTCTATTATTTCCAGGCTTATACTGCTCCTATTATGAACTGAGGTGCATAAAACTGAATAACTCCAATCTTTGTCCTTCAGTTTTCGTAGCTCACTTGGGGGTAGTTTGTTGCAGACATAAAAGATGTCCAGAAAAAGAGGAAGATTTTGAAAATTGATGAGACTTTGTCTTTGCTGAACTCTAGTCACTAATGGGACGGAAGTTTCACTGAAGTCCATAGTTTCAAAAAGGCAGCAATAGCAGGTTTGATTTTAAAGCATTTTAAATTGTGATGTGTCCATGAATCTGAATATTTTTTTTCACCAGATTGCAGCTTCTAGCTATATAGGACAGTCAACTCAGAGACAGGATCACGATGTAAAACCTGGGCATAAGAGAAGTAATTACCTGCTTGCTACCTGACTTCAAGTTGCAGAGGCAAAATTCGTATTCAAAACATTCTTCAGGGAAAGAAGAAATTGGCTTCTCCCACTTGGCCAAGAGATCATTTTGCTCTAAGAATACAGTGACATTTCTGGGAACATTCACTTTCTCTACAAAATGAAAGCAGCACCAGTAAGTTATTTACAGAACAAAGTTTAAATACTAATAATTGGAGCAATTTATAACTTGATATTGTTTCCTAGTAGGGCCTATAATGCTTCAATTTATTTGACATTTGGGGCAGAAAAGATAAGGGTTTAGGAGGAATAACTATATGAGGGAAAATAAACAAGGGAAAACAGCTTAAAAAATCCACTTAAAAGGTTTGAAAAACTAGATTACAGAGGGGGAATCATGTATTTTTTTTTTAATTCTTTTTTTACAAAAGCATGAAATTAATGACAGACCCAGCCAGAAAATCTTCTTTTCAGGAAAGATGGATGTAACCAGGAAAGTTACTGAAAACTGGAATAAATTCAAAAAAAATGGTTCAACAGTTAGGGGATGTTTTCAAAGAAGAAAGTGTGTCAAATGTTTTATTCTGTTAAGCAAGAAAAAAGGGAAATACTATCTGTTTTCAAAAAGCAAAAGGTATAGAACTAATGATGGAAAGGAAATTATTGGGGTAGATGAAATGTGATAGGCAGTCATGGCTGCATACTCCCTTTTATTTTATAGTCTAACGCCTTTTTTTAAAGGGCATTGTTGGCTTGAACATCATCTGTCTTTTTTTCTTTTAAAGAAAGGCCTTATACTGTATAATAAAAGGTAGTAAAAATTGTACCTGAAGGTATATTGAATAAATATAGAAAAGGCATATTGGAAATAATGCTTTGGCTAAGAAATAGATTAAATAGGTGTTTTCTAGCTCTTCTTATTTTTATCCTTCTCATTCTCTCATTCTCATTGTCATTTTGTCAGTTAGTTAAACTATCAACTTTTGTCTTACCAGCTTTTCCAATTTCATTAAGACATCCATGTGAAACCAGCACTTGCTTTCACCTGCACCAAGAACCATTCAATCCACTAATACTCTAACAAATCTTTTGACACTCCTGCTTGACAGTTGAAATTTAGTGCAGAAAGAAGTTCTTTTTAGTTTCCCTACAACCATTTCACTACGAGGAAGAAAGTTATATTGACACTTTTTATGATTTTTAAAAAATGTATTTTTACTCACCAATGGCATTTTGGTTAAATAACTGCTGAAAAGGTTTAATTGCAGCGTACTTGCTAGACCCATTAATGTGTATTACAATGAGATTGTCAACCTCTTCAGGATCAATGTGTGTCCTTGAAAATCTGCACTCAATATTCCTGTTCCACTTGCCTTTGCTATAATCTTGACATTCTTCAGTGTAGGTCTTATACCTAAATTAAAATATCTGTGAGACATGATGCTTTTCAAGAAATTCATTGCTGACTAAAATAGGAGGAGACACTAACCTGTAAAACAGAAAGTACTTTGTATCTTCTGGTGCCCTTTTACCAGGAAACCAAGCGCAGTGGAGAGAAACAGTACTATAAATGGTGATGTAAGTAACACAGGACAAATTAGTGACTGATGTTTCTGCAGCACCTATAGAGCCAAGGAATTATAAAATAGAGGAAAAAAAATCTTCTTATAAATGTTATAAGAAATTCATGTTTCTAAAACACTTGATTATAGTCCTTGGTCCATTATTATTTATGTCTGTTCTATCTAATCTTCCTCCATATCAGATGGTGCTATGAATTATAGGATTGATGAAGATTCCCAAGCAGTGTAAGTAATGCTGTTCCACACAGCACCATTACATATGAAATATACACCTCGTGATTCCAGGCAACATTGTATTTTAATATCCTAGAGTGTATGAAAGTAGGTTACCTTGGCCTTAGCGGGGGCTTTCAGAAAACCTTATAAGGGTTATCTGTGTCATGCATCTCCAGATTATGTTCCCAGCTCCAAAGGCCAAAAAAAGGCCCTAGACTAATTCATTTTGTAAGATCAGTATTGCAGATAGAAGGGGAAATGCCCTATTTTTTAAAGCATTAAACGTCTCACCTATTCATGTCTAGTCCACAGACTACAACTGAACACAAAGTTCAGCCCTGCCTTGCATTCCAGCTTACCGAGTGGAGGCTTCAGCTCACCCATCACCCAGTCGCTTTTCATCTGAAGGTCATTAAAGAGAAGTAACGTCCGAATGCGTGCCAGGAAACCATTGTGAAGTACAGCTGTTCGGAAACTGTGAGTCTTCTTTGTATCATACTTGAAATTAAAAAAAAAAATCAAATAAGATTAAGAGCTCTGCAAAGACTGATCTACTAAGGATGGGCTTTAAGCTAAATGTCTCATTGCACGGTTACTTGAAACCTTGTGAAACCTTGAAGGCTCTGCACACCACCTACTATGAATCTAATTTGCTCAAGTGATGCACAGCCATCCTGTGCTTCCAAAGAGGGAGTCCCACAGACAGTGATTCTGAGCAAAATCTTGAATTAAGTACTGTAAGCAGCCCATGAGAGCACACCAGCTGTCTCCGCTGTCTGCATAAGTAGCAGAGGCAAACCAGCCAGGTAGCTTAGCTGGTTATATTACGTGTCTAAAGTTAGACAGCACAAATGATTTGCACAAGAAGTGCTTAGGGTTTGTTAGTTAAGACAGCAGGATCCTTATCTTATGAAAAATTTATGAAAAATCTATAGTGTATAATTGTGATGAAACATGGTGCAACATTTTACTAATATCCTGGCATTAATCTGAATTAAATGCACTGACTTGATCAGGGAGCAATATCACTTAATACCAGTATCCAACTTCCCCTCCAAGATGAATGTTACAGAGCCTGACAATTCCTGGGGCTAACCCCTGTTGCAGCAGAGCTGTACCCATAAACATAGGTGAAGGTGAATCTTTCCAGTGCTTAACGTATTTGCTTATGATAAAAAAGAATAAATAATTTGACTATGCCAATGTTGTGAAAGACATATCACACCTACTGCCCCCTTTTTTGGTGCCGTATATTTAACTCAGCAGAAATTTAGCCTTCCTAGAATATTGGCTTTATTTTAGACTTACCTCTTCGGAGACAGGAGTTATGATTTCCACATCATATCTAATAGTGTAGTTTTTTTGTTCTTGGTTAGGATTTGGTTTCCAGTGTAAAAATACTTCTGCTAATGCAGAGACTGTAAGGGTGAAATTAACAGGTGGGAAAACCTGAACTGAAAGAGAGAAAATAAAAACACTGATAATATACTAATCTATTTCACTTTTATTAGTGGATTGTTCACAGCAATAGCTACTTACAAGTAATGAGCAGCACAAGAAAACCATCACAAATTTCATTTCGATATTATATTCTCTCAATAGCTTCTTATAAAATGTTTCTAATCTTGAAGAATATTTTTAAATAGCAACCAGAACTTCATCAAATAAGAAGTTACTTAAAATTTAGCTTAAAAGAATTTTTTTACAAGTTCAACTTGAAAATCACAATGAGGTGTTACATTTGGTTTGTTAAAAAAAAAAAATAGGTTCAGGTCTTTCAACTCAGTCCTCATAGTCACTGATATCACTGGGCATTTGTATTGATAAGGGACTGATGAACTGATCAGTTATATGATCAATTTGCATCCAGAGACCCTTGCAGAAGACCATGATATGGGAGCTTTCTAAGAGGAGGCCGGCAGCCACTAGATCTCATATGTGAGAGAAACAAAAGTATGATGAACAGAGGAATTAAGCATAAATAGAAGAAAACGTAGAAGCATGGGAATGATAACTTAAAATGACAAGGTAAGAGGGATTCCTGGAGCCCATATGGAAATGAAGAAGTTACCATGCTGGGGAAAAAATGTTAGCATATAAATAGCGAGGCAATGAAATAATCAATACTCCCTTTCATTTCAAAAGTTCCTTAGAGCCCTTCCTCCCTTATTTGCCATCTCTCAGGCAGTTACGGGAAGTCAGTCCCCGCTTCTTTCTCCCATAATTTCAACCTTAAATGCCCACTTGCTCAATTTTCAAGCAAGTATCTTACATTAGGAAAACTGCCTCATGAACAGTCAGAAAACCCTGACATAAACCGCTTTGAACTCCTTTCTGTGCAATGTTCATTGCTGAGATGCTCCCAAGAAAATGTCAAGATTAAGGTTCTTGATAAACCAGGATTACAGCAAACTATGCTTTGTGTCTTTGTGTTTCTGCAACTAACTGTAGTTTTATTCCTGGAACTTAAATGACAAGCTTGCTGGAACAATAACTTTGCTCTGGCTAGATCTATGTTGTTAAATAAATTGGGTGAGGTACCATTTTCTGGCCCAGAGGCCAAGCGGCACAGCACAGCTTGCATCTATACACCTCACATTTCCTCCCCCTCGAGGCATGGTGCCATGTCCGAACTTGCCTTCTGGAAACAGTCCTCAGGCATCCGCTGTGAGAAATCTAACTGATACAGGGTAAAACTAGCCCAGGAAATGTGTTAACACAGTGTGGTCATTTGTGGTCCTGTGTTCATTTTATGGCGCTCTCTCATTTTTGTGTAGAATAGCCCATTTGACTAGCACATAGAGGGGTCTTGGTCACCCGCTAAAGCAACACATTGGTCAGAAGGAAGATGCCTTACCTCCTTCAGCTTGAAATATGTTTGGCTGAACCATGTTCATTATCCAGAGGAGGATCAGGAAAACTCCCATCATGTTGGCCATAATCTTTAGCTAGTAAAGGAGAAAGGCCATTTATCAGCATATATGCCATGTCATCATTTTAACCAAGTAACAGGACACAGGCTGACAGCTGAAAATGAGTACAAGCCCAAGCATAAGCACACAGATGATGGAGCATAGTACAGGTATATCAAAGCAATGAAACTGCCACTCTGCAGAGCACAGACTCTTCTCCTTCCCTTGCAGCAAAATACATGTTATCATAGCTAAATTTAATATGAGTACCACTGACCACATTTCATTTTGCTCCCTTTGCTTTTGGCAAACCCCCTTGAAAAAGCTACTGTTTTCAATGTCTCATGTTCGGAGCAGTAGCTGTGGACTTACAGCATCTCTTCAGGGCAAGGAGCCAGTGAGGTTCAGGTATATTTGCTTTCAGTAGAGCCCCATTTGCTCCAAGAAGAGAAGTATTCATATTTTCAGCTGCCCTATAAAATGGCTACTTGCCGGAATTTACTTTCCAGTTTCAATTTCAATAAAGCTTGCTAAAGAAGAAATCTCGGTGCTTACCTCAGGGCTAATTCTCCAGTGTTAATTATAGGGTGTGAGAGAGACTAATTTGTTTGTTTCTAATTTAAATAAGCGACTATTTTTAATGCTTTATAACAGCATGTTCTTATGCTTCCTACAGATTGTTTCATGAAGTACTTGGGATAAAAATGTGTGTTCATGTATAACCTAACAGAAACAACATGGATATACTGAACAGCAGCTTTCCAAAATGTTCTTACAAAAGAGAAATACACCCTCCCAGTCCAATCACACTACTTCCCTAGGGCATCTACAGCAATTGCTTGTATGGAAAAATAGTATTTTCAGTTGGTAATGAGTAGAGAAAACATCTTTAGTCCATCAGTTCTCCCTAAACCTCCAATAAATAACCCAAGCTCTGGAAACAATTCAGTTGATCACAGTTGGGGTACTTCATGCTGTAGAGTAACTATTTTTAAAAATGGTGTAAGAATGCTGAGTTCATTCAAATGAGGCATAATTTACAATACACTCTGCGTTTCTCAATGTCCGAGTACACTCATTATCTATATTCATATTCTGTTTGTATCTAGTATTCTGCTAGCCAAAATGTGCATGAGGCTGACTGAAGCTCTGGAGTTTTCAAACTGATTATTCCCGGGGAGTCAGAGTTTGTTTCTGCGTATGCTGGGATATTGGAAGACATTCTGGCCAGACATCTTGGGCTTTTCCAAAATGTTTCTGAATCACAAACAATCAGGTAGCTATTTTTTGTTCTTTTAGATTTCATCACTTGAATACCATACAGACTCTGCTTCACAAAATGATGATATTATTCTGGAGGACATTATGTAGACTGAACACAAGTTTACAATGGCACCTGAAAACTATGCTGATCTCTGATCACCTCTGCCACGCCTATGCTGTCTAGCCTGTGGTACTGCTATCTTATACAAATTCTCTGTTTTTACTAAGACTTTATCTGATAAAAAATTTAATAAATAGAAACTGCTTGAATGTGGCCCATATTTCCAAAATGTTTTTGTACAAATTATTGGCATGAGGGTTTTTTCTTCCTTTAAAAAACATCACATAGTTCATTTACCTGATGAAACTATTAAATACATTGATAAATTTTTTATTTTTCTATTTAAAAGTAAAAAATATATAAACTTCATGCCACTGAAAATAAAAACTAGGTTTTTTTAAGCTAGTAATAACCCTAGTACACCTCTGGTGAGAACACAACTGTAGACTTTGCAGATGTGTCTGCATGTGTTTTTATGCATGCACACACCTCTGTATTCCTATTTGTCTATTAACATTATCTATCATGTTCATTGCAGCTCTCGCCCTGGCCACCTACAACCAAAATCAGCAGCTGAGAAGCAGTTTCAAGTATATTAAGTTCTTCTAATGTGAACTAGGTAGCTGGATAAAAAAAAAATGAGAACCCACTGAAGAGAGGCTGACATAAGCTTTCCACTCACATAGGAGAGGGAGTGTTGTGATTCCCCAGCTGCAGTCACAGCTTTAATCAAATAAAACATCAGGTACAACTACAAGACAAGGGAAATAAGCTTCATTAGTTCTGCTGCTAGAAGGATTTCATTTTTTAAGTAATCATTTCAAAAAATCTCTAGAAAACTCTCATGTTTTACAACTGCTTAGGAGTCACATCTTGCACTAACTCGAGTAATCTCAGTGCATTGGTTTCAGGATGGCTCTGACACTTATCACAACTGAAAAGCTGTCTCTCTCCCCAGTTTCCTTACAGAGGGTTCAACTACCTATGCATTTTTTGACTTTGCCCTCAAAAAATAAAGATTCTGATTCTTCCCAGCCACATAGTTTTCCCCGGACATTTGAAAAGATCCTAAGGATCAGCTTTTCAAAGGTACTTTTGCTGGCTAAAAACATGCAAATACACAGATTAAACATTTCCTGAGCAGTAGTTTACTCATTTGTAATTTGGTATAAACTGTAATGCAGATTAGTTTTCAATTATTTTCCATGTTCTTACTACCAGTGTATGTTCTCCTTCCTTGTTTTCAAAAACATTACTTTTCTTTTTCTTGCCATCAGCCTAAGATTGAAAATTTAGCTTTTGGAAGAGATAATTCTAGCTGTGTTAGCAGTGAGATATTTCCACAGCTACAAACTAAAAGAACACCTGGTAGTCTGTGATACCTTGTTGATTTTGTGTGATAAAGTACTAAAACCAGAATGAAAATAAGTGTATTTTAAGTAAAGGTGCTAACTAGAAATCTACAAGAGCATTAAGCTCCTCTGCAACAGTTGATATAGTAAGTCCTCAGGATGAAATAAAAACCTCGATTATGTTTTGGTTATATATGGTAAGAAGTTAAGTAAGAGCAGAAAGTAAAGGATATACTCCTTAAAGGACTACAGAAATGCAAACCATAGAAAATAGCCTCTAAACGGTAATGATTTTCTTTCTTAAAGCTGACATGTTCCCCTGCCTCGGAGTGAGCTGGTCAGCAGCAGACTCCAGATGCATTTCCCAATGCAATGCAAAGATGACTTTGAAAAGTGGGACCTTTGCAGTTTCCAGGCAAAACAAAACAAGATCAAAACAAACACAACACATGTCCCAGGAGCTTACCTGCAGATTCTCGAAAGTCCCGCAAAGAGCCTGCTCTGTTTGTTAAAACGTCCGCTGGGTCATCTCCCTGGGGAGTTCTTTTACAACCGCTGTCTTTTAAGTACAAATGCGGTAGGTACTTGATGGCAGATGATAAGTTAGACAAGCATGCATTGAAAAAGGGAACTACAGATTTAACCACAGGATGGAAGGCTCCATTCTACAACTTAGTTTAGCCTAGAAATAATTGTACTTTATTTATTGAGGGTTAAATACATACCATAGTCTGGTGATCCGCTAATAACTTTGCTTATAGAAATATGACACAGGTGTGTTTTTCCTTTTTGTGGGAGAATTCTCTACGTGACTCTGCAAAGCAAAGAAGCCTATTAGTCATAAGAATAAGAAATTACTAAGGAAATAAGAAAACATCTTTTCTGATTCGTGACCAAGGCTCCTATGATATGTTAGACAATAGGAATAATCAGTACGAATCTTTAGTATACTGACCAACTGTCATATAGTGCAATTTGACCAGGATTATTATTGCAACCAAAGGAGGGATTAGAGCTCAGGTAGTGATGGGTAAAATTCAGGTTAGATATTAGGGAACACTTCTAGTGTTAGGGATAGTGAAGCGGTGGAACAGCCTGAGAACTAAAAGAAACTCCAGCACTGGATGTCTTTAGACAAACAGCCAGGGACGACAGAGTCATAATCGATCCAGCCGTGGGGCACAGAAATAAATTAGGTAATCTCTTAAGGTCTTGCCAGCCCTCTTTTCTATATCTGTATATCTCTGAATAGCTAATTCACAGGCAGAGCTCTAACATCACCACTGCAATGTTTCTGTAGAAAAGAAATTAATTCTAAAGGAGAGGCAGGATTTTTTTTAATAAGGAACAGTAGTCACACAGAAAAGAAGGTAAAAAAGGGTCATGTTCTTACCTTTTTACACAGGTCTGACTATGTGTTATTATAGATCTGAGATGTTTTTTGGAATAGGTCATTCTCAAAAAACCTTTTGTACTTGCAAGCATCCCTCCTTCTTTGCACAGTGAGGTGCTGATTTGTTAGTTACTCAGAAGCTGCGGGAAAGGCTGGGTAGATTGTGTGTAGCATTTCTTTTCAGGTCTAAAGAAACATGCACTCTTTTTGCTGAGACAGAGATTTGCTTAGGCCTGGAACTTCAAAGAGAACTAATCTCCCAATTTAACTGGAATTTGGATGAGTTCCTCCTCCAGGCTCTGCTCTTTCAAAAGCGTCAGGTTTTGAGAGTTACCTTTTCCGCAGGAATGGGGAGGTGCAATGAGGGCAGGTCTCCCAGGCCCTGAGGAATGAGCAGTAGACGAAACTGGTCAGCAATGAAATTGTCCTTGTGAAGAAGGAAGGACTGACACCCTGAACTGTGCCAAATCCCCAGGACTCCCACGTCAGCTCTTCTTGTCTGTGTACCTCCACACATTAAAGAAAATGTAAATCAGTTTAAGCCAGCAAACTTAACCCAAATCTTTAAACTATGCTGAGATGCTACTGGACACAGTTCACCATCTGTCAAGTTTAACAGTGGAGATGGCTCTATTTCAGCAATTACTGAAGTGATCTCTACTGATCACGGGCTATATAAACCCTTTTGAAGTAAATAGCTCATTTCCTTTGCCGTGGTTGGATCATTACTGAAATACAGCTTAATGTTTTCCTTTTGTAATCCTCTTTTTACTAAAGTGAAATCAAGTCACGATAGTTCTTTTCTGTTTTGTATTGTTTGTTTTGTAAGTGTTTTCCAGTATTGCAGCTATGTCCCTTCTTTTGTGCTTTATTTCTTGGCAGGACAAATAATCGTCTGCTTTCCACTATGTGCAGGGCCACCTTGCACTCTTAACTACAAGTAGTATCACCAGCCCTGCTCTCCTTAAGAGAGCTCAGGTGCTTCATTTGCCAGAAATCAGAACATTTTCAATCTGATGGCTCACTGAAAGAAAAACGGGAGCAAATATTAGATGCAAACTGCTCTAATGATGTTCTTCACTGTAGTCGAAAACAGAGGATGAACAAACATTAGGATCCTCCTCAGCTAATTGCAGCTTAATGATAAAACTTGTTGGTGGCTCTGTAATTTTGCCACGTTATTATGTCACCTGTGAAACCTCAGTAGTTAAGTGTGCAAAGTGCTTCCCGTACTGGAATATACAAAACTCATGTTCCCAATACCAGCTCAAATAAGGTATGCCCAGATCATCCAACTTACCATCGTGATGTCAGAGGAAAGCAAAAAAGCCTCATAACATACCTGGACAAACCTTCTGACCCCGGGCTGGCCTTAAGCATCAAATTTAATAGTTTCTAGCTTCCTCTGAGAAGCTATGTATTATTTTCTCGTTACAAAATTAGTCACTCAGTATATTAAGCTATCCACAGGGTACCATGCCCTGACCTTCCACAGAAATGAATCCAGCTCCCCAACTAACTACCCCATGAAGAAATATTTTGCTTTTTTTTTTAATATCCTGGCCATTCATTTTCAGTGACCTACGGTTCCTGAGCTCAAAAGGGAGTAATACGCTGAAAATTACATGGTAATGCGAGACTCCAGCTGCAACATGAGAAAATGAATCTGGGAATTTGTGTGAACAGAAAATGCCAGTTCAGCATATCATTTAGTAAGTACTATTTCTTTTATTAGAACCAGAATTAGCTCTTTACATAGCTTTCAAAAATCTTTATATAGTTCCAAAGCTTTTTTTCCTCTATCAAAGAGAACATGGTGTCGGGTGATCCAGTTGGCGCTCCACGGAGCCGGGGGCTTTGCAAGCCTTAGGCTTCCTGCCACGCAAAAATAGCTGAACTACAATAATTTATGAACTACAGGTTCTCCGTGATGGAGCTTCGTGCAGGTGTTGTGCGTTCAGCGTTAACGCGAAGGCGTCTGTAGCCCAGAGCCTCCTTTCCCCCGTCGCGGCTCTCCCGGCCTTCCCGCCCCGCCTTGGCGAGACCTCCGCCCCGGGGCAGCGGGTTATGTGCGGACGCGCCTCCCTCGTCTCCCCTCCGGGGTGGCTGCGGCG
>PTFA01000068.1:851058-998262 GCA_003342895.1 Casuarius casuarius | reverse complement strand
CCCAGTCACACCCCTGTCACGCAGTAAAAATGAAGTTGTTATCGGTGTTTTAATCCCTCCAAAAGGATTAGGCCAGAGAACACGCTCCTAATTGATATGGCGAGTAACCCACACTGCTAGGACCTGCTCCCGCTGCTGCTGGTTGAAACATGACAGGACGGGTCCAATTCTGCAGGAACAGGGTCAGCCCTGTGGCTAGAGTTTATAAATCTAAACCTTTCTTTTTTTTCCCCCGGTTAAACTATATTCAACACAGAGCTGTGGCATGTTTAAAATAGCAGTAATTCAGGCTCCCCTGACCCTGCTGCGGCAGCGTCTGCAGAGCTGGTCCCACTAGCGCCGCCCCGCCGTCTCCCCAGAGGCACCTGCCCCCTGCTCTCCCCGGCCGCCTCCGCTATCGACCTACCGGTTCCTTTCCACGGGCGAAACTGGAGGCAAAGGGAGGGCTGGAAACGGCACCAGGACCCGCGGAGCCGGGGGAGCGCTCCAGCACTGAGGGAAACACGGCGGGACGGACGCGAACGGCTGCTCAGGCAGATCCACGCGCAGGTGGTTACGGAAAGGCAGAGACGAGAGAGGACAGGACTTAACGTTTCATTTTGATTATTCACTAAAATGGCAATTTATGCTTTCTCTCTACATATTGCATAGACCAGTTTTTGAAACTAACGCAATTTTAAAAATAAACAATATGAAACGAAACATTACCTTTCTTCCCATCCCAACAATCAGCAAAAAAATGTGACCGCGAGGATCAGTTTTGAAACAGACTGAGTTTTATTCTTAGCAAACGTTTGCAAGCAACAAGATCTTCTCTGAAAAGGTGTCTCAAAAGGCGGACGAAGGGAGAGTGAGCGCGGAGAACGTGCTACCCCAGCCGCAGCTTTTACAAAGCAATTATAACAAAGGTGAAAAAATAATGAGGAACAAAATGAACGGCAGCACATACAAAAATAACATCATTATAAAAAAAAAATGAATGGTACAATATTTGAAAGCGTGTTAGAACAGAAAAGGGAGCAGAAGGGGCCTCTCGTGAATCTCTCTACACACCAGAACTAAAGCGGGGGGAAAGTCGCAGTTTTACAGGCTGAGATTGTATATGGCATTTGTGCTATCGCAACGGCTTCGAACGCGGGTGCAGTCCCGGTTCTGCCCCTGCACGACGCTCGCTCGTCCTCCTCCCTCGGCTAGATCCACCAGCCCCGTGTCCCTGCAGCTCCTCCGTCTCCCGGGAGCACAGAGTTACGGTGGGGGAGAAGAGCAAAAACCACCCGCCGGGCAGCAGCCAGCACCTCGGCCTCAACTACAGGCCAACCAGTGAACGTAGCAAATACAGTTACTTTCACAAAATTTGCCGATTTCCTTTGTCCTTAGCTCTCAGCAGCACATGATACCAAATTGGTCAGTAACTTTTTTCCTCAGTCCCAACACCCTAGTAGTTTTCTCCTCAAAAAAGAGAAAAAAGCACAGAAAACACTAGCGGCTGCACAGAACCCCTCACAACTCTACGCCTGCAGCTTAAGTCACATACTGTACGTCTGGAGATTTCTTGCAGCTGGAGCACTGAAACGGCTCGCTTTACCCCAGCAGGATTCATAGTCGCTGCGGTAACTTCAATCACACTCGTTTTCAGCTTAGAAGGTGCCACGAACTTTGTAATGGTAACCACTGCACAGAGGATGAGGCAAATGGAAAAGCAGCATCAACAATAAAATTAACTTAGTGCTAAATTTACTTCTGACTTATCTCACTTGATTATATTAGCTTACATTTGACTATATGTACACAATACCAAAAATATGCCTATTTTGTGTTCAAATATTGTCAACATAACGTCATTTTTAATTGAAGCAATCTGAAAGACTTGGCCAAAACCCAAAACACCTTATGAGGTTCAGTGATAGCTGAGAAAACATTCAATTCACTCACCATACCCTCAGTAAATGCTTAAGAAGAATGGAAATGGGAAATACTTCAAACTACCTTTAAACTTCTAAGTGCCTAAAAGCCCTATTTATGGTAACAGGAACACCAGATACTCAGCATCTCCTGGGGAAAAAAAAACAAACCAAGCCTACAACTAAACCACGCGTGTGTTCGCATGCATGTGTGTGCACGCACGTGTGCGCAAGGAGTGCGGGGGAATCTAAATATGGTTTCAGTGGTTACGTAAGTACAGGAGTTTCACAGTCTCTCGCTCTTTCACACTAGCGCTTATCGTCTTAGTGTTCTGAAAGCTTATTAGAGAAACATAAGCAAAATACAGGATGTTTTCTTTAAGAAAATGAGCCATCACTCACCCTCTACTTGTTCAGAATTATATTAAAAGAAGTATTGCTTTTCACAGTTCACTGGCAAGTCAGAGCACTGCACACGAAATTAAATACCGTATTAAAGGTGTCTACGGAGGGAACAAAAGTTATCGCAGAAGCACAGAGGTAGAAGGCTTCAAAGAACTAAACCTGAGTTGCACAACCATTAGTTTCTACGTACCTAGTATACTAAGTATCCTAACAGCCTTTCTAGCATCTTTTCACATCTGGATGTTTTTTCAGCTGCAATGTAACAGACACATTACCATTTAAACCAACTACTTGTCTTTTAAAAGAGAGCCTTGACTTTAGCTTTTCACTGAAGTAACCTGTCCATGCTACCTACATTTGATGCATGGGTGTGGAGGGGATGGAGCAAGTGGTGGTTTATGTCTTTTTTTGTGCCATTACCTTTAACAACGCAAGTTCTCGAAGATTTACATTGAAGAAATTGACTGAATGAAAAAACACGAAAAGAGGAAAATAAGTATGTGTGTACACACACATACCTAAGGAATCTACTGCCTTCAGTCTGCACCAAAACGCATTCTGAGGAGAGGAGGGGGGAAAAAAAGGAGCAAAAGCTGCCCCATTTTGGCACCCATTTCTGTAGCACAGACAGCACCTTGGGGGGCGGGGGGGGGGGAGAAAGGAAAACCTCTGCCTTTTATTTCTGATTTAGAAACTTTTGCCTTTTGTCAGCTGAGTGTGGTAACAACATAAAATTTCAGCTTATCATATGAAAAAGAAAAAAAAAGTAAAGGTATGTTGCCTCCACCTTGTCAAAATACGTATTAGTGAAGTCTCCTAGTTAGTTATTTTAGCACGCTTCACAGAACTTGGGGATCTATACAGGTAAACGAGGCTTCAGAGAAATCATTTGAAAAGTGAATATAAACACATTAACGGGAAATGACAATATAGCTTATGTACTGGGATCAACCTGTGTATTTAGTATACATAATTTAAAATTTAAAAGACAGCTAAAGGCAAACATGCTAAATATATCAAATAACTTACACGGACCGAACACTTCCCATAGGATTCCTTTCAAAGGGAATTTTGCAATGTAATTGTTCTGGCTGCAGGGAGCAGGAAGCTCTTGCTTCTGCTCGGTACAGCACCGCGAACAGGATGACATTACTACACAGCACCCATCAGAATAGAGATTTCGGCCTTTTACTTTCTTTGATGGTCATTCAGCAAATATTTGAGAATCAGCACGAGCATAAAATTGGAAGAATTACACATAGTTAGAAACAGGGATTCTCTGCAAAAACACTATGCGTATCGTGGGAAAATATTCCAGTGAATAATTGGTATCTACCATCATACAGAAATTGCATAAATCATACCTTGTTTAACTGTAATTTTAGTCTTCCCCCCTTCTTTCACTGTAGGTCAAGAGTGGTAAATATTTTCTGAAATTATACACAGAAGTAGAAAGTTCAGAGTCAAGTCTGTCCAGATGAATCAGATCAGTTTCCTGGTGTCTCACGCTACCTTCTCTCCCAAGCTGCCATTTTAAAGATTCAACCTGCAATTCTTAGCGTGTCCCAAACAACAGTAATGTGTATGCACACCAACCCCAAATGTAGTGATGCCTGCTTGCTTGTTTTGTGTGGGTGTGGGTTGTTTCTTTTTTTTTTTTTTTAAAGTAAGCATCAGAAGCAGAACTGAGCAGACTGGTCTAAGAGACAGACTACTGCCTGTTCATTCCCAAAGCAGGTTACTAGATTACAAGCAGAGCAACGGCGATCTATCGTGGCCTGATTCGTCCTCTGTTTCTGGAATCCTGGGCAGGAGAGCCGACCGCGTCAGTCCCCAGAATTTCTGAGGTGACATATCCTTTTTGGTAGCCGTGAACTTCCAGCCCATATGGTTCCCACAGATTCTGCACTGGGCTATAGTCCATGCATACCTATTAAAAACAAAACAAACGGTGTTGATGCTATCATGTACGGAAAAGACATTTTGTAAATATTAGAGCACAGTTCACTCATCCGGCAAGAGGACAACGTCAGGTGGCCTGCTCCCATCTACAAACCCTGCAGATCTATAAGAAATTCAGCCTTCAGATAGAGAAAATAAAGCAGCTAAAGCATTTTACTACCACAACATTGCAACAGTATGATGAGATGATGTGTGCCATAAAGGATGGTCAGAAACTGGTTCTTGGAGAGTAAATTTAATCAAAGTTACTTAATGGAAATAAAAGTGATTTTTGGGCTGGGGGTAGATTAAGAGGGAATCTCACTTTCCAGAGCAATGGAGCTTTTCTTTACTAGGTTTGAACATCAATATTTAAAAACCCCTACATAAGAAAAGGACAGAGAAAACATTTAAGGACAAGAAAATTGAGCTCCAGACATTATAAGGCACAGGTTTTCTTCAGGGAGTCTTTAAACATGCATTTCTTACAACAGATATGCCACGCATCCTGCTGACCTCCACCTCATTACTAAACGCTATGAGATACTCCAGACAAAACCCACGTACAGCGTGAGAACACAAGAGTAGATGCATAGTCAAGGACCTTGGGATGGTTATAAATGTAGCCACATACTATTTTATCAGTAGATAAAAAGAACTGGCTGTTTTCAAAGAGACCAGGATAGAGCAAAGAGACTGATACAGGCAAGTAAAGTTTGACAGAAGAACCATTTCTGACATTAGGATACAGAAAAAATGATCCTGTGATAATATATTTGAGGAATATTTTTGTGAAACTATAATTCAAATATAATTTCACATTTCAGCTATTTTTAAGAGATTAAATAAACAAATTTTAAAAGTGTGCCCAAAGTGTTCTTATCTAGTCAAAACTTAAGCAATCAGAGATGGGTGACATTCTGATGCAAGACCTTTCATTATTAGGCAGACTTTTATATCTTTAAAATTCTGCTATTGTGTCAGACAGCAAGATTATTTAAAATCAAAAGTAATTAGATAATTAAGCTAAATATAATATTAGTAAATTAAAAAAATAACAGATATTCGGTTTATAGATTTAGAAAGGTATCTCAGCAGAATAACTGCATTTATATATTTTGTTTTCTGTATTTACTTTACATACTTCGTGATCAAAGATAGCTGCATGGAAACAGTTATGAATAGTGGCTTACATAAAACAATTCAAAAAAAACTCTCAAAAAATTAGCATCCTCTGCATAGCTTTCAGGTGCTAGATTGCATTTTAAAACCTTAAAGCTTCCATAGATTTAAGAGATTCAAGAGCTATTCTGTACATTTTACCTCAATTTTCCATTTTATTTTCTATTATGGAAAAGCCTACATTTACTTTTGTATTTTTTCATATGAGCTCGATGACTGTGTATGTTTCAGAAAGTATATATTTATTACTCCACTGCTGCAGGAATACATTTACAACTAAATTTCTGCCATTTACCAATAAAATTTCTTTTAACTGTATTACCCAGGAAACCAGCTATGCTCTGTCGATGGTCGTCCACTGAGATTCAAGTTGCAGGCTTTATAAACGGTAAGGGTTTCATGGATGTACCCATGAGGATTCACGTACGCTGCCATGGGTCCACATAACGATAAACTGCAACAGACAAAAAACAATTCCAACCGAGTTCAAGGGAGAAATTCAAGTTGAATAGCAGCTTCCGATAAAAACCAATAGAATCTGTATTCCTACTCTAAAATCTGACTTTAAATATGAGAAAAATGTGCATTCATCAGACTGATTTCTCTTCATTCATTTGATTACATACACTATATTAATACACCAGGAATTGTAGTTTCTGGTATCCACCATTTAAGTGGAAGGTAAGAAACAAGTTTTAATGACCACATCTGCTTTTATTACTCTGATAAAAGAAAACTGTGGGGAGTCTTGCTTTGTTAAACCAAGGCATAATTTAACCTTCACACTGACACAGGTGATGGACAGACATTAGTTACCCAAGATGAAAACAGTGACAGGACTGTCAGAAGTAGCAATCATTTGGAAAATGATTCATCTTATCACTGGTTAACATGGAGGATATTGTATAGGTGAAATATCTAATGGGAACACACTGCCCAGAACAGTTCTTAGGATCAAATCATATAATCTTATACTAAAAGAGGTATCACAATGCTTGATGACAAAAACAGACAATTTCCTCAGACAACAGACAACATCCTGGAGCATACCAATACCACCCAATCGGTACGTATTAATCTGCTGTTGAAGCTTGTTGACATACAGAAAGTGAGAACGCACTGTTGGGAATGAATTTTTTGTAGTATTATTTCTGAATCAAGTTCATGAAATCCCAAATTTTATACGTAACAAATTTACATTCCAAAATTCACCACAGAGTGCATAACTCTTAAGTGGCAAGGTGCTGGACTAGGTGACATAGCACAGCCTTTCACACTAACTTCCACTACAACATATGGTTTGGGTGATGTTTGGATTTACTAACTTTTAATGAAAAAAGATAAAATAAACAATCTTGTTTTATAAAGAAAATTCCCTATAAATATGTATTTAAGTTTTATGAGAGCCGTGGAAAGTGCAATACCTATATCCTAGCTTAATCTGGTTTGCTGTGTCAACAATTCTGATCAAGAACCTCCTAAAGATCAAGAGCATTAAACTCACCTGAATATTTCATTCTTGGTTGTTATTTCTGTATCTTGGCATTGCTTACAACAGAGAGATGTACACTTGAAAAGAAAAACAAAGAGGATAATTTCATTCATTTTCAGACACTTGTCAGCACAGTGGCAAATAATAAAAATTGCTCTCCCCTTCTCTCAGAATAGACTTTGTATCAATTCCTTTTTTATCTGTGCAGTAGCCACTTATGTTCTCTCTTCATGCTTAAAGCGTAAATATTTTTCTATGCATTTATTTATGGTAAATATTAATTATTCTCTAAAAGGAAAACACAAATTTTATTTACAATTAATTTTCAAACGTTCACAAAAACAAGAGGTACTGACTACACAACCATAATACATGAGTCAACCTTTAAAGTCTTTAAAAGCTAATTCAGAAACAAAAAGCTGTTGGTCTTCTAAGATAACAAAGAAAAGATGGATGAGTACAAATGCAATCATTAAGTTTTTACAAAACTTCTAAAGTTTGGGAATACTGTAGATCAATGACTTTTATTTCCTCAAGAAAAATAAGTAACATGCATTGATCTTTCTCTTAAAGATTATAACACATAAATTTATCTCCTACAATTTCTAGAAAGTAGAACAAAACAA
Organism: Casuarius casuarius; assembly: GCA_003342895.1. Taxonomy (NCBI): domain Eukaryota; kingdom Metazoa; phylum Chordata; class Aves; order Casuariiformes; family Casuariidae; genus Casuarius; species Casuarius casuarius. The sequence goes on along the minus strand of PTFA01000068.1, from coordinate 990,715 downwards.
TTCATCACTGACATTGCCCAGAAAATATGCATTTAAATCAGCTCAGCAGAATACTTTACTATACGTTCTTAGGAGATGCATTAATTCTACCTCTTTTTAAGGATAATGCATGTGAAATTCTGTCAGCAGAAGGATCCACCTTATTTGGGAACAAAAAGCTACTTCAAGGATCTTCACTTGGAAAAGTCCCTGTGTGAGCATATTTCCTTTTAAAAATTCAAATAAATCACAGCTTGTGCTGCTGGTTCTTCACGAGTTCTGCCTCCTACGCCCCACTAATGTGACGTGACACAGGTATTTGCCAGCCTTTACCCTCGCTTTCCCTCTATTCCGCTGCTCCGCGCTTGCTGCTGAGTTTCAGCTTCCTCCAGCTCCTTTCTTGCAGGTTGCTCTGGTTCTACCCCACAGTTTCAACACACTGTCTACAGTGTTTGAGGTTAAGGGAGGAAAAGTGTTGTACTATGCACAGATACTATTAATCATGTGCCAATTTGCATTACTTTCCTTCTTAAAGCTCAGTTGGCCTCCCTCTCCTACACCAGTGACCTTTAACGCCTACTATTGCTCCCTCATTTAATCACCCTCACTTGCAGATTATGATCCAACACTCACATATCCCTCTCAGAACCCAGTTTAGGCAGCTACTTAATTCTAATCAGGTTACTGCAACTAGCACTTGCAAGCAGAATTCACAGAAGTGTTATACCTGTGAATGATGTGCATTCCTTTAAAAATAAGCATAGAAACAGTTAACTGCTTTTAATAAAAAGAAAAAGCTTTAAAAATACAGTGCAATTCATTGATACCAAAGACAAAAGAAAATGGATCAGATCTTACTAGCAGTAGTATTACTGTAAATTACACTCTAGAACAATGAAATATATTAAGTCCATCTTTGTCAAGTAAACCAAAATACATGCTGTATTACCAGAGCATCCCTTTTCAGTAAAGAAACTTGGTTTAGAAACAGTGGATTTGTTGATTAAAAAAACTCCAAAACATAACGCACTTACGATTCTTACACTAAACATTTCCCTAAATATTACAACAGTTAAAAACATTTGCAGAATATTACATGTTGATGCAGAAAGCACCTTTTTAATACTTTTGTGTCCTACATATCCAGAGAAAGAAAAGCTGTACACTAAAATCAACTTTATCTTAAATTTTATAAGAGTAATTTAAGTATTTTGGTCTCTTTGAGATTTATGAAATATGTATAATGCATTGAACGTGAACAGTTCTTGGAAGTACCTGAATACTAGAATATTTTCACAGCTCTTGAATCAGTGAAATGACAATGAAATTTAACATGGTTACAGACCCTCATGTGAAAACACGTCCAATTTTATCTCAGAATTTGGAAGAGAAGGTTTTCACTTTCTCCTTTTCTTTGTACATTCCCTTTTTTTGTGCGTGAGCTTTGGGAAGCTGAAAAAAGCATCAAACTGATAAACTTAGTTCTCTTTTCCCCAGAGAGAGGCAGTGGCTTGTAGGCAAACAGGCCAAACTTCCACTGCTCTACCCCTAACAAATAAACACAACGCTGATTATGGCCATGCTATACTAATGATCTGAGGCATTACTTCGGTATCCCCAAAAAACTGCCAACCAGCAAGGTGAGAGTCAATTAGGGCTGCATATGGTGATTCTTTGCAATATAAATACATTACCCTCTAGGACTGGGGTGAGACACATTTGTCTCTCCATTCAAAAATTGCATAGTGATTTTTTGAATAGGGAATAGCAATCTGAACCGCTATGGGAAATGCTGCAAGATGTTATTGCAAATGCTGCTCCTAGAACAGATGTACTCAGTATGAGGTTGACTGATACTTAGTTGCATCATACTTAGTTGTATTATAATATGTAATACTATATTATTTTAGATAAATGTACTATGCGAAAATAAAACTTTGACAATCTACTTGATTGCTGTGTATTATACTGACAATGTGGCGTTCTGATTTTTATAAGATTGTTATCAGGTACATAAGACTTCTAGCACCATCTCTTGGCTAAAACAGTGCAGTGAGGTGCTGAAACACAATTTCTAAAACAAGTGCAAATACGATATGTTTCTTGCTTGCTGTTAAACATAAAATCTAGCACTAACAGAGAGCATTTTCTTTCTTGAGAAGATTTTTAAAGGGGAAGAAAAAATAAAACAACTCCCAAATTCACTCTCTAAAAGTATTATAGGGAAATTTCAAACACTTTTGTTAGAGATTATTGTAGTCACTCATTTTTTGGTAAGAACTATTTAAAGTAAATGACAGGAAAAGAAAATACTCACTTTGTTCATAATATCCAATTCACATCGGAGTCTCTGAACAGCACTACCTATTTTAAGCAATTGTATACGTAATGCATCATCAATTGGCAGGCAGGCAGCAACTCTGTAAGAAAAATCTAGAAATGAAGAAGTACCAGGCCTGTTAGAATGCAGGAAAGAAATAAAAACTACTACTTATACTCAGTTATAGACTGAAACTTAAAACTTCGGGTTATAATGGAGAGGTCATCTCAGTCCATCCTTCTGCCCTAAGGCAGGATCACCTATATCTAAAACCATTTCTAACATATTTGTCTAATTCAGGCTTAAAGATCATCAGTGATGGATACTGAACAATGTTGCCAGGTAATTAATTCTAAACCCAGAACAGACCCCTGCAGAATACCACTTGATACAGACTTCCACTTTGACAGCATATTATTGAGTTTTCCAACCATTGGTGGTTTTCCTTACGCTTACACTGCTTTTTCCAAAAAGAAAGATGTGCTTTTATAAGAGAAGAAAAAAATTAATGGAAAATATACATATACATCTCCCTCAAACATTATACTCAAATTGCATTATTCACTTTAGTATCAAAGTATTCTCATTGTTATGTGGGAAGGGAAAAGATATATTCCGTATACATTCCCCTCTGGAGTTTGTTTCTTTTTTCCACATTTGAATGTGGACCAAAATTAGATCTGAAAATATTCAGTCAAGAAGAAAGATTTTTTTTTTTTTTTAAGTTTTAAAATGATACTAAAACCCCATTCAGCAGCTTCAATCAGATATTAAAAGGCACATACACAAAAGGTAATGAACTTTTCTATACTCATTCTTCAATTTAGCTAACAAAAACCTTTCTAATGGAGATCATCCCAACTCTCACAGCCTGTAATGGAACTGAAAAGCTGAAAATTTAAGCCAGCAATGTGCTGTGAATCATGAGAAAAGAAACGCCAAAAGCATGTTGCATTTCTTTGTATGTTTAAAGATTAGATTATTTCATACGCTTTCCACATACATAACACCCTCCGAGCAGTACTCAGGGCAAAGCAGGCAGGAAGTACTTTCAACCACTACTTTAAGCAAAGCAGAAACAAGAGCTCCACGGACATCACGAGGCCTAGACCTGCACTTTGTGGTTAACTGATCTTTTAATTGAAGGCTGCAGTTTGCCTTTCCCTCTTAGTAGGCATTTGAGAGTCTACACAGGACAGAACATTTCTCTCCAGAGAACAGCTTCAAAGGAAATTTACAGCTTATTAGGTACTAGACACCTGTACAGAGAAGGAACGACTTCTTTGGGGTACAACCCCAATGCCTACTGTAACAAGAAATCCGATTTCAAGTTTTTTGTGGTCAGGTTACTGATGCCGTTTTCCCTCATGAATGCTCTCATGTCTTATAAGGGGTAATATGAAGTAAGCACCGAGAGATTATATAAACAAAACCACTTGGACTCATTTAATAACAATAAAAATCCAGTATGCTTTTAGCTTGTTTTCTTATGAGGCATTTATATTGCATTCCTCCCTATAGAAAGCACAATAGACTTCTGTTTCTCTTACTGAACATGTTTCATAAAACTCAAATTGCATGACTTTAAGAGCTGTACCTTCCTTTTGTCAAATCTGGCTGAAACCAGCCATCAAAATTTACTGGAAACTGGGAGTGAGGGATGAATTACCAAGAAAATGTAAGTCGTCTTAGAAAACCTTTTCTTTTTCCTTTTTTTTTTTTTAATCAAATTTGAGTTCATAAGCTAAACAACATCATACCTATTGGGTTTGTTGGCAGAGATTCATCTTTAAGATTTTCATCCCATTCATGTAGCTGCCTCTTGACTCTTTCCATCAAGGTTTCCTTTTGTTAGAAGAAAAGCCTAATTTAAATACATAGGTATTTCTGTTTTCTTAAAAACAAAAAAGGAAGCAAAATGTAGAGTAAGCTATTTGCCCTAAGTGCTTTTAAAACTTACAGTAACTACAGAGTCACATTATATACACATATTTTAAACTAAGAGTAAAACAGAGTGGGAAATAGGCCATCAGCTAGGTAGGTGTAATTCTCATTTGAGGTAAGGAGACAACTGTTCAAAAGCCGGAACAGTGCAAACCAGACCAGGGCTAGCCTTCTCCGTATTTCTCCCTCTCTTACACCAATTACTTTCTTTTTACATACATACATATACATGCATATAAATACATATACAATTTTTTACAACTCCGAAAGGAAAGACCTGCCTGAGACTATCCAGCAGCTTGGTGGTTAGGACACTCATCTGGGGCCTGAACCTCCGTTATCCACCCCAGATGCATGCTCTAGCACCAGGGAACACCTATACAGAGGGGGAACCTCTCCTGCTCTTTTAACAGTAAACTAAAAACTACACTCTTCTTTAAAACAGACCTTGCAATCCCATACAATTAAAGCTTTCTTGTTACCTGATAATTAGACATTAAAATGTACAAAATCAACTGTAGATTACTTGGTAATGTTTAATATGAACTTACAGCGTCATATAAAGAGTAGAGCCAGGGAGGCCAAGACGTCAAACTCGCACAGTGAAACTTCCTCTAAAACCAAAACCACAAAATTTATTCTTAAACATAGCAGATTCTACACACAGATCTTGTTCAAACAAATAAAACAGAGAGAGACTGAAGATATCCGATTATTTAAAGATACAACAAATTATCACCATCAGAACTGGTACTTCCACACGAGGCTTCCAAAGCACTTTGCAAACGCACTGAGTGCTAAGTCTCCTGCACAAGCCAGACAACAGACAGATTTGCTCACAAAAACTGTCTCGGTGGTAAAAGGATTTTTAATGTTTAGCAATAAGATATCATGCCTTTCAAAAGAGCATCTATCTGAAATCTAGACAGTTCAAATATTCAAGTAGTATTAGACAGTGCACCTATTCCTTAATTTCCATCAATTGTTGCTACTTTAGCACCCATAGAAAATCATCCATTATGTAAGGTGATTATGTTATTTCATATCAAGTTGGTCAAATGCATGAATAAGTAAAATAAGGAGATTAATGGGCCAGATCAGGTATTTTAAGCTGACATGTATGAATTCAAAAGATATATGATGACATTTTTTAAATGGAGAACTGACCTGTTAAAAACTTAACTAAAAATATCAGCAATATCATGCAAGTTAGAAGATCCAGAGGATCCTTCCTCAGAGCTGAACAATTACTGTTGGGTAACCCTGCTTTAATCACACGTTGCTATCTGCTCTCATTCTTGTATCTAGTTGTAATGGAAATTGTATTTTCAGAAATGCTTACTGAACATCAGTGCTTATGCCAGCCTACTGAAAATCTGTTAAACAGCTTTATTACTACTACCCAAAGACAGTGAACAAAATATACAATATCCATTTAACAGCACTCTATGAAGAAAAATTCAGACCCAAATGGACTGTGGAGTAAGAAACAAAAGTGGAGGAGAGAAACAAAAGCAATATAAAAAAAATCATCTGAAGCTGTCACAACTGTCTTTTATTGAAGGCTTTTCGATCAAATTTTAGTCACACGATAAATGGCACAAGTGTAACAGAAGAGTCTTTAAACAACAGAAACTGAATGAAACTTACTCTAATATTCTTTGCTTTTCAAACAGATTTCTAGAAGTGCCACAATAAATAGTAACCTAGAGTGACTGTACTGACAAGTACCTCAACTACATAAAATTTTACTAACAGGAATGACCTGTCATGGCTGTATCATACTTCACTGTAAACATCACTAACACGTTCATTTGATTTATGCACTAAAGTATCTGTACAACAACATACAACAGATTTAGAGGAACAAAATAAAAAGGACAATCACTAGCACCTCTTAAAAAACAACAACAACAAAAAACCCCTTCAGCCTCTGTAGCCTGTGTGTTTCCAGCAGACAGGCAGCCCTAGGTAAAAACCGCATTGATTTGACAAAACTGAATTCCTTAACCAAATTTCCAGCAGTGTAAGGTTATTTGCTTAGTTAACCAATTTTCTACAGTGACTTCAGAGCACTTAAATTTATAGATTTGGGTTAATAAAATCAAAAAAGCAGCAGACCGCACATCCACATTGTTTTCCAACAGAGGATCTCAAAACTGTTCTACGAACACTGGCAAATTAAATCTTATGCTTCCCTTTGAGGGCAACTATCCTTATTTTACAAATGAGAAAAAAATCGGGCAAAGAAAGCTAAAATGCACAGCAAATCAATAACACTTTGGAGAAAGAATTCAGCAACACCAGAAGTCAAGATACTGTTTTAATTAGCAAGTGTATTTTCCATAAGAGCTGACATGGGGTCAGCTCGTCTACGCAGTAGAAACTGTTCTTAAAATGCAACTTTCATTTTCTGGTATTTCTCATTATATTAGACAGTAAACATACAGAGGTAGAGCCTCTCATATTGGAAATAATTATAGTCCTACAGATAGCAGTAGAGCAACTGAGGTCAATAGGACACTGCCCTGGCTCCGGATCTACAAAATGCTTCTTTTTTCTTTAGGGCAGGTGCACTGCATTTCAGTCATGATTAGATAGTACTGGTCTTGCAAAGGGATTTTTTTCTCCCTGAAGTGTAATGTTTCTGGGCTTGTTAACTCATAGATGAACTTGTTCAAGATCTTTGAGATCAATAACACTGCTGTTATTAATGATTTACTCCATGGTTCATTTCTGTTTGCCTGAGAATTCATTAAAGGGAAAAAAAAAATACAACTTTAAAACCAAAAGGAATCCTTAACTACATCTGGCAAGCGGGAGAGTTGTAAGGATTTGATAGGAGGCAGTTCCATAGATCACTACAGACGCAGGGGACTTCAAGGAATCTGTGTGAGCCCTCTCGCAAGCACACAGTCTAACAGGCCCCCAGGCCAGGGCTAGCCCCTTTTAACAGATTAAAAAAGTACATGTGAGACTGGGAAAGAACAACTGTTCAGTAAGAACAGCAGCTTTGGTAAAATTCCTGCACTGGTAACTTTACCATTGACCAAAATGATGCTAACAAAACAAAAAACATACAATCCCAATTTTAGTTTTTTCAAAAATGCTGAGCTGCCCTGTCTGACTTAGCAGGAAAATAACTCCAGGCAAACAGCAGCAGCTTTATCCTAGTCTGCCACACCGTCCCCTACTGACCTCAGGGGCCGCTACTGCCCCGTTACCTTGCTGCCCATACTCTTCAGCTGTTAATGAGAGCGGGTCCTCAAAAAGCCAACACCACGCCTGAAAATGAGCCAGGTTTACACCTGTAAGGGTTTGCTAGTGCAACGACACTCATATGATAGGCTAGCATGGGGCTTATCATGTGAACATAATTTATTCCAGCAAAATTATCCTTTGATGGTATGTTTTATTCCAGAGTCCTAAAGCAAAACAGTGTGTTCTGGCAAGAACTCTCCTTCATCTGTAAAAATGCATCTTCTAGCACCTTCTAAACAGCACAGCTGTCTCCATCACAAATCACACCTCATCACCCTGAGCAATACACAGTTTTGTAGCTTAGGCCCAGCAGCAGCCCTTTAAGACTCTTACTAAAATCATAGGCCAAAATTTTCTGATGAATTCCTCCCTCCTGATTCCAAACACTGTCATAGTTGCAATGATGCCAAAAACAGCATAAACAAGCAAAGGTGGAATTTGTATCAGTGAACCAAAACTAGAATTTAATTCCCTAATGGCAATAGCAACATCTTGATAATGATAATTTTTCCTCATAAAAGAGTCAAGTAAATAAAATTCTTGAACTGTAAATAAATGTAAAGTCTGCATATTAAAAAAAGAAAGCTCTGAGGAATAAAATAGATAAGATTACAGTGTCAATTCACCACTATATCTGTGTATAAAGCACTGTCTTCTGTTAATAACTATGTCAACATATGTAAAGTGTATGAAAAAAATCAAAGATTTTTGTGATCCCTTCCTATCTTGTCACTTTTAGTTCTATAAACAAATTATTTAGGCAAGTTTCTAAACTCAATTTTTAAAATAAGTGTTACACATTAACTATCCCAGAAATTAAATCCGTTGAACATATACTATGAAATCAAAAACCAGATTTAGAAATGTGTGTGCAGTTTGTCCTAAATAAATGGATTATAAAGGAACATTGTTGTGATTTGACAAAGAAAATTATTAAGCACTGAAGTTACCGAAGAACTATATATAACATAAACATTCATAAGGAGATTAAAGTCCAATATAAAGCATGCTCAAACTGTAAAGTTCAGCCTAGTTGTTAACCAACAACTTTCTGGATGGGAATATTTGACTGATTTAAATACAGAACTTAAGAGAGGGAGCTAAAAATCAAGAACTTACTTTAAACATAGGCATTATATATCAGAGAATCTCCTCTGCCTTCAGCTATTTTGACAGAGAGAATAATGTCTAATCACAAGTTTATTTCTTTTATAAAAAACAGATTTTTAGCCTTCCCAGCCTGTTTAACTGCCAATATAAGTATCTGCGGAGTTTGTGACCTCACTGACCTTCAAAACAACACTAATATTCCCAAATAAGCATATCCAGAAAGGAAATGGACATGCAGTTACAGTAATACAGCTGTAATTTTCCTGTTTTGAACAGGCTGTTACACCTTATAACCAATTTAGTAAGATATACACACACAATTTGATTTGCCAAAAAGTAAAAATACTGTAATTCAAATCTAGTAGAACTCATAGAACAAAATGTTTATTTGCCCATTGCTGTTAGCTGATAAACAATCACACAATCTGCAACAAAAGCAGGAAGTTGGCATCTAGCATCCCAGTTTTTCCATCCTCCTCTGAAGATGCACAGATGGAGTTTTATATCGATTTTTGAAATACCATCAAAAATAAAAAAAAAACACAATTAGCTTCTGACCTTTTGATATTTCTGCCACCATTGATGTATAGCTCGGTCCTGCCATGATGTAGGTTTCGAAGAAGGAAATACGTGGCATCGGTTGAGAGATTGCAGCTGTACTGCTGACATTGTTGAAGGCAGCACCCGTTCAGGAAGGATTTGTACTTTAGCCTGCTGGATTCTGATAAAGGAAAAAAATAGATTGAGATATATGCACACACATACAGGAGTTTCAAAAATGGATTTTACTGCTTATAAAAACATGGGCATGTGCAGTAGATCAAGTCACTACATAGTATTATGGAATTCAAACAGGAACCCGTTTCATCAGATTTTAAAGTTGTACTAACATAAATCAAATTACCTTAGGGAACATACAGTATATTTGTAGTAAACCAAACACATCCTACTGTAATATACAGAATAACTCATGCCACTGGCTGAATTCTGAAAGCCACTGTGCTGACCCGACTTTGCTCTACCTGAGATGAAGATACAAGCATTAAAGATTCTCCAATCTTACTTTTCATTTTCCTTTAAAAATCAGAATGATCTATTCACCAAGTATTTTTGCACTGGCATACAAAACTCTAAAGGAATCACTGGTTTAACTTTTTCAGCAAAAGTACTTTGCTGTTTTTTCCTCTCACAGTTAACTTCCTTTTCCATGGGATACAATGTGCTGTCTACACATTTTAGGAGATAGGGTATCTGTTGGGATTGTGGCAGACAGAATTAAAGACAGACTGGCAGTGATGACACAGCAGAATATTCTGCCATCTCAGCACTGTATTTTTAGATTTTTGCCTCCTCAAGTTACTTCTGGTATTAAGCTAATATCCACTCTCAGAAAGCACATTTGGCTGAAATGCAGTTTGCTATCTTCAAACCACAAAAGCTTACGTGCCTAGCTTCGGGTTCAAAATCAGCAGAAATAGGATATAGACTGATCATCTTTTAATATCCTAGTATCAACCAAGTCACCTACTCCACATAGTCAAGTAGCTGCTAAGAATACTCTCTAGTAGGAAAAAGTTTACATTTTTAACAGTATCATGCATCAAAAATCCTGAAATGTTAAGACACATCATTATGAATTTGCAATTGTACTTACAAGCAGAATTAACGCTGTAAAAGAAAACTTATTTTTGCAATAACCAGAGATCTTTGAAGTGTGCTCTCTTCATATTCACTATAGAGGAATGTGAAGCCCATGCACCAAGACACTAAAATTCTTGCCAGCAACAGATATTAAGCTCGTACATACCAGCCTAGCTATTCTTGTCCCTCCGCGAACACCCTGCCTGCAACCTCACATTAACAGCCCTTGCTGCCGGTCCATGGGGGTTCTGACCACCAAACCCAGATTCCCTAATAGCACCAGTTTCAGGTCAGAAAGCCTTAGAAGCTTCACCGAACAAGGCTGTAGTTATGTAAATGCTTTTACGGTGTAAGAGACTTAACAGATGACTCTTGCAAATAACAGAATTAATGAGAATTAATTAGCCCAACCACTGAATCAAAAAGGCCTGGTTTTGTTTTTCCCTGGAGCAAAATTTCAAGCATTTCTTTCTTCTGCTGGATGAGAACAGGTTCACAAATGGGTAAGTCCACTCGAACATTCACTGTATCACTGAGACTTGGAGCACTCATCCATAAGCCCTGGAAAAGCTGACATATTCAGGTTAATGATCAGCCATTTCGATCATCTCAATTCCAATCTTCTCGTTTCCATGCATAATACACGCGTCTCTGTTAATTTATGCAGTACTCTAGTCATTTTGCCTAATGTTACTTGCATAGGCTTGCTCTAAAGAAATGTTGGGAACCGTTTCTATGTTCTGAACCCTACCTACAATAATTCTGGCTGAATTCAAGTACTTTGGATCCCACATCCATCCCTACAGAACTCTTAAGTATGTGACTATGCTTCTAGGACTACCAATAACAGAAGTGGAAAGGAAATTCGTACTTACACCACCTCTGCATTTTTCTATTAGTGAAGAAGCATGAATACATTTTAAGGAATACCTCTAGACTGCGTCTGATTACAGATTAGCCACTCTCAGTCACACCTGCAGACTGTGAAACTGGAGTCTTGTTGACTGTGTCGCAAAAATACACAATCTCACATTCACAGTCTCGGCTACAGCTGGTTGACATGACTGGTCATTATTTTAGGTCTTTCAAGAGACAGGCATACTTTTGCTGTTATGGATTCCAATTTTGCTCTGAAAAGTCTGGTTAGACGCTAATCCTAATTTATTTTGCAACCAAAGTGTAATTTCAAGACTTCTTTTTCATTTAACAATCTCCTAGTTAAAAAAAAATTTGTAAATCTTGATGACACAGACGAGTTACAACACTGGTAAGACAGTTCTAAAATATTCTCAATAACACTGGGAAGCCAAATGGCAACATTGTGACAACTTTTCTATACCAGACATACATCTATACATGAAATACATAGGTATATTTTTTTAAGTGGAAAGGGGCAAATAAATCTCCCCTACTGAAGGTGAGGAAAGGAAAAAGGAGGGAGACAGTGCAGAGAACAGACTATCCATTTTGCATCTCAATTAGCACACTGAAAGCATTTAAACATCTAAAATCCAAGATAGGCATTTACACAGCTTTCCTTTTAGGAAAAAGGAGGTTTCCAGTACCTATTCATAAAACATTTGTAATAACATACTGGTAAGAAGGTTATCTCCACCAGCTCATAAGAAATTGAAAAAATAGGAAATGAAGATGGGGTAGGGAAGGAGAGTGGGAGAAGTCACTGTCCATCACAGGTCTGTGAAGAGAGGGAGATCTGTTCTCTCCCTTTGCCCATGTTCTCTGATGTCTTCCAAAAATACCACTGATAAAAATGTCAGGGGAGATGTCATATCTTTGGTAAGCTTACTGTATTATTTTCTTAGTTACAAGGCTATAGATATCCAAAGAAGAAAAAGTTGCTAGGAGACTTAGGAAGGAGTAATTTGTCTTTTGGTAAAAAAAAAAAAAAAAAAAAAAAAAAAAGAAAAAAGAAACCACTGTGCTCAGAAAGCAAATCCTCCTATGCCACTTGCCTTGACTGCCACAGTAGGACGATCATCTTGGTTGCTACTGTGATGATCACCATGGCCTATGTCTTTCAGTATGTGCTCTCTGTACTTCTAGGTGTCTGTGGACTACTTGTAAGGCAGCCAAGAAAGACAAACCTATGATCTGTTGGATTAAAAAACATTACAAAAGAATCTGCATCTCCACTAGAAAGTTAAACAATCAAAAACCTAGAGTCAGACCATGAAATATTATCAGTTAACACAGTCTTGAGAACCGGGCTTCAGAACAGCTGCCCTCATTGACAGGAACCATAAATTGCCTCAAGAGAGCAGAAAGCAATTTATCAGTAAACTATGTTAATTTACGATAAATAATAAATTTGCATTTTGCCATAAGCACATGGTAATTAGAGACACCAAGAACGATGACAAACTTTTTCTCGCTAAGAAGCTTGATAGCTTTCCTTCTTTATCAAAATGTCTTTTAGACTGGTGATGCTTGTATTCAAAGCAACTAACAAAAAAGCAAGAAAACTGGAATCACGATCTTAATACTAATGCTTTCTTTCTACAGAGAGAATATAACTTTTTTTTTTATGTCACCTCCAACATAGGGACAAAAGTGGAAGCAAACTGCCATGCTACCAGGCTTCTAAAACAGCTCATTCATAGAAAGTTAGTTCGTTAGCACAGGAGTCTGGAGAATGTCTAATAACCTGCAGAGAGGATCATTTCCCCAGGACAAACTGAAGAACATCTCACATCTCCAAAGCATATTGAGAATACTAAAGAGAATCAAGCTGACTAATCGCTACTAGGACAGCCAGTTCTGCAAAACAAGTTGGTACAAAAGCACAGAGCATCCACGTGGATTCGAAGGTGCTGCTGAGAGGAGCTTCCCCAGTCCCAGGCATGCATATAGATACTGAAACCCATACAAGATCACTCGCAAGAGAAGCAATCTTTTCAGATTTACTGAAAAGTACATGCTTGGCAGAATAACTATGTCATAAAGAAAATTAAAATAAAATATTTTGGTCTGTGATTATTACTGCATGCAACTTAAATGCTTTTTTTGTTGTTGTTTTATAGCTAATTATGGCTTGAAAGTCGAACTGGCAAAGTTCACTATTGGAACAGACCACAAATGGCTGTTTATTTTCCAAATGTAGAAAATACATTTCTAAAAGGAATGTTCCCCCAAGCACACAGTCATATTAAACCTATTGGAAACTATACTATCGTAAGACCTTAAGGCCCACAATAGGTCTAATATTTGAAAGCTGAAGATATTGTTTAACTCATTCCAAAAAATCCAGAGTTTGCTTTGGTTAGAACTTAATCCCACCTCCCTTATTTCATACATTTAAAAATTCATACTTGTGAATGAAACTTGTAAACATGCAGTGTATGAGTGACCTCTTATAGTCAGTAGATGCAAAACCATCATAATAAAATGTTTTAACAGCACAATGAATCGCTGTATATCTCAACTGTTTTTAGATACTGAATTCTCAAAAACAATGCCATTGCTACTGTAGTTATCCAAGCACTGCCATCTTGTGTTCAAACAACAGTTTTTCTAAACTATAAAATTCAGAATGTTACATGTAACCAAAAGGTTAGGTGAAGAATAGCAAAGTAATGCAGGCATTGATAACCTGAACAACATACATTATGTGCTACTTTTAATTTATATTCCAGTTCAGGTTCTCGCTCTCTCAGTCTCAAAAAAAAAAAAGTTTCATGAAGAAAAAAATGAGGAAGAGATGTAACTTGTTTCTCTGTCATTATTACATTATTACCAGTCTCCAGTTCTCCACTTTCCCAATGCTTGCCGTGAAAAACACCACCCCTCTGGGCCCTGTTAGTGTCCTCTCTGTACTTGGATCACGCAGCTGAATCCTTCTGCATGCTGCTGAGGCTCAGTAGATAAAGATCACTCAAAGTACAAAAAAGGACAAGCTTATTGTTCACAGCTGTAGTGTCAGCCCCTTGCCTGCAGCAGTTCAGAGCTGTAATTGCACGTAAAGTCACGCTCAGCTGAAGTGGTACATGCCCAGCACAGACCATCTCTAGAAAAAAATGCAGGTTACAGTTTTTCAGAGGCCCAGGATCCGGTCAGTATCAGGGAAGTTCTTCACAAAGACAACTGCAGGCATGCGCTTCATAAAGGAGCATCCTCTCATTTCACACCCGGGTTGAAACACGGATGTGAGAGATTCTGAAAGGAAACTCTGGAATTTTTAACGCAGGCAAATGAACTTCTTTCTCCTGCCTTAAATTTCAGAAACAAATTCATTCTGACAAATGTTTTCTCACACACATCAAATCAAATTGTTAGAAGACATTCTTTAGAAAATTTTAGATAAAGTTATTAACAACTAAAACATGAGTCTTAGAATAGGAAATGTCAGAAGTCCTTAATAACCAGAGGAACCATTCATGCACTGAAAGGGTAGATTAGCTAGCAGTAAAATGTAAATGTTTTGGCGGAAAAAAAGTAAAGTTTTCAGAAGGAAATTAAGCATTATGTATTTTACTGATCTACTATGCAAAATGCGGATAGGAATGAGATTTGCAACATGCAAAATTATATTCATTATTTTCTTACCCATCTGACTGGGTTCTTATTTCAAGCACCTTGAACCTCTGTCGTCCTATTGCTTTCACTTTGACAGTTTCAATTCCAAATTCCTGCTCTTCTCGGTATGCATATATTTCTGCTGTTGTTCCAAAATGTGCTTCCCTTTCACGTGCATTACTAAAAGCATAAAAGAATAAAGAAGGTTACCTATCCTCCAAATAACACTGTTCATTCAGATTTCACTGGCAGAAAAACCTGCACTGACTGTCCACATTTAGCCCATTTGAAAAGGTAAATTTGGTAAAATACCTTCAAACTGACTGCAACCATTAATTTTCCATTTTACAAGTAAGGTTCTATTATTTTTTTGAATATTTGGTTTTATTTTAGTGTGCAGAGGTGAGATTCTGGGAACACAGGGATCACCAATGTATCTGCATTCGAAATGCAGACACTGAAAGTACTAGAATTCCTTAGATTAGACTTTCTAAAAACAGCTGCTCCCATCTCTCACATAATTAAATTGTAGTAAAATGGGGTAGGAGGGAGGAACATTCCCAGCCTCTTTTGGCACAGATCACCCTTTATCTTTTCTGCAGTTCTATCACCTCATTTCTCTCAACTCTACTGTTAAACATTTATCTATGCTTGTTAATTTATACACAAAACAAGCAATATACACCTTTAAGACAACAAAGTTCTCAAAGCAACAATCTCATCTTTCACATTTCAAGTCAAGGCTTTTTCTTTAAACAAAATAGAGCAGTGCATTCAAATAGTTACTGAAATCAAGAGAATACTCAAACAAGGAAAGCAAATCAACACTTACTGTTTCTCTATACAAAAGGAATGGTTTTTGTGATGCTGTCATGCAGCTACCCAACATCTTTTTCACTGTGCATTGGAAGACAAAGTTTGTCTAACAGTTTCAAACCGCAACTTTTGTTCTATACCCAAAAAATGATGCAATTATCTGCTTTGATTTAGCATCCAAAGAAATCAGCACTAAAAACACATGCTCCATACCATCAGTAAATCCACTTGTGTATTTTACCTGTATGCAAGAACAGCAAATGTTCTGTCTTTCTGAATTAAATTCCGCACCATGCTAACCTCTTGAGGGTGAAAAAGCTGAAGAGGCAACGTCTGTCCAGGAATCAACATCACCATCACGTGGGGCAACACTGGAATCACCTGACAGCTGTCATCATCATGCACTGTTCTCCCATGAAATTCTTCCATATCAGAACCTAAATACTGAAAACAAGAAGTAAAGAAATAACACTCGTATAGGAGATTTTTGTTTTATAAAGATAAAATAAAACTAAGTCATTGCTTTAAGGATTTTACAATAGAATCATACAACCACAATCATAAGAGGACAATGATTCTAAAAAGTGAATCTGGTACACTGAATATTCATTATGGAGTGTATCTTCAAAAGATAATGTGTTCACAATCATGTGCTACCTGCTTATTCCAGACCACAGGACATGCTCCGTGGAAGACTCTTTTTGGACTCAGTTGAATTAGCAAAGATAACACAGACCACTGCTTGTTTCTACCCAAGGTCTATGTGACAAGCTACAGCAGTAAAGCCCTTAGTTCTGCTACCCTCTTAGTGTACCTGAAATATTCTGAAGGGATCATGTGCAACAGAACAGAAGTGGGCAGAAACTTCTGGTCTTTGAACCATTCAAGGATACCCCTGTGAATGGTTCTCAGCAAAAATACCCTGTTCACTATAAATGAGCAATAGAGTTTGTCAATCAGAGTATTTATAGATTAAGAAATACCCATTTTTTAAACACCAGCTTTAGTACATACAGGTATGACTTGCTCCTATTCCATTACTACTACAGAGGAATAACTTCTATTACATTTCTAGCAAGATCTATTTAACTATCTGAGAAACAGCAGGCATATCACTGCATTTATTCAGCAGCTTTATTAAAATGAAGTGGTGTATGTTTATACACAGCTCAATCAAAACCTCTTCAAAACATATTTAATGGAATATACATAGAAAAAGAACATACCATATGTGATGTTGGCAAGCTGGTGTCAAAATTAATGACGTTTGGTTTTTCAGCTTCTTTACTGTCTTGATCTTCAACTTCCATTTCATTGTCATCCTCTTCCTCACTCTCTGCTAATAAACACATACTGAATATTGTGTAGAAATCAACAAGCAAAGATTAAGACATTGAGAAAAGCTCTGTGTTCACACATAGCCTCTTGCTGGTATTTCTAGACAATTTCATTGTTGTTAACCTCTCCTGTGTGTACAGGAAACACTCAAAACCCCAAACCCAACAAAGGCAGCCTCTGTGACAGGAAGCAGTATGACTCTGCAAAGGACTTCAGATACAAAATAATAGTTAAGAATTACTACTTTCTTCTCATTTCTCAATTCGAGGTGCTATTCCTAAAAATAGTACTTTTGGACAGGAGGATAGTTAGATTAACAGTATCTTTTATTTTGGAAACACATAAGCAGTGCATTTAACTGCATGAAATGCATTTCAATAATTTATATAGAGCACTAAACAGCTACTCTATTTATTTAAAAATTATGAAATTTCATATGGCAGTATTTATTTAAAAATAATAATTAAAAAAATCAAGAAAATCAAAAGAATGTGTCTTTTGAAAATGCTGGCTTCACTGGCCATGCTATGCGTTACTTTATAACGTAAATACATACTCAAAACAGATACAATGTGAGTATCACACATCTTTAATTGTATTACTTGATCCTATTTCTTTACACCAGTAACATAACCAGCATTTACCCACCATGCCCATGTCCAGAATAGGTGCTACTACAAACTTTGCAAGTCAAATCTGGTGTATACTCGGCAACTGCTGAGTAAGGGACAATCACAATGGGGCCGAAAACCATCCTTTGGAAGTTGAAAACGAGTGCATTACAACACGGGCAGAAAACGAGCTCCATAACAGCCTATCGAGCTGTCTGCCTTTGTGATTAACATTTTCCTAATACACAATCCAGCTCTGAAAATTACAGGGTAGAGCCACTGCGTTATGCCAGATGTACCGTGAGCGAGTCTTGCAAAACAAAGACACTTCAGCAGGAGTCTTGTCTCAGAAACGAGGACCTCCACCCCCTGCTACCGGGATTTAATCTTTGTGGGTGGGAGGACAAGCGAACAACGAAGACAACGCTGCGCGCTGCTTCTGGAAAACCTCACGTATCCCTCTGTGTCCACCAGACGCAGCTGTCAAAGGCGTTCTTTACAAAATGCTTAGTTGATGTATTTGTTTTACCTCACTTTTTTTTTTTAATTACCTAGTTTACAGAACTTTCTCTGTGGGAGGACAGGCACGACCCACCGATGCCACGGGCCCATCCCAAACTGCCGTTATCTCAACGAGAAATGATTCAGCAAAACAGGGAAAAAGTCTGGAGACTCTGGTGTCCTACCTAACTACAAAACCTAAAACACCGAGGCACTGTCTTCCTCATTACTGTAAAAAATACTCCATTTCTGTTTGAAGCTTTTCTTCTGTTATATCGAGGCAGGAATCTTAAGTTTAAATGCCAAATGTTTAAAATGTAAAAAAAAAGCCAGCATCTTTTTTAGCTCGGTGCCAGGGCCGCAGAGAAGAAAGCAAGCTACCTGCCGCCGGAAACAGCGTTCTGCTTTACACGTGCTCTCGTTAAGTTTTAACCACCAGCATATTCAGTCATTACTATTTTTAACAGTGTTTCAGAGAGGGGCCGCTTCACGTTTGTTTTCCCCCGCACGCAGCGGGGGATCAGAGAGCGACCGGGCCCCGCACAGCCGCGTCGCGGCGGCCGGAGCTGCGGCCTGGCGGCGCGGCGGGTCCTGGCGCGGCGGATCCGGACGCGGCGGCGGCGATGACTCATTTCTCTGCAGCAGCAGCGGCAGCTCGGGAGCCTGGAGAACCGCCGCCGTCTCGTCCCCCTTCCCCGCGCAACCACGCTGCGGACGCGGGCGATGCGAGGCACAACAGCCCTGCCCCGTTCCCGCACGTCCCGCCGCGTTTTCCTCACTGCGAACTCGCGTTTCCCCCCGCTTTACCACAAGCTGCTTCCAGGCAAAACGGCGCGCGGCTGCGCAACCGGCCCGGACCGGCCCGCGGGCGGCTCCCGCCCCGCCGCTTCCCGCCTCCCGCCTCCCGCCGCGGCCCCTCAGCGCCTCCGCCGCGCCGGCCCCGGGCGGCCATTACCGGGCACCAGCTGCAGGTGGTTCCCCATGTCGTTGCGGGGCTCGCCGCCTCCCTCCTCGGCGGCCATCGCTGTTTACCCGCGGAGCAGCCTGGGAAGCCGCCGGCGCGGGACGGAGGGAGGGAGCCTGGGGGGGAGGAGGAGGAGGAGGAGGAAGAGGAGGAGCCCGGGCCGCCGCCGCCACAGCAGCGGCCTCTAGCGGCGCCGATCGGGGAGCCGCGGGTTCGAGCCCCGCCGCCGGGCCCAGCCGGGGACCCGGGTTCGAGCCCCGCCAGGGCACCTTCCCCTCGCTGCGGCTCCAGCACGTTTTTATCGTATTTCTTACCCGTGTGAAGGCGGCGGCTGGTGTCATTTTTCAGAGCAAGACTATTTTTCTTTTTCTTTTTAAACTTACTTTACAAAGAAATAGCAAAGGCTGCTCGTTTCGGCGTGGATTTACCGATCCGCGTGATTTTCGGCCCGTCCGTGCGAGGATCTCTCTCCACGTCTGGACCATCATGCTGGATTGCAGTCCAGACTAAAGTATCAAAAAATTATGAGCCATTTCTTCTCCAAATCCTGGGGTTTGATTAGAAAAATCATTATGCTAAATATATATAAATATATATAAATATATATATAACCTGAAGGCTGCCAAGAGCGCTACCCGTGCGAGCGCGCGTAGCTCCCGCCAGCGCCTCACATCCAAAGCCCAAACCCTGAGTCGGACATAGACCCTAGTCTAGTCTCTGACCATAAAACACAGATATTGCTGCCCGCCAGCCCTTCCCCCGGGGGCATAGTGAAAATTTCCCTAAAATCGGTGACTTCTGGTAGGCGACACATCACCATCGGGACACTTACTTTGCTAAGTTTGCTAAGGTGTGACTAATTTTTTGGTTTTTAAGCTAAACCTGCTAGCAATCACGTCTAACACATTAATATTGACGTTTACTAGCACAAAAGCAGTCTAGTTTTAAGAGAGTGCGATTCAGCCTTTAATCCGCCCCAGACCCACCCCAGGATCATCGCAAGCCATTTCGCGCTCTCGCCGCCGTATTAACCCCGGCTCCGATTAAAGACAATAAACAGCAGGAGGCTGTACACTGAAATGCAACTGTTTAAATCCCAAATTATTTTACTAAATCTGGTCAGGGCCAGTAAGTGTATATGTATATCCCAGGCAATGTTGGTTAATGTGGTCAGTGCCAACCTGTCTGTGAATAGTCCAAATTACAGCAACGTAAATGAAGTCAGAGCGCTGTAATACAACGAAGGGCTTTTTTTTCTGTTTAGCAGCTGTTTATCACAAAGATACACACCGGCGGCTGTGACGAATTCTGCATTTCATTTGAGGAGTGCTGTCCGTACATTGACTTAACAAATTTTAAGTAGCATGTTCCCAGCCCTTGTGGGGTTTGATGCCCAAACGTGTATGGTCTGGTTGTATCGTCCCGCTGACGGCTGGGATTAATGGTACCTGCAAAACTGCGAGTGGTTGGTCTCTCAGTAGGTTGGAGTCAGAGGATGTCGATCAGCTTTCTAGAAGAAAAACACAGGAAAGGGACAGTAATAAGAAGGGGCATTAAAAGCAGCAGTAGGCAGGATGCTATGTGGCTCTGCTGAGAGCCACGGTGGGGATGAAGGAAGCGAAGGCCTGGGTGCTGACGGCATTCGCTATGCGTGCTGCTCTCAGCCAGGGATGTTTGCAAACAAACACCAACCTCCTGCTCGCATACACACACATATATATACATATATATATGAAACAGAACATATGCGCTACCAAAAATACGCCTCTACCCAGCAGCAGAAGAGTCACTGCTGCTCCTGTAGCATTTTCAGTAGAGGCGGTCACCGTCACCGTGCAGTTACTCAGTCCCACAAATTACACTAATCTGTCCCACTTGTTCACTTTACCATTTAATCCCAGTGCTTTCCACCACGTTTTTGCAGAATACGGACTCCTGTGTCTGCTCGCCAAGTGTCCTCAGGAGGAAAGTCTATGGGACCGACTGGTGAGAGGACAAACGCAGAGGCACTAAGAGCAGCTCTGCCGGCGTGCAAAGCGCCCAAGCCGGCGCCGTGCTTCGCTCCCGGCGATCCCTGTACTGAACGAGAGGAGAAACACTTGTCAGACTGCAGAAGCGGCCAACGCACCCCCCTTCTCCACCTACTTGCTTGAATTAAGGAAAATCGAGCTAATTCCCAGCACTGCCGGGCTCAGTGGCACTAGATGGTGCTCCAGCATGCACTTCTGCACCCTTCCCTTCCTCACCAGGAGTCAACTGTGCCGCACAGCTCGCCTGGCGAGGTCTATTTTTAGGGGATTCAGAGCAAACAATGGAAAAGTTTGATCTCTGACCTATTCCCTTTAAAACAGATCTTTTTGTGTGTTTCTACAACAGGCTGTTTGTAGCTACTTCTGTTTAAAAAGTAATCTGTATAGTCTAACAGGAAAATCCCCACGCATGTGTGCCATTGATTTCTGCTCTGCCAATAAATCGGTTCGTTATACACCCAAATGTGCTAATTCTAGGCAGAACAAAATAGTAGGTCTCAGTATTCCAAAATAAAAAGCGACTCTTGGCCTTCAGATGATTTAGTAAATGCTTCAAATAAAAAAATAAAAGCAGTTGCAAGACAAAACCAGATTCTACAGTTTCCATCTGGAAAAGGCCAGTTAGGAAAAATACCCAAAGATAGCTTCATGTGTCTTTACATCTTCACATCCACAAGCAGGCTATCCCAACATGAAGGACACTTGCCCAAAGCATGTCCAATTGCCCAAAGAAATCCTTGGCTTTTCAAGCCAAAAGCCGTAAGTGATCAGTTGAGTTTCATACTCACTTTGTCACGGCTTGGCGTGAGCTGGGAAGACTTGCCGTGGAAGGAAGGTCTCGTCCGCCACTAATCCCTGGAGCATGGCCCCGAGGTGGGCGCGGGAGCTGAGTGCCGTCCTTCGGCTGACGTCGCGGGCGCACGGACCACCTGGAAGGGGGGCAGCACCACCACGTTAATTATAAAACCGGAGCAAATACTAAGCCGTCCACTTCACAGACACCAAGCTCCCAGCCTGGCCATCCCCAGGCTGTCTGCTTCAGGAGCGAACATGCCCTAAGGCAACACAGCAGGGAACAGAGCCAGGTACTTCCAAAACCAAAAAATCAGCGACGGACAGGAAAACTATTCCAGAAACACGGGTGGCTGGGAAGCAGCTGGAAAGTTAAATAGCAGCAGATGACTAGTTTATTCTGAAGCAGCTAATGCTTACTCCAGTTGGCACGCTAGGAGGAACGGGGCATGTTTACGGCTCTCCTTTAGCATTTGTTGCCCGGGCATATGACGAGGTCAGGCCAGCGCGACAAATGAGCAGCTCAGCGGAGAGGCGAGCGGCTCCCAGACGAAGCGCCTATTAGCCAAACGGGCCTATTACTACGCTTAGCAGCACGTTCTCTTGCCAGCGAACTCTCGCCAAGTAACAAACTATTTGGCATGTGTGCAAAACCCGTATTCAACACAAGTGACAGGCAGCATGGGATAGGAAGAAAATGTGACTGTAACAGAAGTTTGGTTCAGAAAAAGAGAAGAGAAAGTGAGAAAAACTCTGCTGTGGGTAATGCTAGCTGGAGGAGTATATACCAACTCAAAAAGACCCCATGTCCTTCAGGTAGCTGAGTACTGCCCCTAAATAAACCTAGAGCTTCCAGACAGCCCTGAGATGAACGGTACTTTTTTGGAGAAAAGCGGCCAAGACCTGTTCCCATGCGATTGCTGCTCTTACAGACAGAGCTGTGAATCAGTGGTGTCAACAGGCAGATTTACTGGTACTGATCAAAGTTAGAGACAGTCCTGCACGTCAGCTCCTGAGCTGCTCCCAGCACCCTCCGCTCGCGCCCGTGGGGACCTGCACCTTCGGGAGCCTTTCACGAGCGTCCGTGGAAAAACCAGCAGAGCCCAAGGCATCCGAGAGCTTAGAAGAAGATTATTAGGATTTCTGCAGCTGCTCCTGGGCCATCTCGAAATGTGTCCACAGTCTTCAGGGAGAGGCTGGCACAGACCTGATGTGTCCTTATCTGGTTTAATCTGCAAAGCAGATTTATCAGAGATCAAGGGTCTGATCTTCCCTTTAGACCTCTGCATTACAAATTCTGTTTTGGTAGTTGTTTGGTTTGTTAATTATGCGGCAAGATCTTTAGCTATTGCAAAAAGAGGAACTACACTGAATCCAGAGCTTCCAAGAGTGGCCTGATAGCTGTGACATCTCCTTTTCTTCCTCCATTGCTCTCGCTGGACTTGGCAACGCCTGTCTGAGCAGAAACATGAATGTTTATGTAGTGCGAAGTCTGACCAGCTCTGGCTGAACAGGAGTTCATGCAGACCTCAGTTTAGCTCTCCCTACTCATGGTGCAAGCAGTATCAGTTCTGTACATGTATTTTCCAGGCAGAAAAACACTTAACACTGAAGAAGGTTCAGAAAAGTTAATATGGTCACAAAGGAGCGGAGGAGGCACAGCAAAGGCTCTGAAACCGAGATACTTGTGAGCTTTTTCACAATGATGTACTGAAGTCCAGCAGGGACTGAGCACTCTTTGCTTACTTAGGATTTTTCCACCATTTTGGCTGAAAATTACATTGTTAACATCATTCCCCGGCATTATTTCTGTAGCACTAGGAGTATTACATCACTCCAGTCCAAAGGTGATTGCACTGCGCAGACCAGGGAAAACCCACGCTGTGTACGCGCTGCCACGTAGCGGACACGGAGGCCGGACTCCCTGCTCTGCCGGGCTTCTGGCCGCTGTAGCAGGGGAACAGACGCTTGAGGAGCTCCCCGCTTAGGGAGCAGGATTTCTCCCCCAGGAGGACATCCTCCACGTTGAGGGGACTCCACCAGCTGCAGGACTCTCCGATGCAACGCGGGGCTGGCTAGCGCCTTCAAAGAGCTTCCAGCACAGTGACAGTGACAAGCCCCACCGGCAACGGGGGAGAAGTACCGCTTTCGAACAAAATGGTAATTCTTCCTCTTCACAAGCTGTTTCAGGTATCTGATTACCATTGCCTTCAGATTGGTAGCTGACTACTCAGCTGGCCTTGAATAGCTCTCAGTCATGGATGCTGCAGAGCTTTGCCGTATCCGCACGTTCAAAGCGCAGGCTGTGTCCATGTTAGCGAAAATTCAGCAATGAGAGCATAGCCAGATAGACACAAAGCGGGCCAGAGATCCCAAAGCAGGGAGTAGCTATGAAAAGGATTTCTCCACTGAAGGATTTCATAGTCTAAACAATAAAACAATTCTTCTAGAAACGTTACACACATCAACCCTATGATTTGCTCAATGCCTAAATTATCAGATAAAGCATAGAGGTCAAGGAAAGAGACAGTCTAGTAATGTGCACAGCGACACACAGAGATGCAGCAATCCTACTTTAAATGTTACCTAATTGCAGGGAATACAGCACTGCTACTTCAGAGCTTTATATAAACTGCAGAAAAAAAAAGCAGTTCAGTCCTCAGAGTTATCACAACAAATTTTCACCTTGGTTAAGGGCAGATGTACACTGATTTCAAAAGGAAACAGATGTTTCCAAACTATCACAGGTCCTTTATACGGATAATTACCTGTAAATAGTAAGGTTATTAACATTATTAGTTTAATATCACTATCTATCAAGCATGAAAAATTCATCACAGTAGAAGGTCTAATACTGAGGTCCCACTTAGGACCAATTTCCTTCCACAGCTGAGCACTCCAGCAGGTTCTCAGCAAGGTATCATGCCGTGCTGGCCATTCACACAGCAGTTGGTTGTCTCCCATGTTTCAGATGACCTTAAACTCTAAATTTTAAAACTCTAATACCTGCTCAGAATTTGTCATTGACTCCATACTGCATTTTTGGACAATTTGATTGCCCCTTCCCATGCACGACTCGGAAGGGTGTTACTCACTGCCCGGTGAAGAGCAGCTGACAGGACATCATTTAATCACCTGTCATTACCGACGGCAAATCCAGACAGCAACAACCAATGCTGATACACAGATAAATAGACTCCAGTCCACTTACCTTTTGCCCACAGACAACTTTGCCTCTATTTCATTCGTTTTAGTTCATGTAAACAGAATATTGTACATTTTCACAGTGTTTATAGATGTATTGCCCACCTAAGTATCATACAGCTAGGCATGGATTTTTAAGACATTTAACCAAGATTTTTTAAAAATAATGTATTTCGTACATGTCATTTGCATGTGTCATTTTTCATGACACAAAATTAAGTAAGCTCGAATGAAGGCAAATTCATTTTGTCTGCCTGAATTTCTGAAAGTTTGGTTATCCAATTAATCTTGTATTACAAATGCGGACATACAAATGATTTACTGATGGCTCTGGAAAATTACGGTAGGATAGAAAATCAGCTATTCTCTAAAAAATATTAAATACCCTTACCTAGTCCACATTATGGAAAGCAAATCTAAAGCACAAAAGGTGTCAGACTCCAAAGCTGCCCTAGAGCACCTGCAGGAGAAAGGGACACAAAGCAGAAGACGGCGTTAAGCTCAAAGGCCATTTGGGAAGACGGAGAGAAACCTGTACAGATGATGCACTGTGGATGTCAGCTAAATGTGGAATTTGCTGCATTTTCTTTGTGGTGTTTTGTTTTTCCCTCAGATAAGCAGCAATTAAAACAAAAAGAGGCCTGACTACATATGTTTTCATTGACTTGATTTTCAGGGTCTGAAAATCAAATGGAAAAAAGACTAGCCAGTTTGTAAAATGCAGAATGGAATAATTCTCTTTTAATGTCCTATTTCTCAGGAGCTGGAGGAGGCTCAGCTACAAAAAAAGAAAGCGTGTTTCCCCTGAGTGCATGGATCGCATCTGATTGCATTCAGCTCAGCCCGGCCCCGACAGCCGGCAGAGCGAGGATCGATATCCCACCGGAGCAGCCTTCCCAGCGCATTTCAACAAAGTTTGCACTTCCTAAGAGAAAGCTACTTTTTGCAAAAGTAATACACCGATACAACAGGATTTCAACACCGACAACGAGGGACATGGGTTCGGAAAGCTGATTATAATTCATAGGTTTGCAACTGAAAAAGTCTCAGACTGCACCGCGGCCTGATTTACAGTGCAGGAGAGGCTGCTGCCTCCCGGGAGGGCTGTGATGGACCCAACGGCTGCTCAGACACCAGACCTCAGGGCAGGGTTTAAAAGCACTCAGCACTTCACGAAATACCCTGCTTTACAACGCTGGTCAGTCTAACCTCAGCACGCGTTTCTGCTGCAGGGCAGCTTCCCGAGGGAGGAAAGCACGTGCCGGCCCGTACAGCTGCTTGCAGCTGAGCCTCCGAAATAACTGGTTTAAGCGTAAATGGCTCAGTGCATCCATAACGCACCCACTCTCTTGCTTAGTTTCGAGGGTAGCTTTGCAACAGTTCTCAATGTAGCCTCTAAAAGCAGTGGATTCAGGGTATTTTTAACAAAGAGCTCTTTCCATGTTCCAATTTGGCTATGGTTACTCAGGGACCTTACTCCAGCCGCCTAGGACTGATCAAAAATGGGCAACCTGCGTATGAAACATCTTTGCTGAGCTTAAGCCATCCGGGAGCTCGGCAGCTGCTGCAGGATTCTGGGTCCCGAAGCCCATCAGAACAAACACAG
This sequence comes from Casuarius casuarius, assembly GCA_003342895.1. NCBI lineage: Eukaryota > Metazoa > Chordata > Aves > Casuariiformes > Casuariidae > Casuarius > Casuarius casuarius. Next base: position 964,065 of record PTFA01000068.1, on the reverse strand, counting down.
GGACTGGAAACAAGACCAAAAGCCTAGCCCAACATTATTTAAATCCAGACAAAATAGTGCCTTTCTGCATGCCATAATCAGCTAAATATATACATTCTTCCTTCAGTGGCACTCACATAGAAGTTAAGCAATCATCGCATGCAAATAAACCCTGCATTTAGCCAGAAACAATAGCTTGCAAAAGTCATGTTCAAACAAGAAGAGGAAAAAAATGCTACATTAAACAGACCTGATGGTAGTTATCGCTGATGCGTATTTTCTGCAACATATTTATAGCAAGGACTCTGGATTTCACAGCCATTAGATGGATTAGATGGCAACGTTTATGATTTTGTTAATTACAAAAGAACTAAAGGATGCCATTCAACGGAGGCATTAATTTAAATTATTATAATGCTTTGACACAGCCATGTTCCACTGCGAACAGATGAAGCTGCTAGGCAAAGCCTCCTTTGCAACGGCAACTTTGTCCTGTTTGACATCTTTATCTGTAACCTGGAGGAGCCCGTTCTTGCCACGGCTGCAGGCGGCATTGGGCTCTCACGGTTATGCAGCACACTGAAAGTCCTGCATAAGGGCAATAAAAGAAGTAGAGAAAGTCTTATTTTCCATGAATGCATTAGGGCATCACTTACTGGCGGGAGAACCAGCAGGTACAGTCTAATATACCTGAGCTACAGGATTTTTTTCTTTATGGGAAAGAGCCAAGGCGATCACAGTTTAAGAGATATAGATATATCCGTAACATTTTTGTTGTTATGGTTGGGCTTATTGAAACTCTGAGCTGCAATCAATCACATAAGTGGCCTGGGGGACTGCAAAGGCCGAGAAATGAGACGCTCGCCTTGTTCACAGATAAGGTGCAGGATGTGCAGACATGAACAGTTTATACCCACAGAATTTCTAAACAAATTCCTGCTTGAGAAACACAGACAAAAACCAGCAGATCATTAGTGGGAAACAGATGAAAGTACATTCAGAAATACTGCCCTACTGTTGCAAAGGATCTGAAATTTTGTAATTTGGCCATATTCCTGAGTTGCCTGAATAAAAAGGATTAACCCTGAAGACTATATATAAGACTACTGTAATTTTTTAAAAGAATCAAAGGCAAATAATTTATTCCATCAACAAAATTAAATTATTAAATAACTCTGTATGCATATAGGTTCAGGGTTGAATGATGTCAACTAAGTTTCATTAACGTCTATGAAATGCTTTGAGGGTATAAAATACCATGTAACTGTAAAGAATTCTTAGAATCAATCCCATTTAGTGTTTTCTTAAAACAGTCTCTACTGCATTATCACATTGTTTGCTAAAAATGAACACCCCGAGGTGAAAGCAGGTGGGACTCCAAAATTTTAGGGTGTCTGGTAGTTTTTTTGTATGGAAAAGAAAAGTAGCAGTTTTCCTGAAATCAAATTCCACTTGAAAGTAGCAGTAATAAGTAAATTAACAGTGATTACATTTTAAAAACACATAAGTATATGAAAAAAAGGAAGAGTTGGCTATTAATGTCATCTTTCATCATCTTAGGCACTAATATGGCTGGAAAGTATTGATTACTTTAAAAGCCCTTAATAACTGAAGAACTATTGGCTTAATATTTTCCCTAATCCTCCATGAAATTTTACAGTAAGTCGTGATGTGTTTTCTGCTACAGGTTTTAGGGCTGAACTACATCACGCACTTACCTGCAGTGGCAGCTCCACAGCTGATACTGCAGTTGCTCAGAGCTGGGTTAGAAGTGCGTAATAACTCCAAAGATTTAAGTATCGTTTTAGACATGTTGGAAATAGATGCATTTTCTAAGGCGTATCACGCTATAATTTTTGCCTTTTAAATAATCTGTATAATCAGTGCCTAATCTGAGTTTATTCAGTGGAAACATTGGTCCCGTTCATAATTCTTTACCTACAGCTGTCCTGAAATCCCCTCACCATAGTACAAGTATCTTGATAGCCACGTTTATGTTTCTCGTTTTCCTATCGCTAACACACTGACAATCCAAATTTCTAAAACTCCGATAAGTGGTATTTCTCAAAGTTAAAAATACATAATATAAAATGAACAGAGAAGCCAGCAGCCAGGCTGTGTCTCCCTGGTACCGCGGCCCTGCAGGAGAGAGAAAACCACAATGCGGCAAGGAGTCATTTTGGTGGATTCTTGATTTTTAGTGATACTTTTGGCAAAAGATCCTGATGCAACTTACCTGCTGCGGCTGGTTCGAGACCACGCAGTTCACCGGGGACGAGTGACTTTGGTTATGCCAAAGCCCAACCTGCAGCCCTGCGGCAGCGGCAGCTTCCCCCATCCTGGGCAGCTGCGGAGGGAGCCAGAGGCTGCTTCGGTGCTGATTCCCAGGGATTTCGCCAATCCCCGGGACCGGTTTGGCACCTAAACACCTGGGGACCTCCCACCCCACTCACCCGGGGCCACCTGGGCCCACGGCCGGGCCCGCGTGGCGTGATCAGAGCTCGCGACATAATTACTTTAATGACTGGAAATGAACTGTGAATTTCTGAAGAGCTGCCGAAGCAAAATGTTTTCAGTCGGTCTCCCTACATTAATAACAGGCCGTTAGAGATCGCCTGTGGCTTTGATACCGTGCGGCACATCTGCTACGCTTGCCCCGTCAGCACTAGCCCCAGCGCTTAGATATCAAACCTGGGGCTTGTTTTCTTCTGACGAAATAAATGGAAAAGGGCGAGACTGCAAATTCCCGCAGTGTTCCCCACCGGAGGAGCACCGCGGGACGGCGGGATGCTGGGCCGCCGAGCACCCACGGCCCCACGCGCGTCCGGCCGGCGCTTGCCAGAGAGCTCAGTGCGCCCGAGCACCTCCGTCGGAGACGGGACTCGAACCAGCCTCAGCAGAGGCAACTTGCAGGCAATTCTGAGCATTCACGCAGCAAGAAGTCACCCAGATCCATGATTCTCCTTCTAAACTGCTGCCGGAGCTTCCGTCCCTTAAAAATAAAAATGTTCAAGTCATTATTCTGTAAGTTTTCACTCAAACAAATGCTGGCGTACAAGTTTAGGACACACCCACACGTAACGGCGTTTTGCTCTCTGCTCTCATACCCGCAAACGGCGAGGAGCCACCCAAACGCCATCCCGTACGCTCCCTCTGTGCCCAAGCAGCATATCAGACTGCAAATGGAGCGGAGGTTAAACAGAGCTTTTAACGGGTCTGCAAATACTTATACTGGAGAAAAACACGAGAATAAACTCACCGTTTACTACTAAACAAACTCCCTGTTTTTTCAGATGTGGCCTGCTCATGTTCAGCTACAGCATTGCCTCCATAAATGACTTCCCACAACTCAGGCAACATTATAGTTGCTTATTTTAAAAACAGAGACATGTTTTGTGCTTAGGCACAAAACGGACCACATTCGCCCCCAAAAAGAAGTGTGTTCAGCCCTATTCTCCTGAAAGTGGGTGATGATGCCTACAGAAATCTTCCACTTCTAAGATCTTGGTGCACGTGCCACAGCTCAGCTCTGAGTCAGTAATTAGCAATGTATTCAAGGGATCATCTTTTTTTGCTCAAGGAAGCCTTTTTTCCCCAAACACATGAATTATTGGGATGCATTTAGCACATCTCTTTTCCAAGGTCCTGCCCTATGGGAAGGTCACAGATGCCCAAATTTCCAGCTGTGCCCAAGAGTGATTTGCTCGATAAGTTACCTAGCAGTCGCTCTCCTTCTGGATTAGAGATCTGCCCAAACTCTTCTGGAAGGGATGTCTGAAATGGAAAGTCAGGAAGAATTACGCCTCCTTCAGTGATACTGATTTTGCTGCAGGTCTGCTATTCGGCATTTTTGTGCCCAGGAGCAGCGGCGGTGGCCTGGGATCCCGTGCAGAGCTTGCGGCCTCCCTCTGCCGTCCCGCGTGGCACGTGGAGAGGAGCCCGCCAGCCTGGGGGAAAATTTATGCATATGCTCACCGCCTTACCAAAACTGCCAGTTTTAATAAGAAAGACTCAATGGAGGAAATCTTTGTTCAGATATGCTGCCCGTTTCTTCACCCGGCCTCCGGCCGAGCGGCAGGAGCACCTGGGAAGAAACGGGGATCAGGCCTGGGCCTCTACGCTCATCTTCTCACCCTTCTTAAACGCCAAGTAATTTAACGTCTTAGTTCTGCTGCTAGAAATACTAGTGCGTAGCTACTCTCACGTCCAGAGGTTTCATCACTTAGGCTCACTTTGCATTGCTATAGACGTGCCCGGCGGGGGCTGCGCCCTGGCCCGTCCTGGGCTGGGCAGACGGACGTCGCGTGGCTTCTCCTTAGCGGAGGACCCAAACAACCGCCGTGGTCTTCTCCTCGGCACTCTGCCTTCTGCCCGCTAGCGCGTGCACGGTCTGCGACACCTGCTCTGTGACTCAGAAACACAGAACTGCTCAGCCGCTTCTTAAACGACGGCGTTGAATCAAATTAGTCACATTATGCTGTCTGGAGTGTGAAAGTCAACTGGAAGACACAGTGATTTACTAAAGTTTGAAATACCAAATGGGCTTTTGAGTAAGTTAATGACAACTAGAATCAGAATGCAACTGCGGAAAATGGAAATTTTATTTTAATTCCTACCAAAGCGCTTTTGTAAATGAGCTTGCTCCTGACTCGTTGCGAGAGGTTTATCACAGCTCGGCTCACTGTTACACATTTAAATGTTATCCAAGGGTACTTTAAATAGGCGACCAAATCACATCCATCATGGGACACCAGAAGGGCAGTTAAAGTTTTCTAAATAAAACACATGAGGACAGCGAGCAGGGCAACTCTGAGGAACTTCCCGGACAAAGAAAGAGCAAGAATGACAACAGCTGCCTGGCAGCGAGGAGGAGGAGTAGGGTGAAGGAGTACCTGGTCCCAGAGGTGCCGCTGGCTTCAAGTCCAGGAAAATTCCCGTATTTCTGCAATTCCCACTTTCCCGTAATTCTGCACTCAGGAACATTCCCGCATGGATTTCCAGGGCAGTTTTGCTCTGGTTAGGGCTGCAGCTTCGGGGCTGGTACACGGAAAGACAAACCGAAGGAATTCTAGGTTACAACAACAAAGTCACAGTTAAAAATAGACCAAAAAGCCAACATCGTGATTCAGCTGCACTTCCCTCTCACCAAAGAGGCCCAAAATAGCAGCACAGGCCGGGCTGCGCTGCCGGGGGACACGCAGGAGGGGGAGGCAGCCCCGAGTGACCCGGCCTCTGAAGTCCCCATCGCGCTGGCCAAGAGGTGGTGGGACAGAAGCAGTCGTTTTGTTGTTACCAAGAGACGATCAAATTCCCCCACGGCACCACGCGAGGAAAGACCACCTGCTCTGAGCAGCCTTCCACCCTCCTCCTCCTCATGCCACTTTCCATCCCTCCTCCTCCTCCTCTAGCAGAGACAGGAGCCCGCTGACATGAAGAAAGAAATGGCCTTTTCCTTCCCTCTTTTTCCCTATCCTAAGACATACGAGCAGACCGGTTTTCCATTTCTCCGCTGTTTTCCACCACCGGCGCTGGGTGCGATCCCGACAGCAGGACGGACCGGCGAGCGGGCGGACGCTGCCTTTGAGGACGTTAATCCAATTCACACGCGCTGACGACCGGATCCTCGCGGCATTTTGTTACCAGCCTTTTTTTCTCCCTCATTTCTTTCTACTCCTCTTCCCCGCTGACCTCTTAATCCTGGTGCCCAGCGGGTCGTTCCCGGTTTATCCAAGCAGCTCCCGCTGCCGGCTAACGCGCCCTGCCAGCCCGGCTTAGACGTCTGCCTCCTCCCGTCCCCTCGCAGCCCAGGGTGGCCCGGGCCCGGGCTGCAGAGCTAAGCTCCCTCTGCATTTAAAGATCACACCTTTCCAGACGCGCCCGCCCCACAGAACTGCAAGTTGGAGCTACGAACATCTTCTGGCTTATTTTTTCTCCAGTGAAAGACAGACTATTGTTACAAGGGAATTATTTTCTAGTATGAAATCTTGAGACGCTGCTACCTCCTTGTTCCTCTTCAAGGACAGCGAAAAAAAAAAGACTATAAAATGCCGTAAGCAAAAGAAATTGTGTCCCTTTACTTCTTAAAATGTGTGAAGGGAAAAAAATAACAGATCAGAAACTTTTTCAAGCAAAAAGATGAATTCAATTCAAATTCTTCTAGAATTTAAAAGACAGCAAAATTGTCAAGTGTTGACCCAACATTTTCCTGACATTTCATGGTTTTCACGACCACCTCCAAATCCCCCTCAAGTTCCCACCTAGGTACTAAGCATCCATGAAAGAGAGAGGCCCGGCCACAGGGTATAAGTTAGGTGAGACTAAACCCCAGCCCAGCAGCGCCCGTTCCCCCTCCAAATTAACAAAAAAGTGGGATTATGCCTTCCAACCCTTCACGGCTGCCCTCCAAGTGATGGAGAAATTGCCCTTGAACTGGAACGTGACACCAGTGAATGCTGTCACACCTACACGGGCCAGAAAGACGGGTAATTTAAGGAAGAACAAACTGGGATAACAAGGTTTTATGGGGATCTAAATAATTCTTGAAATAGTACCTACTGCATTTGCAAGTCCCCTCCACTCAAACTGGCATTTGTGTTTCTTCCTTCAGCTTCCGCTCCCACCAGTATTGCAAATTTAATGATGCTGCGCAGCTTATTTATTTAGGTTGGCTTGCTGCCAAGCAGAAGTTGTGTAAAAGCCGGCTACCATGCCGAATGTTTTAACGAACAGTATCGAAAGCCACCTGCTTTTATCTTTGCAATATAGCATGTTTTTAATGACGGCTTTTCATAATTACCAGTCCAACCAGCATCAGCGTAATTCCAAATATTTCGTAAGCTCCTTTGTGCTATCAAATATCTCTGTGAATGTTTGCTGATTTTTCCTAATTTTTCTGACTGCCCCAGCTGAACGGCACAGCTCCAGCCACGACGGGATGCTGCCCCAGCAAGCACGGTTCGGCTGCAGGTCCTGGCGCGCCCGAGGGGACGCCGGGCGGCTGGAGGGGCTTCGTTCCACCCAGCGGAGCCCTGGCCAGGCCGAGACATCGTGCAACTAATAACGGTGAAAACTGCTCTGCAATCTCACAGCGAGGTGAACTCGCTGTATACGGGTTTACTAGTGCCCTGCATGAATGTATTGACCTAGTTTTCTGACAATTCCTGGATTTATACTTATGAAAAAATACTGTACTGGCTTTCCAGAGTACATGCTACAGAAGGGAAATACATACCAGCATGTCCTTTTCCAGCCACTGCAGTTTTTATATGGTTTAGTGGCATACGTGAAATTAAACGCAACAAGGCTGCTACAGAGCTCGTCTGCATACTTATTAATTCCATAATACCTCCCATCAGTGGGTCATTTAAGGAAAAAATTTATGTCTTTCCAGCTCTGCTAAGTTATATCTATTTTAAGAAATATTGAGTGCGACACGGGTCCTGCAGGGTACGTCGTCAGCAAATCGACTGCGCTCTGCATGGGAGCGCGGTTCGTGCACAACCCTGTTTCTCACGGCACGCACACGTGTTAACCACGAAGCGAATTCCCTTGCAATTTATTGCCTTGCTCCAGTAAGTCATTCTGCTCTCGACAGCTCTCAGTTGCAAAAGCTGGATCGTTCAGCAGGAAACAAACCGCCACGGGAGCCCGAATCGATACGCACCCCCGGCAAGGCAAGCTGCAAGCGTGCGTCTCCCACGCCGGGCTTCGCCGCGCGAGGTTTCCCCTCCGCTCCCTGCCAGCGACGGCCAGTGCAGTCACTAACTGCCTGGAGGTGGCGACATTGGAAAGAGCAAGAAATAGCAATTCTGGGTGCAGTTACCATCCCGAGCCGCTGCCCCATTCCCGCCTCTCGCCTGGGTGGGGGAGCAACCACTAAACCTTCAGCAAAGCTCAAATGCCAACAGTTTCTACCTCAGATAGAGATAAAACCACTCTAACTACCCTACAGAGTTAAGAGGGTGGAACGTAAAAATACCTTTTCTTTGTCTCCTTCACATGTTCCACGTTCGTGTCTTYGTTTTGTGCGCTCCGGCAATAGGAGCAAAGCGCGTTTCTGCTGCTCCGGCTGCACGGCGGACAACCCCGGAGGGGTGGGAGTCCAGGCAGGCAGGTCTGCTCCCAGCTCAGAGGCACTGCCGTATCGCTGAAGCCCCCCTGCAGCAAATACAGAACAACCTATTGTGATTGCATTAAAAAGCACCAATTTCCTCACGGAGGTGAGGAAAAGAAAAGGCGAGCTCATGGCAAACACTACGCATTGGTCTTACAGCACAGACCCAACGACATGAGAAAGAAATAATGGCAACATTTTCCCCCAGCATTTGGAGCCTTGCTGCCCATCCTGGTGGAAGCGAGGCCGTTCTCTGCAAAAGCACATATGAAGCTGCCTTCCCATTTCTGAAACATAACATTTAAAAAAAAACCCTTATACATTATTCAGCTCAGAAGGGCTATTCCAGCCAAAAAGTCATGCTTAATATATCATTCTCTGCCACGGCGAGAAGGGAGGCTGGGCCTTTGTCACTGAACAGCAAACTTCAGAAGAATGAAAAAAACTAGAGGAGGAAAACAAACGTGGAAGTGTGCTGGTGCCTTCCGGGTCTCTGCTGACAGCACCTTGGCAGCTCTGAGAGAATCCTGCTGCATTTTTAATCCAAGCAGTTTGCACTAATGAAGTTAACCAGCATCTCAGAAATCCACATAGGTGCTTATGCCATCAAATTGTCACACTGTGATTTAAAAACCCCTACCTCCAGGGCAGAAGAAGTCATTTTAGCTACGTTTTTAGAATCAACGTATTTAAATATTTGAAGATAGCTGACAATCTTTACCTTCATGCAGCGTAATGCACAACACAGAGTGGGTCAGCACTGCTGGTTTAAATATTTACAAGAACCTCTCTGTGTATTTGCTTGGAGACTGCAAGGCTACCCTAAAGCTCACAGCAACACAATATCCCTCACGTCACTCCTGACTGCAAGATTCAAATGTATTCCCTCTAAATTCAGTCCTGATCAGCTTTTGTCTGACTTTTTTGTGCTGCGTTTGAGTATTGAGAGTCCCTGTAATTAGCACAGGGTCAGCCACTGAGACGAAGGTAGGTTTTGGTTGGCCACCACAACACAGCATCAACTGTCCCTGGATGCAGAGGACTCCACTTTCAAGAGAGATCTGGCAATAACCGCTTCTCTAACTATCTTTATAGGCCATGCATTTACCAATACGTTTGTGTGAATCCTCATTTCTGGTGGCATAAAAAGCATACGTGCTTTTCACAAACGCATCCAGTGGGTGCTAGATATAACATAAAATGAAAAGCACCCAAAGAACAGATGGAGCAGGGCTTTTAAAAGCCCAAAATTAACACTTATTTAAAAATAGATGAAAGAAACATTTAATTCAGTTCAAAGATTGAAATGAACCATTAACAAATCTAGACTCGTCTAAATACCTGCTTGTCATGTATATTTAATTGTTCCCAATTACGTTTCCGTTTGGATTGTGCTCTGCACTTGCACAGTGATCGCGGCATGTCCTGAAGTGCCTGGCTATGCAGAAGGACTTTATGGCATGCTTAGGCATGGAAGAGGAGACTCCTGAGCAAAAACAGGTGCCCCAAACACCCAAAAGGCAGTCCCTAAATGGAAACCAGTGTGTTTCGCACAGAGAGAATGCAAAAGCAGGGGTATATAAGAGGGCAGCAACTTTATACATGTATGACTTAATTAAAAAAAAAAAAAGGTGGAAGATTGTTTGGTAGAACTCATCACTGTGACTCAATGCATTAAAAAAAAAAAAATCACCATTTCGTTTCTTTTTCTTCAAAACAGGACCCAATTTGGAAAAAATATCTTCTACAGAACCAAACCCCATCAGCTCTGCAGAGTCAGATTTACTCGCTGAGCGGCCAGGGGAGCAGGGGCTGCTTTGTGCAGACCATCTGCACAGGGCAAGGTCTAGGTGTGCGAGTTATGGATCAGTTCATTAATGTCAGATCATGTGCAAAATGTATTTTAAAAGAAGATGATCAACAAATCTCTCATCATTCTAACATGAGCTAACACAGTGTTCATAGTTATCTTCATGCCGATTCCCAACTGCAACTCTAAACATGTCTTTCAGAGTCCTTGAAAAATTCATTTTCTTTCCAAATCTACTCATGGTTTATTAACTTACTTTTATTCTGAATTCTGGATGACCATAATTTCCTCACTCCTTTCCAGTTGAGGTACTGAAACACAAAGAGATTAAGACCTGGCAGCGTCAGCTCTCAACACAGAGAAATTTTCTCAGGACAATTTGCACCTTAAATACTGGGGCATTCTTCCTGCACACACAAAATCTGAGATTCTTAGGAGTTTTCTGTATCACAAACAGATACCTACGGCTATAACCCTCACTTATCTTTCTAAGAGATGCGGTGAGAGCTACTGTATGCAGGTTTGCCAGCCCAGCTCTGGTAATTAGCAGCATGAAAATTTACCTTATTAACGAGCTTCGTTATGAAAACAAGTTATTGCATGTAGATTCAACTTATGCGAGCCCAAAAAAAGAGTCCTTTTCTGAGGTGTTGTTTGGACAGATGGTTTTTCTATGTTTGGAAAGGTTTCGTTTTTCACCCCAAGCTGCCTCTCCAGCGGAGAGGAGGTGTAGTGTTAGTCTCCTAATTAAGAGAAGGTGTGGTATTAGTCTCCTTATTAAGACTAGCTCTCAGCAAGTGACTGTCCAAAATGCATGCTCGTTGAGTGGAAAGTATTAGATGTATCCAATTTCCTTACACAAATTTGAGACATAAAAAAAAGAACATAAATCATAAAATCACCATTGTTTTGGTTAACATCAGGAAAATTTGCATTCAAGAAAATACTACAGTTGGAGCCCTGATTCTTCCCCATTTTAAAGCAACTTCCAAGAAAAATCTGAATAAAAGGCTATTTGGGAGTCCAGAGTCTATTTTCTTAGGAGGTAAACCACATGTACCCAAAGAACAAAGTGACAATTTCTTCATATTTCTGAGTTATGGATTAGTAAAACAGTCCCAGCAACATTGATCAATGTGAACTTGAAAGAAAAATGTGAACCATCTATTATGTTTTCTCCCAATTACTGTCTTTTTGCTGAGAATTGCATTTTATGTGCCTTCTAGGCTTTCAAAAGAGGGAGTGGGATAAAAGAAAAAGCTCATGGGAGTTTTACCTTTTATTGAATCCAAGCACTACACAGGCAGTCACGCTGGCAGCAAATTCTGAGCTGCAGTGGCAGATGGGACTAGTGCGATGGTCTCTCCAGAGCTACGTGAAAAACCTTTCCATTTTGCACCAAGGGAAGTACAGGAGAAAGGGATTAAAATGTAGTTTTGGGTTTGTTCCCCCTCCCCAAAAGTTCCGTTGGGAAAACATTCGAAAAACTTGCTTCACGGTGGCCGAGTAGCTTTTGTCCAACCAGTTAGGTTTTACAGTCCTCTAAAGCCCTCTAAGATACTAAGATTTTAGCTAACTTTGAAATGAAGGCACCATCCTGCAAACAAAAGTCAAAAACATCCATCAAATCTGTTGTCTTTTCTGATCATTTTCTTCCCTTTTTGTTCAGAACCATTTGACAAATTTTATCAAAACACACTAATGGTTTCCACTAAGAGAAAACTAATTTACCTTTCTTTTTTTGGAGGGGNACTAAGAGAAAACTAATTTACCTTTCTTTTTTTGGGGGGGGGAGCTTTGGCTCTTCATCATGTCATTTCAATCTAACAACTTCTCAGTGCTGATTTTGGAAAGGAAAAGGAGGACTGATTGTTTCCTTATTCTTTTCTACTGATAGCTACAGATAAATACGATTCTATCATTATTCACTCCTTAAGGGGAATTGTCTCCTCCTTCGTAAGCTAATTAAAGTGCAGAATTATACCTGAAGCCACGAAAGCACTGGAAACGATGAAAAATAGCAGCAATGTCTCCTGAGGAGTTGGTACTTTTCCATAGTGCTTTTTTTTTTTTGTTTAAGTCCAGACCACTGAGTAGCCAGCAGTTCCCACTGTCCTTAATTGCCTCCGCTGGACAATAAGCATTTGCTGGCCTGTAATTTCTCCCTGCTTCAGGACATTTCGCACATTTGCTGCTTAGGGAGGCAAAGGCTCTTAGCACCTCAGAAGCGCTCTCCACGGCACGCAGGACCTGCCCTTCAGACCGTCTCCTTCACCTTGCATAGGCGTTATGCAACTGAAATAGCAAATTATCCCATGCCTTGTCTCCACGGCCTCCTCGTCACCCTCGCACAAAGGTGGCACCTCCGACCAGGGGCATGTGCCCTCCTCCCTGCAGACCAGCACGAGCAGCGGCTGCACGCATGCACCGAAAGCAGCACGTCCCCCTTTGCGACCACTTTGGTTTAACTACAAATGGCACCGAACTAAATGATGTGGTCTTTAAAGATCATTAACAAGTCCTTATTCTCACTGCAGCGTAACTGTGAAATCACCCCTGTGGTTACCCGGAATTAAACGTGGCTTTATTTTGCAGGGCTCAGATAACAACAGATTATACTCAGAAAATCATGTAATAATTACCTCTGAAATCAGTCCACACCCAGGGGACAGGTGAGCTGGGTCAGAAAAACTGAATTTTTTTCTCCCACTCCAAATCCTACCTCCTTAGCTGATATCACCTTGACATTTTTCATGTCATTACTTATTTGTACTACATTTTCTCACACAGTTCCCCTTCTCCCAACACCCAAAGAGATCAAAAGCCCCCAAATACTGTGTGAAGGCAATTCTAGAGAGACTCGCTTTGCCAGTGCCAGGCATCTGTGCTCATTTCTGGAAAAGCAGGCCGTCAGCACCACGCAGCGAGGCCAAATTAAACCAGTGCTCCTCACACAGGGGTACATGTTCAATCCAAAAGGCACAAGGTCTGCACCAGCCTCAAGAGCTTAACTAAGCCAAAAAACTAATGATCTTACTGTCTACTATGTTCCCAACTAGATGTAAGAAACGCACAGGTCTTGTCACCTCCACCTCGTTCACCCATCTACTAAATGGGGTAAAAAATGACTGCATCTCGCAGACTAATGGATGAGAAAGGAAAGAGATCAAATACAGGGGAATCTGTAGACTGCTTTCAAGTCAATGCAATTATGTGTGGGGTTACAGTAAAGCAAGTACTCTGCTGGAGCAGGCCGGAGTGCTGAGCCTTGTGCAGGTACAAGCAAGAACAACATAAATTATCTCTCAAGAACAAAGAAAAGTCAAGTGCTCACTTTTTCATAGCACATCCAGGCAACTGGGCTTTCTCTGGCGGTGATATAACTCTCCATTAATGCAGTGTCTTACACTTAATGCACTATTTCTCAGCATTTTTCAATCCCTTGTACATTGCTAGGCACAAAACTTCAAGCACAACTTGGTGTTCAGTGAAGCCTCTGATCATGCACCTCTGCAGAGGAAGAACGAACGGGTTACCTGGGGCAGCGACGGGAGGAAGAGACGAATGACAGCAAGTTCTGATCCGTCATTGAAAATGACTTCTCCGTGCCGACATAAATACCTCCAAAAGAGAGGCAGCAAGACCTTAAGTATGGAGTGAAACGGTAACTTCAACTGTAGCTGATCAATGTTTTTGATTCAAAAATTGTTTAATTTAAGGGAATAAAATCTGATCTTGGAACTCCTGCAAGGAGAATTATTTTGTTCTGGTGTAAACCTGTACCGCGTTATAGCAGCGGCTTAGATGGAGGGTTTCCAAGACATGGTTTTGAATTGTGCCTTGGCCATTACATGCTTTTCTTTAAGTGACATAGCACCATTGAAAAAGTCAAAGCAATAAGTATAAGCATTTCACAAAATAAAGTAAGTATTAACATTATTAATTTTAAAAAGTTTAACAAAACAAGTCAGATGCCAAAATATAGGTGCTCTATTAACATCTGGATTTGATCTTAAATTAAATAATACTATAGCTTTACATTAAGTTTTGTGGGCATTTACAGCACCTGACATGGACACCAAAGGCTACAAATGTACCCAGAATACAGGCAAGTTTGCCCATGGGCCCCTCTAACCAGAAGCAGTCGTTAACCATGGCTACACAAAACCGTAATTAGTATGTGCTATCACATTAATGGCAATTCTGCCTGAAAGCTGCATCTGGGTTGGACGGCTGCCACCGCGGAAAGGAGCTTTGTGCGGGGAGGTTAACGTGTTTACTTGCGGAAATTACAAAAAAATACAGGCTCATATTTCATTCTGTAACAAGGTTATTTACATGATACCACCCCAAGCCCTTTCTGACAGTATTTCTCCTCTCCTTCCAAAATACTCTATACAAAAAACTCTCACAAACCGCCACGGAGGCAGCTGCACGCCGCTAGGTCTGCGGCAGTCTCTGCACACACGAGGTCCGTGTGCTCTGCTCCTGAGCCAGCGCCGAGACACCTGAGAGGGGAGAGCCTGCGGGACCCTCCCTCACTTCTTCAGATGGCAGAGGAGCCTCTGCGGAGGGTTATAAAGTCCAAACTGCCGGTGCTGCCGGAGCACCGAAAGCTTAAGGCGTGGACTGGGGATGAGGCAGAGGTTCCCCGGCTCCATGGGCAAAACCCGAGACAGCAGTTGCTCAGCGTGCAAGGTTTGATCACAGCGAAGGGAGGCAAAGCTCAGCCCTCAAAACAGCAGCCTGAAGCAACCCACCCTCTCCCCCACCCGTAGCCTTCCCGGACAGGGACGCGAGGTCCTCGGCAGCCACCACCAGGACCAGGTCTCACGGCCGAGGAGGCTCCTCAGAAAGGACCCGGAGGTGACCAAGGCCCCAGCTGGAGCCTGGCATCGCAGGGACGCGGTGGCTGCTGGAGCCTGGCATCGCAGGGACGCGGTGGCTGCTGGAGCCTGGCATCGCAGGGACGCGGTGGCTGCCGGGACGACGGTCCCCTCCGAAGCCCGCGGGGAGGCTGGGGCAAGGCTCTGCTCCCAGTCCGCTCCCCGACGGGTGCCGGCCTCCCGCACGGCCCCAGCTCAGGGAAGGACCGCTGGGGTACTGAGGATGCCAGCAGACCTCCTTTCTGACCCTGCGCTGAGGCTTTCTGCTAGAAAACATACCTGGCTGGTGTTACACGCCGGCCTCTGAACTCCGCTTTAAAATGAAGATGTCCTTTGGTCGTTCTCAGCCGGGAAAATCCTCTCCCGCCAGGTCCTGGCTGGCTTTCACATCAAATAAGCTTCTTGCACAGACTTAACTTTCTAACACTTCCCTTCGGTTTGACAGGTAAAGCTGTATCGAAGAGCAGGTTAAAAAAACTGTTTTAGGGAGCAATTAGACTGCAAGAATAACTACCTAGAGAGTCCTTACAGCTGAAAAAGATTTCAGATATTTTAATCTTGGCTCTGTTAACACCCTATGACAAAGGACTCGAAAGAACCTGGTTTCCTGGCTGCTCTCTGAATCCCCGGTGGCTCACACAGTGTACAATAAGGCTGTTTTGTTTTTGCAACACATTTCCTCGCTATTTGGGTGCATATGCTAAACACCGCGAGTCTGCACAAGCTGAGTTTTTGCCTGGTCAGTACAGTCAATTGCCCAGTAGCCCCCTTTTTTTTTCTGAATGGAAAACTAGATTTCCCCAGAAATAAATGATTATACAGAATATTGAATTTATCACTGGAGTAAATCAGAAGATTTTTTTTGTCTGGGAAAAGAATAGTAATAGAAGTTATCTAGAGGCATATTATCCAACTGATCCTCCTTATAGCAGTACCTGAGAAAGAACCGCTGCATTTCCTCCGCACGGCACCACCTCACTCCAGCACTTCTTCTTTCTTAACAAACATTAACAACTTCTTAATTCATCTTAATTAATTCTTCTTAACAAACATAAATTGCCACCGACGTGCACAGCAGAGCCCTGCTGGACACGAGCCTCCCCGGGAGCTCTCCTTGCTCCGGAGCAGCGGGAGGGGAGGCCACCACGAGGGCCGGGGAGCCCGGGGAAAGGACCGGCCTGCTGCCCCCAGCAGATGCTCTGGGCCCACGGACGCAGGCACGTTCCTGGAGAAAACGTGGGGAAAGATGGGAAAATTGCCTGCTTACCTGGACATTCCTCACCACCTTCAAGGTCAAGCTGGGCGGCCAGCGGGAGATGAATCTAGAAGTTCACAGTGCAGATGATCAGCAGGATTGGGTTTTTCGGTAACCTTAAGTTGCCCCTTATTAAGAAGACAGAGTTGCACAGCAAAGAACACAGATTTCCCAGATCCCAGGCTAATACCATGCCGTCACATCACCGGCTTTAGTCTTTAATCATCTCAGGTACCGCACTCCCACTGATGTCAGCACAGGTTTTGCATTCTTGCAAAATCAGCATCTTTTTACAGCAAAATCCTCCAGTCAGCTTTAGTGGGAACTGGGTGGCAAAAACAGTGAAAAATCCCAGGCAGGTCTCCTTTGTGAACCGACTCAAAATTTAAAAATGCAATAGTACTTGGCAGAGACCTAAGAACACACTGCAGAACCACAGAGCAGGAAATGTTATCCCTGTTTTTGAGGCAACGTATATTATATATATGCATTTAAACATACTCTAAAAAATACAAGATTCATCGATGGACTGAAAACAAAGACTTCCTACACGTCCACACTGCAATCCTGTGTACAAACACAAGGCTCCTGAATTCGGGTAACAAACACCGGGAGGAAATGTTTACATCCATACATCTTTTACTGACCTTGTTTTAAAACATCCCCTTAGACACTGAACACGGAGTACCGGCTTTGTGAAAGTAAAAGCGGTTTTGTGTGCAGTAAGCTACGAACCCACCGCGCGCCAGCCCCTCTGCGGCATTCGCCTGCGTGTCCTCCTGGATAAAACAAGGTTATCTGAGGTAACAAGAAGTCACTCCCATCCAACTCCAAAGAAAGAAAATGAAGATCTCTTTAATTAAGGTCATCAAGTTACCTTGCACTGGCTGGCTCTCACTGCAGATAGAAGTGGTGCTCACGGATCAGTTCATATATGGGAGCCTTAGGGCAACTTGCTCATGTGTCCAAAGCCTGACTTTTCCCTGTTTAAGCTGTACCAGCCTTTTCCAGGGTGTCCTGCTCCCCAGCACCGACCTCCTCGCAGGTTTGGGCCACCAGCAGCGCCCGACGTTGAAATGCTCAGTCGCTCCTCGCTGGGAAGGACACCAGCGCCTGTGATAGCTGCTCTCTTTGCAACGTGTCTCTGCCGAGACCCAGCCAGCAAGGTCCTCACCTGGTCCAAACTCTGTTAGGAAGGGGCCTGAACGGCCTCCTTTCCCACGGCTGCAGGGAGCCCTGGGGAGGGAAGTGCAGCCGCCTTCCCGCTGCAGTGCGGCACGCTCCCCTCCTCTGCACGAAACTCTGTTTGAATCCAAATAACTCCCTGGAATTTGGTTACCAGAAATCTCTTTGCTAAATCATTTTGTCTTTACATGAGCTTGGAGCAGTATAAACCCAGCTCCAACACAGTACAGATTTTTGCCCCTTGGAAAGGGCAGCGATTCTCCTTTGGGAGGAAAGCCGGAGCACCACCACCTCACAGTCAAAGCATCAAAGGGAACTCAACGAGAACGTTAAGAAAGGTCTTTTTTGGCAGACAGGATTTGCAGAGTGGAGTTACGAAGGGCTCCCGTGGGATAACGAGGAGGAGGAGGCTCAAATGTGTTTCTCTCCTCCTGGCAGCTGTAAAGACACTGGCTCTATCCCAGCCCCCTACGATGCAAACCTGGAAGAGGTTCGGACGCCCCTGGACACAGATGGGTCACCGAGCAATAGGTGGGCGAGACCACAAAACTCACAACTCCCCAGCAAAGCAGAGCAGTGCTTTTTCACTGCTACATTTTCACATTTATGAAGATATAACCTTATTTCTTGGAAAACATCTTTTATTACATGAATCATTCCTGTGGGCAGAAAAAATCTTTTTCCTAGAAAGAAATCAGAAAGCCTCCAAAAAATGCTTGCATTTTTCTAGATTTTATTTTTAGGAGGATGAAAAGCTCTAAAACTTATTTGGAATTCTGCTTTTCCTCTGCAGTTGCTCAGCCCCAGTAGGAGCTGTAGGTATTTGAGTTTGGAACATAGATATTTTCAAATTTATTCTCAGTATGACAATGATTATGTAGCCCATTGAGACGGAGTGGAGTGATTTAGTGTTTTGGAGATATTTGTCATGTTTGATGAATGCATTTGGTGATACAGGGCAATGAAAATGTGAGATTTCCAGCTGGTGAGAGATAAAGGATGCTAGCTGATATGTAGGGTTATGGCAGCGGCTATATAAGGTTAGAAGAATTTTATTTGTTTCTCATTTACAGTTTTAGAGGAAAATGAGAAGGAAGATATTCTTCAGCTGGCTCTAAGGTGGAGCTGGGCTGTGTAGACGCTTCTAATGTTTTGTCAAAACTTGGAAAGCTAACCAATATTTACTCTTAGCTTTCTTGTGTTCCTTGTTCCCCATTTGTCATTGCTTATCTGTTACTCAGATTGTGAGCTTTTGGGAAAAAATTCATTTTGTCCCCTGCTTGTACAGCACCTATCATAGCCTGGTCCTGAGTCATGGCTACTGCACTTAGATGTATATAAATAATGCATACTGCCATGTGCTTCCTGGGCACAGTGACGAGACAGCCCCCAATGCAGACATAACCTATGAAACCTCGGGACTATCTCAGAATTACTCCAGCATTCAGATTTCTCAGAAAGTCACAGAAATACTTTGTTTTCTCATTTGCCTGATTTAGAGCACACTAAAAGTTTGACACGACGCCAGCTTGAGTCAATGGGAAAACTGCCTTTAGATTGGGTCCAAATTACAGGCCTTTTCTCAGAGAAAATGAGTCAAAATGGAGTCCTCTGAGTAAATGAGACATGCTTTGTCAATGAAGGAGCCAAGAAACGCCTTGTAACATTTGCTGCTTAATTTCAGTACTGCAGTAACCAATCTTTGCTGAAAATTCATAGCAATTACAATTCTCTGCATAAAGCTGCCTCAGAAATTTCATTACTCTCCAGAGAGCATCCAAAATTTTATGTCTCGGTTTGGTGTAAAGTCCACAGATTTAAAGGGGTTCTTAGGAAAACAAGGTATTTGGAAGTGTGTTTTATATTGCATCACTGTAAACAAATTATCTCACTCTGCACAGCACGTTTTGAAACACAGGATACCAGAAAAAGCATTTTTGGAATTCAGTTTGATTTCTGCTTTATCATTGAATCACTGATGGATTTCAGAGAACTTGAGGCCTTTATCAAACGCGGTGTAATGGCGCAATATGGAGGCAATCACCCGCTCAGAAGCACCATCACCCCCTTTGACAGAACCACCTCCAGCCCACAAAAGCCATCACTACTACAGTAACCACTGGGAAAGACCACGACAAAGATATCTTTCCTGATGGCTTTCTGTCAAGCATCTGCTCTGCAGTAAACTATAGCAATTCAGCAGGAAATAGCCCGAGAGTGCTGATCTCCCCGGATTTCAGAGTCACCTCTACGTCCACCTCTGCACATGTGCACGCGGGCACCGGAGGCTGCAGTGGTGACAGCGGGTAAGAGTAATAAGGAACACACGTTGCCAGAGGCAACGAGCCCACAGGGGACAAGGGGCCGGTGGAAGACTGCTACGTTTTCACTACCGTCACCAGTTTCCTACAAAGCTATATTCTGTGGCAATGGTATAATCATAATACTTGAAACAGAGAAGTTATTCACCTCTCATACATCTTTTGGAGGGTCAAAAGCAGCTTTTTCCTGCTGTCTTCCAGCCCTCGGTTCTGACAGAGTGCCTAAAGCTATGGACCTGCTTCCAGAAGAAACCCAGGCCTGAAGTTCCACGTACGTGAAAGATGCCAGGTTGTATTTTTCAAAAATTAGATTGTAAAAACTTCTGCATTCTGGCCAAACGTCAAGTCAGATAATTGCAGCGCGCCTGCCCGAATTCCCCCTCCTAGTTTCCCTAGCACGTTATCCATCACTCCCTGGTCTAAGCAGTTGTCTTGCAGAGTTATATGCTTTTAACACCAGAGGAAGCTGACTTCAGTACTGAATGGACTATATTTCAGTTTGACAAATTCGTAAATCCCTTTGGGATCCCATCAAACGAAGAGCACGATGTGAATATGGGCTATCATTCCACCAAGTCAACACAGCCATTTGCGGCGTAAGGTGCTATTCAAGGCTCATCACTGGATGCGAAACATTTAATGTGATGATTAGCTTAATTGTGCTCCAGCCTCTTCACTGGGACTGCGAACAGTCAGAACATTTCAATACAGAGTTTGATGAAGTTTATGTTATGACAGGAGGTATTTGTCATGCTAAACTAGGAGATGCAGCCATACGTTAATTGAAAGCTTGTCTAGAAGTATTGTGTGTCTAACAAGTCCGTTCATTTCTCAGTTGATGCACTTACCGTAAGTTTCAACTTCCATGTACACAATCCACTGAGAACTAATGTCCACTGAAACCCGTCTCTACCAGGTAACTACTTCTGATATAAGATCCCTGCAACATCAATCGGTGAGGTTGTTTTCAAAATTTAATAAAGGCTGACCTACCAAAATGAGTGCCTCCTTGAAAAAAAGCGCTAAAAAGTGTTTGGGTTTTCTCCTTCTCTATTATTATTGCTTCCTTTGACTTTTGGTTTGGCAAATACTACATATACATGGATTCATAAAATACTGAGCCTTAAAATGAGGTGACTACTGTCAGTCTCCAAGTCTAACTCCATTCAGAATTCCTCTCGATTTCACTATCTTGTCCTGAGAAGTAACGATTGCTTTTAGCTCACAGAGCTGTTGGGATGATGTAGTCATCTACCTACCTGTCCATAATTTAAAATACCACACCGTGGAAGCCAGATCACGCCCGGCCGATGAGTCCCACTTCACCGCACCACATCTTCTCCGCAAGCAGCCCTGTGAAGTGAAGGGGACAAATACCTCCCTGGAAGGAAAGGTGACAGAATCTGGCCTATAAGAAACACTACATTATTTGTACTGTACATATCAGTCACTTTCTTAGGATAAATGTTAGAATTCACAAACGCGTTATTTGTAAAAGTGGTCGTTCTTATTGCGTGCAGAGCTACGGAGACAGCACACAACCCAACCCATCGGGACAGCTGTTCTTCCACGCACACAGCCACAAAAACACACGGCTGTGCTGATCACACACCGCACCAACCTGGTGCCTCTTCTGGTCAGAAGCCTGAAAACTCACAGGTTAGATGTTGTTTAAGGCAAAAAGGAGGGAAATTAAGGAAACCACTGCTACAGATTAGAGGGAAAAACAATGCTTACTTCATTAGCAGACATCTGTAAGTAAAGTCAGATGGAATAATGCTCATCTGTCTTTCTGAAACATTTTACTCTCTCTAGCTTTCAGTCAGAAATCCTCCATGTTATAACTAATACCTCATTTCACCTTAGGTTATTTAGGGCTTCCAAACAAAACTTATTCCATTCACACTCCATAAAAGAAAACTCACGTTATGCCACTTTCTCCTCAGCAAGGAAGGGGTATATGCTGCTATTAGCTGAACTTCAACTCAAATTAAGCTAAGCTTTCACTCAACAAAACCAGTTTTAGACATCCTAGAGCAGCAGTACATGTAGTAATACTTACAGTGAATGAACTGATTTTTCTCACTGCTCTATGTTGGGTAAAAATTATTTGATTATGTATTTAGCTACTAATGGAAACTCATTAGTAGAATTTCATTTCATGCCTGTTTGCACCTGCAACCCATTTCTTCTTGTCCAAAGGACTGTTTCATGTAAGCTGCATGATACAAAGTCTTTCCTGCAGACAGACTGATAAGAATCAGCCAAAATCCAGTATACGTGATCAGGAATAGCTCAGCAACATCATTTTTACAATAGCATCATTAAAGCAACAAATCTCTGGTAATTTGTTGTCATTTATTACTGTGCATATCGATATTAAAACTTACCTCTTACTTTACTGGTTGATTTTGCTTACCTTTGCTAGTGACAATCCCTTTACATCTTCCCTCTCTTTATCAGGTTAATGCAGCTTTAACATCAGTGCAGTCATCTGTTTCAGCTGTTTCTGATTTTTAAACCATCACCTACAACCCTACTAACCTATTTCAGCTGTGCTTTGATTCATGCTGCATGTTTTGTGGCTGTTATTTTGTACTCAAACTTTGCAAAACAAGTGGAAGTAACTCCTGCTATAGCAGGAGTTTATTTTGATTGTATTTACCCCCAGTTTGGCTTTGCTAATTCTGTGCTAAGGATAGCTTTGACAGAGCAGCAGAGTTGGGCCAGAGGTTTGAGCCTCAGCTCAGGCACTCTCATGCAAGCCCAGGGGCCTGCGGGAGTCGAGGAAACGTCAGCAGCTCCACTGCGGCTCACGCTCACTGAAACGGTTTGTATGGAAAAGGACACCAGCATTGTATCACTGTAATGGCTATAATAGTAGTAATTAGCACAATAATCATCGCTGTTCAACAAAACTAATAAAACATACGCTCAGTGGTCACTTGTTTTATTTGGAGGGACACATTGTTATTTATTTCAGAATAACATGTTACTCTAATGCAAGGCAAACCTAGCTACTGTGGCATCTGGTAATTTTTTATTTTTTTTTTAACAATATAGATCATCTATACTCAAAGCTGTAAAGATCAAAGGAGTATATTTTTGGCCTTAAAGATTTAGGTAAGAAAATGGGCCTAATGAGTGCAACTAAGCCAAGAGGAGAATCGCTGGTATTTCCAAAGGGGGCAGGAGCAGACCCAGCGTTTGGAGTAGGACCAAAGGAAGTCAGCCACTTGCGTCTGAGGACACAGGGCTTCCAGCTGGCAGAAGACACGAACAGCAGCGTCAGCGCTAAACTCCGTGGTGGCACCGCAGAGACGGGAGGGTTGCAAGGAAGCACATTTGGGTGCTCACAGTTTCAGGCAACAGAGAAAAGCCACCAAGCTCGCAATGTTCTGCCCAGCGTAAGCACCCCCACGCATACCTGCAACCAGGGAGATCACCATCTAATAGCATCCTTGTTCTGGGAAGCTAGTACTTAAAGACATCTTAGAGGTTATTTAGCAAAGCAGGGATAGTTGAGTTGAAAACATCTATTGTTCTGTAGCACCCAGCTCTTGTCTCTAAGACCTCCTTGGCCCACAGGAGCACAGAAATGGCCACACAGCTTCATAGACTTCGTGTCGATCCTACTCCCCACTTCATATGGACATGTTCTGAGAAAAATGCAAAAGATTTCTCAGTGGGTATGTATGGGTTGAAGTGCTATGTTAGGAAATGTCTTCAAAACAATTTCAGCTAGTAATGATAAAAAGGGAGGCAGCTGGCCATGGACTACTTGTTTCCTTATGGCAGAGACACATTTCATTATGATTTCCCCAAGTACAGAGAATGAAACATTCTCAGTTTCAACATCACCTCCCTGTCTCTCTTGCCTACCAAGTTGATACACTTTTGAGGACAATGGCCAGTGCAAAAATGTGCTCCTGCCCTTTCTTCTTCATATTCCCTTTCACTTCTTTGACGTAAACTGTCATGACCTAGATATTGCAGCATGAGTTACATGAGTAAGAGATCTGGTTTCGCTCGTAACAATTTCCACCAGCTTCTATAGGGACTGGACTGGGCTTACTGTCTTGTCTCCCATCAACTGAGCCAAATCAGGAGAGAAAAACAGTATCACTGTATCATAGTAACCAGTACTAGGAATGCCAGTTTTGCACATTCTTTGTTAAGCTGTGTTTATTGCATACTTACATTTCTTAACCCATTTCATTTAGCCAGAAAAAATACAAAACCAACCAAGATAAAACGACAAGACATTGCCATGGCCTCCTTATCATTGCTTCGTACAACTAAAAGGAATAGAGCACACAGCTCGTCACTGCTTGGAGCCTAGAGGGAACATGAAGTAGGACCTTAGCAGACAGATGAAGCACTGGAGAAACAGTGTGGATTCCTCCCATCCCTGCTCCTCTGAGACCTCCTCTCTTGAGCTGCAGCACCTCAGCTGCTGCTTTTGTCTCGGAGAAGAGCCAAACCGACAGAGGAGGAGCCCCATCTGGACTCTGAGCTCACATCACATCAGTCACTACTGTACTACCTCGTGCACAGCCGAAAGCTGTGGCGTTCCCCCGGTGTCTGAGCTAACGTCTCCTGTCAGTAACCAGCCTTGCAGCTCATCTTCCTGACATGTTTGTACCACCGGGCTCTTCAAGGAGATGCAGGTAGAGGAGCAGACCCTACCTACCATGCAGCACTCCGGCAAGCGTTCCCGCATCGTCACGGACCGCCCTGGGCTGTGCCACTGAACGCAGAGTCTCTGCTGGTGGGAGCTGGAAGAAAGAAGTCTGGAGGTCAGACGTATAGGTGCAGGACTAGCAGAGGACCATAACTTTCACATCTGAAGCTGCTAGGCATTTTATTTTGGGGTTCTAAATTAAGAAAAACATCCTGGTTAGGGCAAGAGAATCTGATCATTGCAATGATGTCGTATTCTATTTTCATATTAAAACAGAAATACTTGTTTGACTCCAGCAGAATTATTCTGAATTGATCCTAATATGAGAACTGAATCTGTTAGCACTGTGTACTAATACTGCCACTGCATGGAAAAAATATCTGTGCTGTACCAATATCTGTCTTATCAACAAGCTTAATTTGCTGAGGGTCTGACCCTATTCCCCAACCGAAGCAACTGAAAGCAGATGCAGATTCAGAATGTTTGTTAAGTGCTCATGATCAATAAAAATCTATTTTGCAATTAAATAAAATATACGGTTGTATGTGTACTGCCTGCAAGCCAGAACAGTTTGGAGTAAAACTGTATTCCAGAATATAAAGTTGTGTTGTTTTTGCTCTGTTTTTTAAATGAGCCTTACCAGCATGCAGCTCCAGGCCTTGTGAACTCTGCAGATTAAATTTCCTTGCAGTAATGACCACTAGGAATTAGTGAAATGTTAATCTTCCCACCTGCTGCGTATGATTATACATGAGTCTAATCAACCTGATTACAAAAGAAAGTAATTTCTGTTTTTATGGATATTTCTTGTTGTTTTCTGCTTTAGTTCTTTTGAGGGAACTGTAAAATTCCTTACTCTGTATTTTAAAGCAGAAATAATAATTAAATTAAAATGTGTAAAGGGAAGCAATGGAGGCTGATACTAATTGCTTTACAACAGATACAGTAATTGATGCTCTGAGGATTTATTTCAAAGCATGGAAGTCAAATTAGAAACCTAGCTTTATCTGGATTTGTGTTGCTTTGATGAAGTCACTGCATCTTTGCGTCTTGATTTTTAGCTAAACTGTTTTTAATGAGAATGCTAATAACTACAGTAACACTAAATCGTTTTAGGGACACAGAGGATAAAATGCAAGTTTTTCTTTTCATTTAAAGACATAACCACAAATGTGCCTGCTTTCTGTGTGTACCCTGAAACAAGTTAAAGTGGGAAAAGAAGAAAATTCATCAATTGAATTTGAAGACAACTGTCTAATGTATTGAAGGCAGATCACAAAGACAATCTAAAATGCTAAGCTAATCATAATTCTTTTGTGAAATGTGTGTTTGAGCACACATGTACTGAACTTCTACAAAAAAAACAGAATAAAGTTAAGGCTGGGGTCCACGCCAGTTTTCTAAGCAGTGCCAAGATTTTTTTCCAAGTCAGAAATCCATGGAAATCAGAGATGAACTGCAGAAATCTAAAAATACAATGAATGCAGAAATACTCGCAACAGACTGTTATACAACATTATTCATCAATCAAAAACATGGTTATCTTCCTCATAGCCACAAAACCAGAATGCCCTAACTGCACATGCAGCACAGTTACACTTTGCAGTCATCTTCATGGTTGCACACTGTGCATGGAAACACATCAAATAATCCCTGGCCTGAAAACCGTAACATGAGGCCACAGGACTCCATGCATTACTGCTAGTTACCCGAGTATCACCCAGTACCAGATGAGCACTATTTCACGGGCAAGTCTAATCTACCAAGAGATGTATGGTGCCAATTATGAAACCAATGTTTTGCACACTTTGCATGCAAAGAACAGAAGATCGTCGGGGATCTCCATGGTGACAGTGGTGAGGTAGCTGGGTTACCTGAATGCTAATTTCCAGCCTTTCATCTGATCTTCATGTTTTTTTTATAGTTACTTTTCATCCTTAACCCTGAATTTGTTAGGTTTCTAACTGAGGCGGATCGACAAATATTCCAGTATTCCTTTAAGGAAAAGCACATCTTTTCTTGTATATACTTCTGCAACTTAATTTGCCTTAACAGTTTCTGCATGGAGAGCTGCTCGTGGTGGTAGGGAATTTGCCTTCTACACACATCCAACCAGCCCTAAATTGCAATAGAGAAAGGCTAAAAAACACCTTGCTAAAGCAGAGCTCCAAAAATTCTTAAAAGAAAGTTTTTTCCTCTGGACGTCAGCTTGTGCCCAGGGTAAATCTCCACTATCTCCCACACCACAGATTCTTCCTACCAACTCCTCCATATGCAGAGGCTCCACTGGAGAGCCCATAGATGAGCTTTAATCTTCTTTATTTCTGTTTATTGCTCCCACAGTGGCATAGAAAATGGGCTAGAAAATTAATGTACACCAAGTCCAGGGTTATCATAATTTGTAACACCCTTGTCCAATTCACATCACATTTGCTAGAAAAATTCTACTGAGATCTCAAGATAATCCATTATGTGGAGGCAAAATTGAGTTGCATTGATTTCAGAAAGGTACGTCCCGCTCGCGGCGATAATGAAACTCGGTGCTTCCCGGGCGGAGAAGTGCCTGCTGCCTTCCCCGCATCCTTGTGCTCTTTAACAGCATGTTTAATAGAAAAGCTGAACGTTTTTCAGTTTAGCTCATCAAAACTTTAAATAAGTTAAACCATCTTGTTTCTCTCGTGCCTCAGGTTATATGGGAATATCCTTACAGGTGAATCACAAACCTGTGGAAGAAATCTTGGAGCTGGCAGATTAGACCAAGATCCTGATTCAAGCATGTAACCGCCCTCGTAGTATCAGCCTACCATCCCTTCCTGTGGCCAAAGCAGCGGTAACACGTGCCCGCGCTCTAAACCCATACACTATGTCCGATCTTCATGGATTTTAGGCGCTCCATGGGAAGCGGCGGATAGCAGCGCCCAGGAGGACCAGGCGGCCGCGGCAGCGCGCTGCTATCCGCTGCTTCCCACGGAGTGCCGAGAAAAAGCCAACGCCAGTGGCTGTGCAACCACCCAATTAACTTCTGCATTTTCATTTTTAATCTACTTCTGCTTATTAGAGAAATAAATACAATAGATCGTTAATGCTGATGCTCATAACGATATGCAGTCCCCTCCTCCACCTCCCCTTAAAATGCTGCGTTATTTAGTGCACAGCAGGAGATGTAAAAGGACTCTGCTCATCCCATTTCATACATTAGTGCTAAGTTTAGCTTCCGTAGGTAACAATTTCTGTTTAAACTTTAATAAAGAGGTATGCTTAGAATCTCAGGGGCACGTTCTCTGCTCATTTGAAACAAATGAGGATTATGTAAGGAGGAGCAGGAGCTCCAAATAGGATTCATAAAATTAATTGGTTCTAAGCTGCAACCGAGTGGCGCTGAGCTGATGGCGCTGCCATCTATAACGATGAGGGACCAAAGCGCGTCTGGTCCGCTCGGATAGTCCTGAAAATCCGCTTCCTCAGTTAAAGCTCTCCTACGGGACACTGCAGCAGAACCACTGAATTCGGTGTCCCATGACTAAGGTCTAATTCTGAAGTTCCCATGCGCCTTGCAGGGCTGAGGGACCTCTTATAGCAGCAAGCCTGACTGATGGGGTCAAATCCTGCACAACCGAATGCCCTAGCCAACCTCACGGGTCCAACCGGTGGCGATTCCAAAGACTAAGAATTCTCTCCAAGCAGTCTATTTCCATTTATGGGGTGCAAAATTCTTAGCATCTACCTCACAAGAATATCATGGATGCTGCAAAGCCTGGAGCAGTACGCAGAGGTGTTTGCAGTGCTTCAGAGTCCCTCCATACCATTTTGAATGAATCAAAAAATCACAGGACATGCCTGAACATTCAAATGAAGCGAAAAATACGCACTTTACTCTTTGACTGCAATTGTCAGTCCAGTTTCCCAAATTCCTCCATGTGAACCTATGGCTGGACATGCTGTGCTCCCTTTGCTTAAAGACACTGTGGGTTATTGGGCTATAAACAACCATATTCTATGGACTGAGTGTATCGAGTATCATGCTGTCCAGTCGGCCCGAGGAAGCTCCCGGGATTGCTGGTGGGAGCCGGTCTGCCTCCACGGCCCGAGGCCGCCAGCCCTGCGGCACGGCCACGGACAGGGCAGCTGTGCAGCCCGGCCCCGCTCAGCACCCTGCCACTCTTTGCTCTGGCGATCACTTACAACTGCCATCGTTCAATGAGCTAATGTTAATCCTTTCACTGAATCTCCCTAATTTCACTTAAAGCCATACGTATACATACATACATATATAGGTATATATAAATAAAATCTTCGAAAATAGCTTCCATGTGTTGTTCCATTCCAGCGCTCCTTTCAGCTAAAAATACTGAGATAAGCAGGCTAAATCCTGCTGACACTTGCATCCCACCAATTCCTCTCTCCTTTGAGCACAAGCACCACGAAGCCCAACTTGCGATAGTCTCCTAATATCTTTTAAATAGCCAAAAGCTGTAACCGCTCAGCATTAAGACAGCACACTAACCAGTGACATGGAAGTAAGAAATAAATAAAAGGCCACGAGAAGATGCTCAGAGCCACGGAGCACTGCTTCTGGCTTTTGCGGAGCAGCAACGCTCGCGGTCGCGTGCTGCAGAGGCTCCCTCGGCGCAGCCCCTTCTCCGCAGCGCCACGCAGCGCGTCCTTGATGTGCTCCGATCCCCCTCCCTTGATGTGCTCCGATCCGCTTCCCTTGATGTGCTCCGATCCGCCTCCCTTGATGTGTGCGGCGACAGCCTCCGCTGCATGCAAACACGGAATTTGCACATGGAGAAGCCTTAATCAACCAAGTAGCCAGAAATTAAAATAAACATGGGGAAAACGTCTCTTGCACCTACGCGATAACACTGATAATGCTCAGAGTACATAAATATGGAAAAAAGCAAAATCTCCTCATTTTTTCTTTCTCTGATGACTCTATTAACTAAGAAAGGCTGTAATTCATTAATACTACTGAAATTATCCCTAATTTCCCAGCTATTTTATGCACTATCATTGGCATTTTAGTCAACTGCATAATCACCCGGGACAAAATACAATTTGTGATAATGTCCTTGGTAATCAACATCCTGAAATGGTTACTAACGAAATAGGGAAGAAGCAGTACAACCATTTTTCTGCATCCCCCCACATAGTGCTCTGACAATTTTTGCTGCTCTTCACGGATTACGAGGGAAGGCTGAAGTTCCTCCTCTTTTAGCCGAACTAACTTGCAAACACACGGAACAACAAATACTCAAATTCTCAACACACAGCAACGACCACATTTAATACATCTGTTATTTCTTTCCAGATGAGTCACACCTACTCGGACGCAACCTTGACCAAGAATCAACCATGAACAGTGTGTGCTCTGAGGAGCCTCCAGGCAAGAAAGAAGTAACAAGGTCTACCAGCAAGAAAGTGAAGATATAGGGACTGACAAGGCACACATTGATATGATAACGCCAACCAACACTGGCAGGCTCCACCTGAATCATGATCCTGAATTATCGCCCATCACATTAATCCGTATTTTTAATTCCATAATGGCACAAACCAAGTCTGAGTTAGACTTTCCCGAGATGAGTCCTCCATCCATTACGGGGGGCACCTGAACCCCCGAGCAGCAGGAGGGAGCCCCTGGGGCTGTGCGGCAGCTTCTGCTCCTGCCCACCCAGACACAGATGCACACTTGGACCTGCAGCACGTCCAATTCATAAGCAAACTGCCTCGCTCTGGACATACTGCCACCAGGGTCTCCCATCTTCCAAACAGTATTAATAAAGCACGCACAGTTATTTTCCAAGGATGCTGCACCTATACACTGTGTGGTGCTTTGCACTGCTTGGCAGAGCCGTTAGAGGACCACCCAGTCTTCACAGGCTCCATATGTTTGCTCATACCCAGATATAGGAGCAGCAGGCATCAGACTGTCAATACATTTTTCAAAAGAAGTGAGATGTACGCTTGTTTTGAGATAATCCAACAGAAAGAATTAAAGTTAAATTCCCTTCCAGATTTCACAGTGTCTGGAAGTCTTAGAGCTATTTGGACATGGACTCTATACAAGAAAATGAAATCTTCGTCTGTTGATAATTTATTATTAACAGGTATCACCTGTTGCTCTGTGCCACCCCCAATATACACTTGAAGTAATTGAGAAAGTAGTTGTTGACATATGTGTACAGAGGATAACAGACACCGTCATCTGTAGGAAAAGGGAAGCTGGAGCCACCAGCTCCAGTGTGACACCGACGACTTCTGCTGGGAATCACACTGTCATTCCTACTTTGGGCAACTTAGTTCATAGCTGTCAAAAGAGACATTCACTTACGTACCTCCTATAATAAAATTAGTCAAAATAATGATTTTTCCCCTGTAGCATTGAAATATTTTCATATCTAAATTTTTCAGCCACAGTGCAAACTATATTGTGGCAGATGCTACAGAAGACAAAGGGAACAATGTCATGCCACTTTATATAATGCCCTATACGGAAAAAAAAATACTGTCCATATGTGTGTATCAGAGTAAATACACATCATTTAATACTTAAGCAATAAAAATTTGAATATTTTCAAATCTTGCAAAACATCCAACCTATTCCCTGAAGCACCAAAACCTTGTCACACAGCTCATAACCAATGGACATCACACGGAGTATAAGATTGCCTTTGAACCTTGGACTTGAAGGGATGCTGAAAAAAAGATTTGAAAGAAAACATTTGGAGAGTCTTCAAGTTATCATTAGAGCATGACCATCCTTGAGGGATGCTGGGAGAGATCATGGTCCACTTTCAAAGCATGAGATGGGGACTCTCTTAGCTCGGGTTAGACTGACAACTTTTTAGGTGGCCCATAGATAGACAGGGGATGTTATGCGTGCGCTGCGTAGGCAAGTAAATGTTTAAGGGAGACTCTACCGCAGATAGCAAGTCATGTTCTACTTAAAACAATTGAATAAGTCAACAAGGTCAACCTCTGCCTTAGGACATACATACATCCCATACTCACCAACTGGCCAATCTACAGCACGTGCTGCGCTGACGGGAAGGAGCCCGGGCAGCTACAGACACCGTCTGCTCCCAGCAGAGAGCATACGCTTCTCGTTGCGCCTCCTCATGCACGGAGCACTGCTCAAACATGTTCATGGCTTTGGAGCAGATGTCTTCAGCTGGAGCTGCAGAGACTAGCGCAGAGGGTTTATCTAGTGGTAACAAAAGCCTCGTGGCATTTCTTAGATAGAAAGAAAACCGAGTTTAGCAATTATTCATAGCCGCACATACTTTCCTGCAGTCGAGCTGACTTGGCAGACTGGAGCTAATTGGGTTTACAGTGGGATGAAGCTTTGATTGAAGAGCCTAACTTAAAAAAAATTACACGCCCCCTCCCATGCTCCCAATAACATTACTCCTGAGCACGTAAAACAACAGCCCCGCATATTAGCAAAACACAAATGCAGGGTTTGCCATTGCTTTACCAACCAAAGACCCACAGGTGAATAATTTGGAAGCGTTTGATGTGCTATATAGCGATGCATAATTTAGCATTTCGGGCTGCGGCTGAAGCTCGCGAGCTCCCTGCCGTCACCGGGGCCCTTCCCGGCAAGGCGGGTGGGCAACGCGGCGGGGGACAGCCCCGAGGCGACAGCGCAAGAAATGAGTGACAAAAAACCTGGCACGGGGAAATAAGTGTAGCCTCAGGTTTACCAGGAAATTAGGCAAATGCTACCGTGGTGATCTATGAAAATAAAAAGGCTTTTTTAACGAGCCCAGCGGGCAGCAGGTGCTTCTATTTTTGCACGTTAACAGCAAAAACAAAGGGCAGGAGATTTTGCTTCGCCGTTTCCCCATTTTGTGGATGCAGTTTAAAGTAAAAGAGCTCCAGCACGCTCCAAGGACAGGCTGCGCGCAGCATCCGTGCCAGCCCGGCGCGGGCAGTGGAAGACGCTGCAGTGGGATCCCCGCTGCCCCGCGCAACCCGCGGCAGGGCAGGGGAGGCACGTGGCACAGCCGCCCTCGGCCCGTCTGCCTCTTTGTCGCGGTTATTTGATGATTTCAGAGGAAATCTTCCCTCTGAACACGCAGCCTTCAAAGCCGGCGAGCTCCCCATCTGCCGGCTCTGCCAGCCGGTGCGCGCGGACAGAGCCGGGCTGCACCGCACGGCAGCACCTTCTTCATCGACCCCCATACGGTTCAGCGTGCAAAAGCGCCTAATTAAGAGACGAAGATGAGATTTTAGAAAGCAAACCTCCCGACTTTCTGCAGGGGAAACACGAGCGGTAGGGCATAAATCGCAGGAGACGGTAACTTTGAAGGTGAGCTGCTGCCGGCGAGCAGCTCGGGCTCGGAGGCTGGGACTTCAAAACCACGCGTTTCCCGTGTCACGTGTCGGCGGCTGACAGCAGGCTTCCCCCGGAGAGGCCGGGAAGGACCCTCGCGGTCCTCCTCGCAGCGGCTTGTCACATCAAACACCCCACCAGACAGCGAGTGCACATCAGAGGAGCTTACAGCCATTAAATCCAGCAATTTGCCACCCTCCAGATGCGAACCAGGATAAGGCACTGTGCACGCATTAATGAATGACACGGCTTCTTAAAAGCAGCACCGCGCGCGACGGACTGAAAATGCAGATGTGACTACATATAAATAGAGCATAAAAAGACTCTTAAAAAAAACCCCTAGAGATGGGGCTGCAGCTTTAGAGGTGTGCAGCCTATATGGCATGTAACGAACCATCAGCAGACCCCGGGACACCGGGGGAGGAACCAGCTTCCCACCGTGCCTTCCCCTGCTGCAAAACGCCCAACGAGGCTTTTCCCCACGTTGCTGCAAAAGGACAGCTGTGCGTCAGGCCAAGGACGAACGGACTGCTTTATTTTAGCTGAAACTGTTTGTCCCTTCACTGAATAATTTGCTCTAACTTCCACAATCCATAAGCGGCCTGTCCTGACATCTACCCGGGAAAGGCTTTTACTGCCTGTCTTGCATAACGCTGCGCAAAGTAGTGACCTTGAAAAGAAAGGGAAATTTTCTAGTGGAACAACTGAGCAAAAGGACAAAAGAGATGCTAAGAGACACGATCTAACCTACTTGTTCTCCCTCGAATCTGAAGGACAGCGTGAGCTTTTCCGCAGAGTTTTTGTGCAAGCCAGGTAGGGCACATTGTGCTTCAGAAACGCCGCGGAAAGTCAGCGCGCCAGCTGCAAACCAACACCCCTCTACGTCAGCTTAAGGCAGGCGAAAATACAGCCCTGCAGGCTTTTTAAGAGCCATTTTTATCACCTTATTTAAGCAGCAATTCAGTCAGCCCAGCGGCAGGCCTTGGGGCCGGGCCGGCGGCCGTGGGAGCCGAGTCCCCGGCACTCGCTGCGAAGGAGCCTCCGTGCGGGACCTGCGTTGGAGCCGTCAGCTGCACCGCCACCGACAGATGCTGCCACGGCAGCTGGAAATCATTTGGCCAGCATTAAAAATAAAGAAATAAACTCCCTTTTATGACACCATGCATAAAACTCCTGGCTTCTGCTGGGAAGCTAAATTTGGACTGTTCGGTTAATTTGATTGGATGTTATGAGTGAGGGCATGATTCGAAACCACAAGTCATTTTTCTCCCTGGAAGAGTGGATAACCGAGTCTATTAATCTGACAATACATTTAAACTGAGTTATTGTGACAAGGGACTTCCATTATCCATTTCATCTAGTTGCAAACTGTCAGAATAAATCTCAGGGGGTTCGGGAAAAAAGCTGCCTGCCTTTGTTTGCTGTTTTTATATGCCACAACAGTTTAGATTTGGTTCACTTTAACTCATGATACTCCCCAACTGTACAAGGCGGAAGCTCACAGCGAGCCCCGTACAGAAAATGTTAACTTTGAGGTCATCAAGGTTTCCTTCAGAAGGAGTAAGGATGGCAAAATTTGACCAGCTAGCACTTTCTTGACATTGACTTCAACAACCCTTCTTTCTTTTACATTTCTCGTTTTTCACTGTAACTTTTTCTCCCTTTGGAATCAATTAACAAATATCTTCAGAACAGAAAAACTGCTTTCCTAAAGCTCTGCTTTTATCTCGCTTGTAAAGCAAGTTGAATTAAATAGTTAAAACTGCTATAATCAGAAATGAATCAAAATAAGGCATAAAATAGTAAGCAGTGGTGTTACAGTTAAGACATTAAACTGGAATTCAGAAGACAGGGATTCAATTTTATGGCTCTACCACTGACTTCTTAAACGATGCTGGATAACTTATTCCCCCATCGGTTACGCAGATAACGACACGTCCTTCTTCCCCGCTATTTGCTCTGCAGCTAAACCCTGAGAACTTCAGTACGAGAACAGCCTTTTCCCGCAACGCACCAGGGTTTGGGGTGGGTAACGCGGCGCTGGGACAGTCCCGGCAAGGAGCAGCGAGCGAAAGCAGTTCAGCTTTGCCTGGGGGCAGAGCACGCTGGGCTCACGGCCCCGCCGCCCCGGCGTTACCTCCCTCCAGCAAGGACTCTTGGTGGCCTTGGGTCTCATGCTCACATGCTGCCGGGTGAGATTTCTCCATCCGTGCGCCAAGCCAGAGAAAACCGGAGATTTATCTTGGGATCGCTCCCTCCACAGGTAAACATCAGTTTTGGAAAGTGAATTTTAAAGAAATACCGAAAGCTCGCTGTGCTCCCATGCCAAACACGTGCAGAAGCTCGAAACGCTAATTTACGTACATGAACACGTATATGGCTTGCAATTTTTTAATAAAAAGGGACTGCTCTCTTAGCAACGCTTCACTGAAACAAATAGCCCAGCCAGTCCTGTTTCGTGGAGTACATCAAACCTTGAAGCCAGAAGGCAGTGATGAAGTCAAAGCGAACAAACAAAAAAGCAATGACCCCCCCGATAATCTTAAGAGCTTTTCTATATTATATATTATATTATATTCTATATTAGCCTAATTTGTTAAAGAGACTCCACTAAGAAATGAACATTGTTACTTCAACTAATTTTAATTCTATTATCTCCATACTGTTCCTGTGAAACAAAAACAATGAAAACTCTTATTCACGATCCTCCGCAAAGTCATCATTCGGTCTCAGGAGGTGGTCGAAAGCTAAGTACAAAACGTCAGTGTTGCAACTTCACAGCTCTACACTTGTTTTTGATCAGATCCGCGAAGTGAGAAAAGAGGCAATATGCTCATTCCTCTACTGTCACTGCGGAGTGTTCATTAGTTGTAATTATTTTTTAGGTTCTAGGGGGAACCATTAAAAAAATTAATCACAAGTGGAAGGAACAGCAGCCGTATGTGGCAATAAAAAGACAATAATGCATTTTAGGATACACGCTTGTTATGATTTATACTCCAAACAGGACGAGAGGTAGCATATGGTGATTGCCATAAAGGAGCATTTATTATAAAAACATAGAGATTTATCTCCAAGCTTAGTTATATGGAAGAAATTGCATTTACTTTAATTTATATTTGGATTCTTGTTGTTTTAACAAAACTTTTTTACCGAGCCAGGGTGTTACAATCCTGCAATCACCGTGCCTGTGGACATACCTTCGAGCACGCTTTTTGCCCGCTGATTTCAGCCCGGACTGTTTGTACACTTGGACGTGCTGCTTGGAAGAAAGGCCAAACCTGGCTGCCTGCACTTAGGCCACTTCTCCTCAAACTACAACCACCGACACGACGCCTTTTGCACGCAGGCGTACGTGTGTTCCCAGGGAAGGAGTCAGAACTTAAGAGAAGAGCCTTTAACCATGCCATAACCCCCCAACCGCTGCAGCAGACCTTGAGGTAGAAGCTAGTCTTGGTGGAACAAGGCTTGGATGTGACCGAGCCCTGCTCCGGGGCAAGACGCGGCTCCCCAGCCCTGCGCTCACCTTTTGCAAGCAGCCAGGATGCACCGGCTTCAGCAGCACGCTCCGCATGCCCCTAAGGACTTTCCAACCAGGTAAAGGTTTGCTCTGCTTCTGTTTCAACATCTCCAACCTAGCAAAATTCACGGGTGATAATTACTATAAATAAGGTATTATTATTGACTGTAAGAAAGAAAAAATAATATGTAAAACCAGCACCTTATTTTCTTCTTGCTGACTAAATCCATATAACAGAGAGGAACATCAGAAAAAGCAAAGATTAATGGTAGTGAAATGTCTCCAAGAAGGCAGCACTAATATTATGAACTATTTCTATTAAAAATCTGGAAATCATAAAATGTTAATACACATTTTACAGCTTTTATGCCATACATCTTGAGGAATGTGACACGATGTACTCCGTTATGTGAGCAGGAGGCCCGGGGCAGGCTGCACGCAGGAGCAGATCAAGGCTGGGGATGATGCTCGGGAGCGAAACACGAGGTCTCAGGAGATCCCGCGAGCCACCCGGGGTGAACTGCTGGAGCCGGTGAAGGGAGGTGCGACCTGACTACACCAGGCTCAGGGGAAAGTCGCCAACAATGGGCCTGATAGGATTTTTCACTGCCTAATTTTGCTAAGTATCGAAGTGTAGAGGCTAGTGTCTCAAAAGCCACGCTGCCTTGCTAATGCTTCATGGACCTGTTAGAGGAGATCAAGTTGACTAATGCAGATACAAAGAGAAATGCTCCCTATTTCTCTGCCTCACCCACTTTCCATCACCTCTTCTATATGAATCACTACCAGTGATAGTTTGGACCCTAAAATTAACAAAGATCAGACACTTTTAGCATTATAATTTAGTCTCCTCATTAAACATAAACACCCATGGCCCAGCACCAAAACCCACTGACGTCACTGGAAGGACCACGCTGAATTTAATGGGCTTTGGTCTAGGCCACTAATGTGGCCCTTCTGCTGCTGGATGACCCGGTTAAACCTGCTGAAGCAAACTCTTCACCAGGCTTCCCCGTTACACAGACATAGCTGCAAGTATATATTTATTTTTTTTGCTGTGGTCTCAGCAACCTGGTGGTGTGACGCACCTGGCACAAGGGACGGCGGCCGCAGCAGAGGGGTAAGGGCAGGCGCTCACGGCATCTTCCCTTCACGCCAAGGAAGCCAGCGGAGATCTGCAAGAGCAAGCACAAGTGACAGCAGATTGAGGCTCAGCGGCATTATTTTTACGACCAGACACTAAAACCTGTGGTCCAGTCCCTCTACCATTCATGTAAGCYGGAAATTTCATTTCATCTGACCTCTCCTAGTAACGCCAAGCAAGGCTTAATTTTCCTCTGATCAAAGGCAGAGAGCTTGTGCTGGGCGAACTGAGAACAGCCCTGACAGTTTGTCATAACAAAAGATTTTAAATTACTTTAAAAAGTTTAATTCACGAAAGCTCAGATATCTTATGTCAATTCTCCTGATTTAAATATTCAAACACACCAGCTGAGAGAAGTTCAAGGTGTTCAATTAAGTTCTGCTTTCACAGGCTAGGAAAGTATCACTTTTTTTTTTAATCCAGCGGTGACACACTAAAACGGATCTGCCTCAATACATGACCAGTGGAGAAAAGCAAAAGCTGCACGGTCAAGGCACTGGCATTTCCCAGGACTCGCCCATTTATTTAGTGTCCAAGTCAGTATTTTTAATTCCCCAATCCAACCCAGAGCAACCTGCACCGATATCCTCAAACGTCAGTGCAGAAACAAGCAGGTCTGGCCCAAACTCGCCTGCCCCCGGGGAACGAAGCCGCCTCCAGAAACGCAAAGCCGGGACGTGCTCGGAGGAGAGGAGCAGCCCAGGTGCTCCGCGTCTCTCCCCTCCGAGCGGTGCGAGCAGGGAGGGTCGCAGAGCCGAGCTTCGGAGCCCGAGCGCAAACGCAGCACGTGCAAAACGCAGCTCGCAGGGGTTGAGCAGCGCCTGCAAAACACGACTGCTGCCGGCAAGAGGAGACACGCCGCAGCTCAGGCTCGTCTGCACCTACGCCTCTTTGCCGTGTTTGGTCTGGTAGCACGAAGGGGCCTTAAAGTGCATGCAAATATAATTGCTATCCGCTTTATCTGCTGTTTACACTGACAAAGCGGCACCTGAGTCTTCCCCATCGAGGCAGACCGAGATTTCCAGGCTGCGAATCCCACAGGACTCTCAGTTCGAGACTGCCATCATATCTCCCCAGCCCAAAAATCCGGCTGAACGCCACAGCCATCACCCTCAGCGCTGCCGCTTGCTCTCCCTGGGCTTACGGTCTGCTCTTTTTCCTTCTCCAGGCTGGTTGTGTTTGAAGTCTGGGAGACAAAAAGGTCAACGCTGTGAAATAACTGCTGTGTCCTCCTTTTCTTCACTCCAGCCCAAGAGGAATGCAAAAAGTGAGATTCCCATTTTTTTTAAAGGGAAGGGAAGCATTAACCTCATCTAAAAGTTTCTTAAAGGCTTTGATAAACCAAGTCCTCTGCACAATGGAAAAGGACATCATTTTCTATTTTCTCCTGTTTCTCTAGGGTTTAGAAACATGGCTATTCCCATGAAGATCCTTCTCCCAGTCTTGGGCTAAACCTCCTTGTACTTAGGTCAGCTGACAAAAGACTGCAAACAAAGCGCTAATAAAACCATCACATTTAACCTCGTCCAAAAAATAAAAAAATCCACACAATCAAAAATAACCAGGACATTTCTTCCTCAGAAGTGGTTTTTCATTTCTATTCAATGTGGCATGCTAAAACGAGCATTATGAAATGCAGGTGATTATCGGCACTTATTTCAGACTATTCCATACCGCTCCCGCAAAGCGCTGCGAAATCGCTGGTAGGTGCCAATACAGATATAACATTGAAACTCGCAGGCCAGATCCCGGGCTGACGTAAATCAATGTCTGCAGGGGGATTCTGACAGCTTTGAAGGAGAGCGGGAAGTGACAGGATGTGAGTATTTGGACTGCGTTACAAAAGACAGTACCTATAACAACCACTCACTCGATTTTTCTCCCCTGCGTTAAGCGACAGCTGCACTCCTGCCTTGCCAGGGGATACAGCATCCCTTCTCCGGTTTCACTAGGACTCCTGAGGGCGTCCCCGGCTTGCTGGCTGCGGTTGGGATGAGCGTATCAACCCGCACAAGAGCTTGGGTAGCGGACCATCTCGCATCCAAAATGGACAGCAACGCTTATCCTGGCACAGAACGACTCATCCGCAAAACCAGCACAGTTGTTGGGACTAATTTAATGCCACATCTATTGCATTGTGCGGAAACAATGCATTTACTTAGAAGGGCTGAATGAAGGACAGTGATAGATGTGTTTAGAGAACGCACATTAAAATGAACCACTTCTGATATCATTTTTATTCCTCTGACATAGTCGCAACTATCTTTAAAATAATGTGCCTTTTTAAATGGGGATATTTATTTCAATTAAGTAATATAAAGCATCAGATCTAAACCGGCTGTAGGCAAGGGATTTGGTTACTTAGAGTTACTCTGCACTAGAATCACACTGCTCTATAGTTCTATATTGTGCTGAGACATTATATGAAATCAGGCACAACAGGGAGAAAGAATCAATCAGTCCTGGCTAAAGAATTGAGATAATAATGACTCATTTGACTGGATTGCTCTGGAAAATTAATAATGACGGTGGTAATTACTAACCTGGGATAGCTGCAGTGCTCATTACTCTCCTTTCACTCTATTGAATGTTAAGTATTATGAAGACGTTTGTTAGAAACACAGATTCGTCTGCAGTCTTTCGATCACAGGCAAGGCCTCTCCGAGAGCTCTGAAACCTGTCCTCTTTCCACATGTTGCAGGAAACAAGCCCCAAACAACTGTGGGGTTTGATATACGGCGTAGGGAGCAGCAAATAAAATACTGCTGAGCGACCAGCTGAGCTCTCACGAGCCTGATCCGCGGGCGACTCACAGCAACGCAGCCCTGCCGGGGAGCTGGTCCGCCCCTGCTCCACGGAGGCATCTCTGAAGGCATCTCTGGAGCTCGGGCGTCTCTGAAGGCCCCATCGTTTCATTAGCTGTTCTAGCACCTCCGTGTCAGCCACCAGTCTTCTCGCTGAGGACAACTCAACGTGGTGCCTTTTACAGCCCATCAACCCGACTCCTTAATCAGCCAGACACGTCAAAGTCAAACAGCACAAGCTTCCCCCCAGAAACAGCCTGTTTCCCTGGAGCACCTACGTTCCTCCAGCCCGGGGCCGGGAGGGAGAGAGGCCGAGGAGGAAGCCAGGCTGGGGCACGCTTGGAATAGAAAATATTCGTTACGGCAATCACAGGAAGAGATTAGGTTCTAAAAAGCTGAGAGTGAGTAAAAACGAGCATGCCTAACAGATGTGCTCACAAACATCTGCTTCATGCCCCCACAGAGCGCATTACTCTACTTATTTATATTTTAAGTGGATCAGCATGGTGTTTACCTTATGTTGAACAGCAAGTCATGAAACCAAACACCCTATAATACGTAGAAAAAAGTAAAAAAAAAGCCAGAATTGGTTCCTCTTTAGTAATGTTGAAGGGAAACACATTTCTAATTCTCCAAACAAGGCTGAGGTTAGTTAGGGCAGCCACTACCCTGCTTGACGCCGGAATTTTGGACTCCTGGTCAGCTTTTCTAATTACTCCCATTTTTCTACCAAATTCCTTGTCCCAGCTGATTGAACACAAAATTGTCTTCGGCCTTGTGAAATGGGCTCTTTTAAGGCACCACATATACACGTCACTGTTTTTTACTTTAACCTATTAGCTCGCAACAAAACCTGGTGGCTAACCAAACACTAACCTTTTCCTGCCGAGATGGTCAGACGTGCAATTTTTTCAGATGAGATTTGCGATGTTAAAAATTCCCATCTGTAGTTTTTACAAAGTCTGAGTGCCTGTTAGTACTACAAATAAAAGCCACCTACTCGAAGTCCCCTTGATAAGGTGTTTTTCCCACAGCCATCAGAGACAGCAGCTAGTGCCCCGTGATCTGATGAGTTATTGCCACCTCCCCAAAGCCCCCGTGCTCAGGCAAGGCCACCAGCTCCGCCGGCGGGGCCAGCACACAGCAGAAGCTGGTTTGCACCCCACCTGAGGCAGAAGGGAGGACTTTCCTCCACATGGAGACCTCTTCTGTGCGGTCCTCCGTGATTCCTACACGCGGGGACAGCCCATGGGGACAGCTCCGTGGCCTCCACCGCGCGGCTCAGGCGTTGTCCCTGCTGACACTGCAACCCCCGCGAGCCCTCATCCATCGGGAGAAGCCGAGCCTTCCGTATTCACAGCTGTGTACCGTTAATGCCGCTTAGGCTTATGATTCTGCCTCACTATTGCTCAGTTAAATTGTTTTCAAACAAGGCAAGAACAGTGTCGCTCACCGCGGGCGTAATCTTACGAAATGTCAAGAACGGGGACAGGAGCTGTGCCGGGGTG
Source organism: Casuarius casuarius (assembly GCA_003342895.1). Taxonomy (NCBI): domain Eukaryota; kingdom Metazoa; phylum Chordata; class Aves; order Casuariiformes; family Casuariidae; genus Casuarius; species Casuarius casuarius. The sequence continues at coordinate 922,515 of PTFA01000068.1, read as the reverse complement.
AAGGGAGCCGGTGCCAGCTTTTAGCTGCAGCCTCGGCTCTGCGGGTCCTCGCGGAGCTCGGTGACAAGCCCGCTGTCACCCGGCGGCTGCGACGGACGGCGCTGCACGGTGCACACATCCAATTAGCCCGGTACAGCGTGGCATGACAAAACCAGTCGCTCCCTAGGGTTCCTAGAATAAAGTTTCAGTTTAAAAATCCAGATATCTGTTAAACCCCCTCCTCCTTGTTGCTACGCCGGATCCTGGCTCCTTAAAGATAACAAATGCCACACTTGAATGAAGCAGGATTGAGAGCTCCTGCTCTCCAGTGCTGGATACATCAAGTGGTTCAGTTTGATAATCTGGGCAGGACTGAAGAAATACCCAAATGAGTTATATTTGCAAAGTTCTCCTGTCATCTGTCCAAATATTTAAGAAATAACCATAAATAAAACTCAGCTAGTGCATTTCTCGTAGGGAGATTTCAGTGTTTAAGAGAGGAGGTTGAAGTTGCCACCACAGTGAAATTAAATGAGATGCACAAAGTCACCAGTAATACAAGAATTATAACAGAGATCTTGCAGCCGTCAACCCACGGGGACAAGGTAACCGGAGATCTGGTTAGATCTCATTAGAGGCAGCAGGTCTCCGTCATAGTGACGTCTCTGTGCTCCGTGCCTGGTCCTCAAAGAAGCTGTAAAACCACACACAACCCCGGGGTGCCAGGAGCACTCCAGAAACCACTCACCAAAATCACCGTGATGGCAGGACTTCATTTGCTAAAGGACTTGAGACCAAACTGAACTTCCCAGAAGGATTTAGGACAGGCGGTCACAGTGGACGTCGAGCTCTTCTGAACATCTGACTGCAGGCGCTAGAACGGAGCTGCCTCTGGCAAAGCAGGTCTCGCGGGTCCTGCCCCAACAGGAAAGGACGTGTTTGAAAATCTGACTTCAGCTGTGGGTGCTAAGTGCTGAAAATAACTGGCCTAAGTATGTGGGAAACCCAGCAACTTGAAACCAGGGATCCTGAAGCTAGGACGAAGAGACTTTGTAGAACAAATGCTTTTCAGAGCTTATCTGAACTACAGGAACACGTTAAACTCTCAATCTCTGCTCGCAGCTGTGCTCAGCTTATACTGAAGCAGTCATTTATATAGTCATTTACAGATGACTCCACCTAGGAGTATGTCACTCGCAAGCACATTTCAAGAGCAAGCCCAAGCTTAGTAAACTTAGGATCATTACTGACTATGATACTTCAAATGATCCATGTCCATTCTGTGCATTTCCTCCTTCAGCATAAATAAAAGTGCCAAACTTCTGTTCAAAATGCACGCAAGCTCAGGGAGTTAATTATTGTAATTATCAATTGAATGGACTCAGAATGCTAATCTATTATAAAGTGGTCTGTTAATTGGTGTTAAACTGTCATTAGTCTGCCATTTCCCATGTTATCAAGCTGACCTGGAGCACAGCACAGTCTAAAAGCCAAACCATTTCTCATTTCTGGCAAATACAGATTTGGAGATGAAGAAAAAAAATCTATGCACCTAGAATTGAGATTATTCTAACAATAAATGAAAACATAATTCTGTTGCTTTAAATTACAGTTTTTTGATGCATATGGTACCGTACTGGTGTTTTTCCTCTCAGCATGCCTTCCTATAGCAGCTAAAAGCAATTACAGCAGAAGGAAATACAGAAGGAATTAGCCTGCCAGATCCTGATACTATGAATCATGAGGAGATGAACCGAGCTTTTCAGTAAGTCTCGCTGGAAATAGGAACCCACTCGATGGGAAGCACAGCACCAGAACCACCGTCAGGGGACCACGGTGTATATTGTTTAACAAGGCCTTTCTGGGAGGGCCAAAATTAAGATCTGTGTCCCCAAAGAAATGGACTCCTCCAGAAGTGGTCTGATTAATGCTCTCTGAATATATATATACACATGCACACACACACACTATATATGTATATATGTCACATATATATGTCATCTATTTTCACTAAGTGTGACACAAAAAAGGAACAAATCACTGAACGGCTGAGGTGGGCAGGGACCTCTGGAGATTGTCTACTTCAACCCCCTGCTCAAGCAGGCTCAGCTCAGACAGGCTGCCCAGGACTGTGTCCAGTCGGGTTTTGCACATCTCCAAGGATGGAGATGCCTCAACCTCTCTGGACGACCTGCTCCAGTGCTTAGTCCCCCTCACAGTAAAGAAGCTTTTCCTTATGTTCAGATGGACCCTCCTGTGTTTCAGTCTGTGCCCGTTGCCTCTCGTCCCAACACTGAGCACCCCTGAACAGAGCCTGGCCCCGTCCTCCTTACCCCCTCGCAGGTGCAACCTCCCCAGACGACGGGACAGGACAGCAGACGAGGTCTCTCCCTGCAAAGAACCAGCTGCCTTCAGCCAGTCCAGATCATCATGCTTTGGCTTTAACTTATAACATAAGCAGAGATCGAACTTTGACTTTGTCATTTCTGAGAGTTTGGTTAAAAGATCCAGGAGCCCAGGAAGGCAATGAACTTCCATTTAAACACGCTGCAAGAGGGAGAGATGGTATTTCAATTGCAAACTCTCACCAGGGAAAGTAACACTGCTGACTTCTCTCTCTTCCCCGAAAGCGACCAGGGAGGTGACACGAATGACTTGCCGGAGTGCTTCTCAGGGTACTTCAGCAGACTGACATTTATCTACACTAACCTTTCTTTCTTTCTTTCCTTCTTTTTCTTTCTTTCTTTCTTAAATAGCTAACTTTAAAAGTTCAGGGGAACTTAAAATGACCTTTATGAAGTCCAAAAGTGATTCACTGCTCAAGATAATTTCACTGTGGGGAAATCTGTGAAACACTTACTCACATGAGTATTCACATATTCTCCATGCAATAATCTCCTGAATTCATTTCGGCATCCCTGACTGAACAATACAGGATACAATTTAAAAACTCTAGAAATGTGTAAGATTTTGAATAGGGGAGCAGTGAATTTCCTATATGTTAATCAGAGTCTTTTGGTGTGCAGGTACCTTCAAAATTTGGTCTAGGGCATTATATAAAGAAAAAGAGGCTCAGTGATTCAGAAAGGCTGTGGAAATAGTGACTTGCCATTTCCTCAGACTCTCTGCACCATGTTTTAGTGATAGCTGGAAAAACAAAGCCCTTGTCATTCAGGATTATCTCTGGTTCTTCTTACTTTCTTCACGGTCCTTGGCAATGTACAGCTGTTGTCCTAGCCCATTTATGCAGTTTTTCATTTTCTTTCCAGCCTCCTCCTAACACCTGCCTCCATACGCTGAGATACTAACCAGTTCATGGGAGTAGAAAAAGAAAAAAGAAAAAAAACCTTTCAGTGCCATCAGTAATAAACTTAGGATCTTGATACCCTTTTCTAGAACTGGGAACTCATCCAATTCAAATGTCTGTCATTACTGATGGTTATTATTCCTCCATTCAGACTTTTCTGAGACATCTGACTGTTTATGAGTTTCTTTCCTTACACTGGCAGAATACCTAAGTGCACCTGCATTAGTCTTCTCCTCCCAGACCCCTCAAGAAATGCATGAGTCTTCCTTCATCTGATACTGTTTACTGCCACATAGATGCTCATCTATATGAAATTCCAATTTATTTTAATCTGTGCAGCCCTGTTAAGTTGATAAACCGATCCATGTGGCAACATGCCATCCCGTTCCTTTTTCCTGGTAGCAGATAAGCTAAGAGGCCAACATCACTTCTGCGTGGAAAAAATAACCCCAAAGCTGCCAAGCCAGCAATGTGACCTCTTTGTCAGCACCCTCCAGCTTAACTGGAAGTCAAATTAACTCCCACAGTCAACAGATACTTCTTCAAAAGGCCCTAATGCAGACCATCAGTACTGTCTGTCGACTCCTATCTCTTTGAATAATTTTCTTGGCAGGAGTTGCTGCATAGAAGTCATACGCACCTAAGCAACACACTGAACATTACAGAATGGCACCACCGATCACGTCTTTTTGGCAAGAGATGAGAAAACTGACAGTCCTTGGCATTTTCTCAGCCTGATCTATCACAAGCAGAATTTATTGTTGCTGGGATACTGTCACTGGGACATTTACTGGGCATTTTGCTTTGCTTACCTTTTACTCTTCAAAGTGATACCTATTCCCCATCTTTTATCTAATTCCTTCATTACTATTCCGTCCATTGCTTACATCTTTACAGTTTCTCCAATTGCCTTCATCTGATTTTGCTGCCTTATTTTCCGCCAGTGACTTTGAATTCTGCTTAGCTGCATGTTTCTTTCACTGCAATAAAGGAAAATAAGCCTATAAGGATGGAAACATAGCTCTTCTGCTCAGGAAAATGGACTCTACAAGACATCCACCAGAAGAACCACTTGGTTATGCTTGGAGAATACTTATAAGCGTGATGTCAAGGACAGTGGGGAGAAGCTGTCAAAACCCAAAATGCCCATTATAGCCTTCTCTGCACTTCAGTCAATCATGTTTGCTTTTACTTCATTTCATTGATAAGTATCGACATGGTCCAAAATGGATACAGAGACTTAGCAAAGTCCAAAGGCAGATATTTGCCATTTCAGGGGATTAAGATATTGTTCAACATGTTCAAAGGAAAGTGAATCATCTAAGTAACATCTTCTAGGGACTGAATAATCGAGTACTTGTTGCACTGATCTGTAATTTGTCCTTAACTACTTAAAAGATCAAAATTAAAATGAAGAGATTCCCATAACACCATTAAGAAACTGTTTTAGTACAGGCAAAAGCATTAAAAGCTGTTCCTTGATGTCCTGGGACACAATGGACTCATTGCTAGGGACATTTCACAAGTGCTAACAATGGTATTTATGGAAAATAGGAAAACTGGAAAATGCCACAAAGCACAACATTTGAGCATTGTTTCTATTTCCTAAATGTCAGTCACAGATCCACAGTCTGTCTTTAACAGAAAGCATGCAGAAAGCACAGGGATCTCTCATTTCTTGGATGGTTAGTCAAGACTTACTGTTCAGCAGATGCGCATAATAAGTATGTTTCTTCTGCACAGGATAAATGTCCCTCCTTGCAGGCATCTGCTTTTGATACTTAGCTGAAGTAGCCTGTTGGGAGATCAGAGGCAGAGAAACTCAGATGACTTGCTTGTTTCTTCTGTTTCCTTTGGCAAGAAGCTGGGTGTTAATTTAAAAACAAAGTGTTGGCTTTTTATGGGGTGTGTGGGCTGGCAACCTTATGCTTGCAAAGCCATGCAAGGCTGCAGGCTTCTTTTTTTTCTTTTCTTTTTTACATAATCCCCAAAGCTGCATTCTCTGTGCAAAGTTCTCAAAGTTCTCCATTTTCATCAATATAAATGTTGTACAGAAGTTCCAAATTTTTGATCTACTCCAGCTCCTGTTTGTTTTACAACACCCAGCAACATTTTTTCACATACAGGAACCAACAGCCTAGTCAGCCAGCATCGGCACTTACCGCGTAGTTAATTATTTGTTATTGCTTTTCCATTACTACAATGGTGCCACGACTTTTCCTTCACATATATTGAGTGAAAGGATGTAGGTAGTACGCGTCCTGAAAATCTGTCAGAGTAGCTGCACTTCCAGCTGTTCCTCTCTAACTTGGATTTTCCTGCTGTGATGCTGGGTCTGAAATTGCAAACCAGTATCAGACTGAGTCGATTTGCTTCATCGTGACTAGGGCTAGCTCGTCACAGGGCTTACCGGGATCTGTCCACGTGGGGATGGGGAGCAAAGTAAGGCATGAATTCACCGCGTGCTGTTTCTCAGCAGTAACTCCCCTCGCGGATGCCCCAGCGCGCAGGCTAGGTCGCCCTCCAGGTGCAGTAAATGCCCTGCACGTACAGAAACTGCTTTGCCTTCATTGACAACAAAGAAACAAAAAAGGGCAATTTAGATCTTGGGGTGTGGAAAAGGAATTGGTGATGACTGGGAGGCGCTTGACAGTTGCTACGTCTACTACTTGCCTGCGATCACTCGTCTTCGTACAGTGCGGGTAGGAGAGGAGCCCACGGAAATGGCTGGGCAGAGCATGTACAGCCATTTACCGAGAGCAGGTTGTAAAATTACAGGCGAGCCTGTAAGAGCTGTCTGGCCCCCACAATTATATTTTTTCATGTAGTAATTTTCTAATTAACAGTCTCTCCCCTTTGAAGACTTGCACTGGCAAATTGCTTTTTTCTTTTCTGTAACGACAGCAAAATTATTTATCCCATTTCTTCAAATGAAGGCTCATTTTATGTTCTAATGAACAATGGTGAAAATGGAACAATAAAAGAAAATACACAGAGTTACCCCCTGCCCAGATCAGAGAGAAATTTCTTATCTTTGACACCTGCTGGCAATTAATCCCTTGCATGCATGAATTTACAATTAGCAGCCCTCCCGTAACGCGACTGCAGCACACAGTCCCGGCTGCCAGTCAGCGCTGGCTTCCACCCCTATCCCGGCCATGGGAATTACCACTGTGCCTCCCGCTCAGAGCCTCCTACAGCGAGGATGACTTGACGTCGCAGTTGGTTTACCAACGCCGCTGCACCACTCACCGCTCAGGAGGTTTTCCTAACTTTTTTCCTAGACTCTGTACCGAGGATGGGCAGTCAGGAGACGCTGAGCTGGAGCAGGTCCTTCCAGCAGCCGTAGAGCAGGAGCTGCCACCACGCTGCCTTCCCGAGCAGCGCCCAGGGCGCACTCTGCTCCGGCCGGGAGGACAGGGAAGCGCGAGGCGGAAGAGGTGGCAGGGTGGCGTGGAGCTGGGAAGCTGCAAAGAGAGCTGGAGGGATAATACGGTAAGAAGTGGTGAAGGAAGGAAGGGTTATTTTCTCCTGTCTTCTGATTTCTTTTATTTTATAGTGTTCAAGGAGGAGCTTCGGTCTCTCCAGAAACCATTACTGGGGTCTTTCGGCACTTACCAACTTTGGATGTCTGTTTTTATGCACCTCAGGTCTGACATGATGGGGCCTCCTCTCCTACAACCTGTTGCTGCTCCACACCATTGGGAGGACTCTTCCCTGCAGGCCAATCAACCTTAGGTTACTTTATTTTTGCTATCAGTTCCCCTTAAAAAAGTTTGAGTCTGGGATCTCCCTTGGGTGTTCCTGCATGTCTAAGAGACCAGTTTGAAGAAAAAATGCCTGCAGTCCATAAAACATGAGCCAACTGTCAGCAATGTAGAAAACTGCAGAGAAATACTGAATAGAAATATTGTACAGAACACCGTTCTTTGAAGTACTCGATAGCATTTGAAAGCCACCTAGTACTTTAAAGAACAGCATTTTATGAAGTATTTCAAAGGAAATTTGGAGCTATTATTTCTTATTTTGCTACTAAAACCTGTAAATTTGAAATTTAATAATTACAGGAATTTGTTGCAAAGTCTATTAATAAAATAAATTCTGAAAGCTATTTTCACACTCAGTTATATTAAAACATTCCTTCATCTCCCTTATTTATTTAATACATTTCTCAGAAGAATTTCTAAATATCAGGAATAATATTATTTTAAATAATCAAAAAGCCTGATAGCTTCTTGAATTCGTTTCAATTAACACACTATTATATCTCTTTGTGCTTTCTAGTGAGCCTTAAATAAACTTTGTTGGGTTACTAATTAGCACGATAAACAATAGATTCACATTTCATGGGAAACTGCATGGTCAGGCAACCCACTAGAGACAGTGGCTGCATGTTCTGCAATACTCATATCTACAGGCAGCATCGAAACCTCTTTGTAAAATACATTTTCTTTCAGCAGTATCTCCGAGAACACGTGTCAGTACATCTTTGCTTAACTCCTCCTGGGCCTGTTCTTGCATTAGCATGTGTAAATCTTAGAGAAGTGGTTTCACACGGAAGGGAAAGAGATGCTTTAAGGTTTACAAGAAGAGCAGCAAACTGGACTAATTATAGCATAGTCTGCAGCTCATGCTCACAGCTCACAGACAGTGGGAACAGTTGGTGTACTGGGGAGTGACAATATACATTGCACCATTGTCACAATGAATTTCTTATCGTTCTTTTCTCAGGGCAAGTTTCTCTTGTCTCTTCCCAATTACGCTTCATTTGTTTTTATCACGAAATTTAATTTGAAGCAGTTGCTTCACAGATGGGTTAAAGCATTTTTTATGTTTCAAGCAAGAGAAGACAAAATGATTACTGGTACTCTATATAAAATTAAAACCCATTATAGTGTAGATAAGGGAAATGATCATGGTGGGAAGATTTTAGGTACATGGGAAGCAGCAGTTTGCATATGTGTGTATGTTGCACCTGAATAATACTTACGCTCTGCTAGGTCCACATACCTGTCTGACTTGTTCCAAAAAAGCCTGGAGGAGTTTCAGCTTGAGCGAGCTCTTCCCGCGGTCTCTTGCCGATGTGCTCTCTCTGCGACTGCTTCGAGTCATGCAGCTCGCCTCTGACTGCGAGGCAGAGACAGCTAGCATCTGCGGCACCAGCTGGGGCAGGCAGGGAAGGAAGCACCTTCCAAAGTGCCAGCGTTGCTGTGAAATGCTAAAAGTAAAAAAAAAAAAGAGAGAGAGAGTCACAATTACAAAGTGCTTGAGGAATGTGGACAGGTCCTGTGCAGCGAGAGGCTGTCTGCCAGCAGGTTCCTGCGCGGTGGCTGGAAGGCAAAAGCAGGGGATGGAGGAGCACAAAGACAACGACAACAGCAGCATGGTTTGGGGGAACAAGCACGAGGCTGGGAAGTGGTGCGATGGTTTCTAGCCTTATTTTTGACACTGACCTTAGGGAAGCACTTAATTTAGGGGAAACAGTTCCATCCTCCCCCCCATCCTTCCTCACTATCTGTCTTCCCTGTTCTGGGGAGCTTTTCACAGCAGCGACCATCTCCCACAGTACATCTGTACTCTCACTGCACAGGGTGGTAGATGCTACCCTAAGCTATTTTCATCGATTACAGAATCACTGAACGGCTGAGGCTGGCAGGGACCTCTGGAAGTCGTCCAGTCCAACCCTCTGCTCAAGCAGGAGCACCTAGAGCAGGCTGCCCAGGAGTGTGTCTGATCGGGTTTTCAACATCTCCAAGGATGGAGATGCCACCACCTCTCTGGGCAACCTGCTCCTGGGTTTGATCACCACGGAGCAGAACTACTGCAGTGTCCCTTGCACAGGACAGGGGCCACCAAAGCAGCAGCGCTGCACACGGTGGTATCTCTGCCCATGTGTGTAGCAGGCACATCTCATTTCAGGTGTCAGTCATGAGTTGCTGGTTACTCATGTTAAACCGATGGCTGCTCCTTCCCATAGACCTGATGATCTACACCTTTGCCTTCAGCTTCTCTGCCTCCTTGTTCATCCTCACGTTCCCAGAGCTCTCCTGCAAGACAGGGCTGCGGGTTTGCGCAGGCATACACCGCTTCGCTCAGCCTGCCTGGATTTATTCCCCCGCTGGAACCGCTGGTTTGTCCCGGAGGGACGGATCTGCTCCGTGGGAGAGGCAGGGCTGGCCTCATAAATCAAACAGACTTTGATGGAGCGTTTTCCTGGCTGGAGCTCGGTGGAAATCACGGCAGCCTACGCTCACCCAGGGCACTGGCCCAGCGTTTCCGCACTAAGAGCCGCGGGGAAACGTGCCTCCCCGGCAGCAGAGCGGAGGCCACGGGGATGGCAGGCCACTGGGCGCTGTGACGGGATGCGTGGAGTTCACCAGGAGATTCCCGAGCAGCAGAAGATGGGAAGATGGGCCCCAAGTCTCAGCAGCAGCTATGCGGAAAAGAGAAGAGAATAGCATGAAAGTGAAGCGGGTCTATTCAGTAAAATAACCAAACCCTTGGCAAAAGCTTCCCGGGCAGGAAGAGGTGTCTCGGACGGCTCCAGCTGCCAGAGGAACCCTGCGCCGCCGGCACCACCGCCAGCAAAGCCCCTCGCACGGCCGCGGCACGCGGGGCCAGTACCTCCCCCTCCCACGTCGACTCCAGCAGTACAGGTACGGCCAGATGCAGACTGCGAGCTAACATAAGCAGGATTTTCTACACCATGTTTGTATAACTTCCCTTAAGCGCGTTACAGGCAATCTTTCACTTTATAGCTGTATGCCTATGTATGAAAATAACATTACGTACATCATTTTCTGGGAACACTCTTATACCACAATGTATTAGAGAAAGTAAATATTTTAGTGATGGAAAAGAAATAACAACACATTAAAGAAAAATCAATAAATGCTGCAGAACTTTGTCCTTCAGCCTTACTTACCTTTGTTCAGGCAGGCAGTAAAGTTCCCCTGAGCGATGAACCCGGCCCACCGCGGTGCTCAGAGAGAGCTGCCCACGCTCATTGCTGGAAGCGGCACGAGCTTCCCGCAGCCGAGCAGGGGAGAAGGCAAGGTGCTCTCGGAGACGTCAACGCTTTTTGATGGATGGGATAAAGGAGTGAAGAGAGAAGCTCATATTCTGTATAAGTCAGGCCTATATTAATCAATAGTTAGTACTCACCTGAACACGTCTGAACGGGCCCATAATAGTGATGACTCCTAGCTGAAATGGTGGTCAGACCGCAGGACAGGACAGGCAAAGGAACCCACCAACATTTTTCCAACTACTCAAATAAATGATCCTTCCTTAGTTTCTTTCGCCTGTTTTAACTGGAGATACTCAGCGCCATGGCCACTCTGCAGATGAGGAGGCTGGGTTTCTTTTTCCAGATTTACTGACAGATTTACAAAAACAGGGTCTTTTTTCTGCCACCCCAATTTCCTTAGTGCTAGCTGTGGAGGGGGGCTATTCGCCGGGCGCGCTGTGCTGGGCCAGTTTCCGCAGGCTGGGCACTACGCTGCGCTTCCAGCCCAGCTCACCTCCGCCACGCTCATTCACAATTCAGAAGCTGCCGGTATTAAACGCTTTTATATAGGCCAATTCGCTTTCAAAAGTGGGTCCAAAATTAGGTTAGTAAGTCAATATTTACACACAAAACGATGTGGCCTGGTTTTCTAAAGTGCTGAATACCCATCTTAGTAGTTCCCTTACGGGGCACGAAACTTTATTTTAGGCTGTTTATTTTATAGAAAGACTAACTGTAATAGATAGTTGTAGCTACCATATAATTAATTCCAAGTTATATAAGCTATTCATGAATAAGCATTATTTTCCATATATTAAACTTGCAAAGACAGGTTTCAGAATTGAATTGGTATTTAGTGAGGTTGACCTCCGAAATTATCAATTAATGCTCCTTGACATTTCCTAAGTATGTTAATTTATATTAAACCTACTGCAACTAACTTTGCATAGCATAACTTGGAGACCCAGTCATAAACTACAGAGACGCATGTGGCTCAGGAGTATTATGGCTGCTTTTCATCATCTTTTTGATATAATGCACATTGTGTGTGCAATGCGGTAAAGATAAACACATATATAAAGCATGCAATTACCTCAGTTCACGCAGACTATCATATTTATGACTGCGTGCAGAGGCTTAACATAATTCATTTACTTTAGGTGCTAGAGTAAATGCGTCATTGTAAAGGCACTAGCCAGATGATGAGAAGCAGGTACCAGGACTTGCTACCTCCAGCTAAGTCAGCAAAACCGCACTGTGCCGCGTAAAGGATACCCAGCGGTCGCTGCCGGGGAAGGCTGCAGGCAAGAGCTGGATTCAGAGCTGCTCGTGGCTAAGAAATGCTTCGTCCACCCGAATTCGTCTTCCCGGTTTGTACACAACCCCGAGCCGTCCCCTGCCTCTGGTTGTAGACAACCGCAGGGCACGCTGCCGCTCGCGCCGCCACTCCAGCCACCTACACAGCCAGGGCAAGGAGAGGGTTAAATTTGGCTTGAGATTAAAGGTGTTGTTCCTTTTGAAAGCATCTGCCTCCCATGTCGAGTGGCTGCTTGGAACGGATCAAAGGATCCATCTCTGCAAGGAGCTGGCATAAATATTAGGGTAAACACCTACTGACATGCCAGCCACCGCTGGCAGGGGAAATGTTTATGCCAGGGCTGAGCACATGCTTAGCCCTGGTCCAAATGTTTTGCTTTCTTCAGGCTCAGCTATCCACCAGGGGCTCAAGAGGACACAGCCAAATTCAATATAAATTTGAACATGGATATTTAAGCAGAACACAAAAAGAGCACAGGGGAAATGCAGGAAACGCATTCCCCAGCGTTGCCCATGAAGCACAACACAATTTTAACTCAAGATGGCCCTTATCAGCCGCTGATGAGCCAGGCTGGCGCTTGCAGTGAAAGACAACAGCCGTTTGGTGGCCTACAGATAAGCAGGAAGATCAGCAGAGGCAGAAGCAGCAACGAAGTGGAGTCCCTCCAGCCACGCAAATACTGGAGCCGAAACAGCTCCCTGCGCATTGCCCTGGCTCCCAGGGCCCCACGGCACAGCCGGGCGTTGGGACACGAGGGGACGCATGGGTGGGACGAAGCAAGCCCGAGGCTTCCTGGATGGGAAAGAAGCAGGAGATGATCGGGCAGCGCAAGGGTGCAGCTGGCCAAGGTGGCTCCGGCCCTGGAGAAGGCTTGTTCGTGTCACCGGGGCAGAGGCAGGGCCACCTCCGCGGTTCTTTGCACCTGGATGGGGTGGGACATCCCTAGGGACATTCCTGGGGACAGAGGCCACGGGATCTCAACCTGCCTTTTCCGAATACGAAGCAGCTTGTGATGCCCCTGGAGCTGGCAGCACCTTCCTCCCTCCCACGCTCCTCCCAGGTAGGTCAGCATCGTTTCCAGCCTCACAAACATCTTTGATTAATGATGAGGAATTGCTTCCTCAGACACTTTGCCCATTGAAATTACCACTAATATTGTTACATTACATATGACTAATCAGGGGCAATTAAGGCCTAATTATTATTTCTCCGCGGTGCTTACTGCAGTCACTCCCCCCAGCACAGATGAGCGGTCGGGGGATGGACGAACCTACCGTTTGGATTTGGCGTCATTTCACGCCTGAGTTGATCACATGCAAACATGGAAAGCAGGAAAGAATCAAGTCAAAAAAGCCATTTAAACTCAAAGGTTGTGAGAGGAGGTATCGCTCAGAACGCAACGCTTACCAGACTCTCAGCTGAGCTGGTACCAGGCTCTCTGACCTAACTCACCGCGGCAGAGGCTGTGTACAGACCCATCTGCGACCTGACAGTACTGTGAGTTTTAGGCAAATGCTTAGTAAATACAGTTTTTAATATGTATCTCCAGAAATCTGAAACGTATCTTTAAAAATTATCACCTGTTTGATTCTATAACGAATATGAGCAATTACTTCAGCAGATAAACCTCTTTTTTTTTTTTAATCACAGGAAGGTGTAAGAAATGAACTGCACGAACACACTGAGAAGAGCAAGAAGAGAAGCCTGCTCTACAAGAGACACAGGTGATACCTGGATATTGCACCATTCTGGGAAAGGACGAAGGAGGGGTAAATAAGCACTTCGTTCTGCAAGCGAGTTTTAAAGTAGTCTGAGTACAGCAGCTCTCACTAGCACGGCTCCACAGTAGTGAAGAATAAAATCGATAAAACAGTCAGGAAATCAGCTTTGCAAGTTCACAGAGCTTGCATGACGTCTCTGCGGGCCACCAGAAAACGCAGGCTGCAAAGGTTTCACCTGGCAGCACCCCTGCCGCTCCGCTGCCGAGGGGCAGATCGTCCATGCTCGCCCCGCAGCCGAGAGACCCCCAGGGAGGGATGTGCTCACCTAAACTGCGGCCCGAAACGGCAACGCCCAGGGAGTCCTTGTGCCGTACGTGGCCCCAGGACCAGAATCAACGCACAAGTTCAATCAACTGCGATGCTAAAAGCTAGGGGTGAGTTCAGGAAAGTACAGAAGCATATACTCGTTTCCCTTTGAAATATCACTTCTTTTTCATAAATGAAGACTTAAGTACTTGCTTAATTCTTGCACTGAAGAGCTGGGTTTTCCTGAAGAGCCGTGATCTGCCATATTTTCTGTCTCAGAGAACACTTTCCAAAAGGTGCAAAGCAAGTAAAAATTGGAGACCACAACAGGCTACTGGAATTAGACTTGAGTTTAACAGAACTAATAAGCTAAGTCTGAAAATAGGAAGACCAAATGGCAGGAAAGAGGCTCAGGCTGGCCGTGATTTCTGCCTCCACCTCCGTCATGTGGCACGCACAAACCTCAGAGCAAGGTGTCTGCTCGGCAAGAGCAACAAGCAAAAATAAAAAGAAAAGAGATGCAAAGTTTTCTTACGATAGCTGCAAATGTTCCTACTCCTGTGTCCTCTGGAGCACCTTGAGGGAGCTCTGAGGCTCTCAAGCATGGGCTGGAGCAAGCGCATGTCGGCACGCAGAAACGCCCAAGCTGCCGCACGCTGCACGAGCGGGCAGACCTTTCTGAACCGCTAATGAGCAGATCAGTCACTTTCAGCTTCAGACAGACTTGTGTAAACTCACAGAAGAACCCTACCTTCTACATGAGCCAAAAGTAATAAATGCTCCGTACCGTGGCTTGACGATAAACCTCGTGTGCGTGGCCTCCTCCATCTGAGCGCGCAGAGGTTTGGTGGCTCCGGTGTCCTTCAGCAGCACTTTGAAAGAGCTCAACTGCACTCTATAAAGCTCTGGCACGGCACCTGTTAAATGACATGGCATTTTTTTTACACACATTAAGACCACAAGAGTAATTTCCTTCTTTGCACGGCTGTGCTCTATGACACAACGTGGCCGGACAACTCAGTACGATGTGCACGCCACGCCAGAGCCTGCGCTGCTCGGACACTTCTGAGAGGTTCAGCAGCGCTGACCTGACCCTCTCCAGCCCACGGGGAACATATTGCAAACACAACATACTGCTCACCTGGTGAAGCAATCAATTTGCAACAGGAAAACACCACGCCAGCTCACGCTGGCCAGTTGAACATCCTAAGTGAGGGATAACAAACAGAATCAACGTCAAGATGATCTCAAAAGAGTTTAGCCTAATAAAATATTCAGCTCAGAGGCAGAATATAACCGAACCTAGTGCCTCAGTGAGACAGACATTGCTTTCTCAAGGCTCTTCAACATGCAGCGCAGGACGGATTATAAAGATCACCTCCAGGGTACCATGGGCATTGGCGAGAGAATGGGCATTTGGGGATGAAATATTTCCAGTTTTTAGAAAATGCTCCCTTTTCCAGATTCCATTTTTACATTCCATGGTTCCCGCTCTCATCTTTTTTACTATTATTTCCTCCACTGAGAAAAACAGGAAGAAAAACAAAAGGAAGAAGAGGTTCTGTCCAGATTTAACACAAAAACACACTCAGAATTCCTACAAAGTATTTCTTCCTCAAAACAGCATCTGTCATCAAAATTTTAAAGGGATTTGTTGTCTCTTTATTTGTTACACTTACCAGTGTGACTTGGATTCAATGCTTTGTGGCTCATGGACCTGTTGCAACTATAACCCTCAGTTTCTTAAGCTGTGGGAACACCTCTTGGAGCAATTTTCAGGCTGCTGCATTGACGTTTCCTGGAAGACGAAGATGTGAAGCACGCACGCGGGACGGGGGCAGTTGTGCACCTCCTCCGTGGTCGCTGCTGATATTCGGACAGGCTTGGAGTTTGCTCCATTTTCTCAGTCTTGGAGGTTTTGTCGTTTTCTCTTTAAACCTTGGTCTACGTGGACACAAAACCCTCCCTTGGCGTTGAACAGATGGGGTAACGGAGGCACAGGACCAGAGGTGCCAGCTGCAAGCTGGTTTCAACCAGCAGTGACAGCTCATGCAGCAACAAATACTGTAAGGACATTTCTAACAAACAGGGTATTTCACAAGGTTCCAGGAAGCGTCATACTTTCCTCCTAAGGAAGCCAACTAGTTAGAAGAGACTCCTAAAATAACTCCAAATCTACAGATGCTTCTCTGTGCACACTGGTCTTCATTATCTAGCTTAAATACAAAAAAACTAAATGTGATTTACCCTCCCACATGCTCTCCATTCTGCTCTAAAAACTCTATCTTCCTGTCTGGAAGATTAAACATAGAAAGAACAGCTTTCCAGATGCCTCAGTCTGCTCCTGGTGTAAGGAGCATGGTTCGGGGGGAAGTCGCGGGCAGCCCGTGCGGGGCCAGGGCAGCTGGACACGGCGCTGACAACGCCAGGGGCACCACGGGAGAAAATCTTGCTCAGCCTTTGGACATCTAACTTTAATCCTTTATGATTGTGAAGGGAAGGTCAAACGCATAGGCATGGTACAACCAGGATACCGTCATCTGCCTGGATGCAGAGAGCTTTGAGGTGCCCAAGCTGCACCTTGCCTCTCGCCGGCAGCAGCGTCCCACAATGGTGGAAGCATCCTCTGCCTCCACACTGCACCTCCAGGGACCTCCTCTGATGCCATGAATTGTACTTGCTCTCACGTCTCGGGGCACAAAAGCAAAGTCCAGGCAAGTACTCAACCGACCTGGTCCTGCCATGGACTCCAGACAACGCAGCTTGCTGGTCGACGGCTGAAAATCGCAGCGTGGAAGAGCTCTGTGCAGCGCAGAAGCCCTGGAGACGGAGCCAGACTTCCACCCCATTTCGTTGCACCAGCCTCAACCGCCCTGGGAAAAATGTGCGTAACGTGGGAGGAGGAGAGGAAGACCGCTGCCGTCTGGGAGAGCAAGGAGATCAGAGAATTAAGAGCTGAATGAGCTCCCTGTGTCCTCTGCAATTAAAAGGAAGTTGAAAGAGTTTTGAATTTAGTGATATCATTAATTTCCCCCTCTTCCTTCTCCCTCCCGCTGCAGTTCAGAAGAGTCCTTTTCAACTGTTTATTGACTGTGCGATGAAAGACTGAGCTGGAGAGACCCTAAGAAAAGGAAAGTTTGAGAAGTTTTCAGCCCTTTCATCAGTTCTTTAAACAATGTTCAGACAAACATGAGAGAAAGACTGTGTTTGAGGGAAATATTGTAATTAAAGCTGCACGCAGTTGGCTTTTCTGTCCAAATGTGACTCGAATGCTTGCAGCCCTGATGTCGTGTGAAGATTTAGTTCACGATTTTGTCACAAACAAGACTTTTAAGAAACACATTTTTACTTGCCCAGTTATTTCCCTCATTCACTACGGAAGCAAATTGCCTTGGTTCACTCTCTGCGGAGGAAATGCAGCACATTACACTTTGAAAGTAAAGTAAACAGAGCAAAACACAGTACATGCGTGCAGCACGGACCAACCGGTTTCAGGGAGCATCTGCTCATACCGCATGCCGAGCACCTCCGAAATAAAATCTGAGCTGAGGGCAGCCCACACGCGTGGGTCAGACCCCGCGGGCTCCCGTCCGCGCCTGCCACAGAACCTGCAGCGGTGTTTCTAACGCGTGCACCTGGTCCTGCCACATCTCCATCCTCCTGAAGACTGCTCCTGAGTATTTCCACCCAGTGCTGTCTCCAAGCAATTCTACGCACATTTTCTTCCTGCAGCAGGAGAGCAGCTGAGCCTGACAGTCCTGATAACTCAAAGGACGGTACCATACGTGACACGAGCGACAGAGCAAGGTTTCTCTGCTAACACACCGACTGGTACAAAACGACCTTTTCTGGGTCTGCTCAGACGATACAAATAAGCCAATGGAAAAAGCTGCTGAATCTCCCTCTTCATGATTCTTAAAATGGAAGAAATCCTCAGAAATGTTCTGAGCCCATCAACTTTCCTGGGCACAGCTTACCCACAGAAGGGATCAAAGACTTCAAACAACTCCGTTTCATTGACACGGATGGATCAAAGGCACTTTCAAAGTCCAGGCAGCGATGGGGAAGTGACAAGAACCAATTCCGGATCAAAAGCATGTGGGCAAACGCACCCGGCTCGCCAGCAACCTCTTATCGGGGCTTCATCTGCCGGCAGGTTTGCTGTCGCGGCAGGAGAGGCCGCCTGCCACGGGCCCGCGTGCTGCTGGCGCGTAGATGAGGCAGGCTCCGAGGAGGAGGCAGCGGGGACGCTCCGGACGCACCACCACGGCAGCAGGCTCGTCACAACGCGGCCCTGCGCTCAGTGTTATTTAGTTGGGGTCGGCTTTTGCAAACAGCTCCCAGCTTCCCAAAATTAAAATTACGAAGGAAAACCTCCTGGATTACAGACCACGCTGGCGCGAAGCAGCAAAGCGAGAGTCCCCGGGCGCAGGCGGGAGCGCGAGGCGGTGGGACGGCTGCGAGCCGGCAGGCCACGCCAGCAGCGACCATCTGGCCTGCCTTTGGGACATGCTGGACACGGCTCCTCCAAGTATTAATTTTTGTTGAAGAAAGCTTTTCTAGCATACTGTTTACATCTGCTGGAATCTGAGGGTCTATTTATACAGCACAGTGCTGAAGGCACCTGACATTTGGCTGCTCTCCTGAAACTTTGCTTTGGACACAAGCAGGGAGCACAAGGGAAGAGCGTGAATTAAAGGAGGTAAAAAAGGGATGACAGAGTCTGAGATGCATGGGCAGGGACGTGAGAAGGACAGCATCCGAGAGAGAATTTTGGCAAGGACAAATTACTGCAGGAAAACCAACAAACTGAGGATACAGAATAGAAAGAGTTAACATGGTGATCAAATTAGAAGAGAAAACAGTCCTAATTATTTCAGCAATCGAAAGCAGTGACTCACCTTACCAGGCAGCCAATTAATACCATCACAGACATCTTGCTTGTTTGTTTTCTTGTCTTCTTAGATTAGGAGGAGAACATGGGGGATCCCATTCCAGGCCATCTGGCATTAGTGTGAAAAATACA
This sequence comes from Casuarius casuarius, assembly GCA_003342895.1. Lineage (NCBI taxonomy): Eukaryota > Metazoa > Chordata > Aves > Casuariiformes > Casuariidae > Casuarius > Casuarius casuarius. The sequence continues at coordinate 903,849 of PTFA01000068.1, read as the reverse complement.
ATAAAGAGTATTATACAACTGCCTCATAACTTCCTTCTAGATGTTAAATTCGCACATTCTCATTATTTAGATTTGGTTTCTCTAGGCTTTACTCGCTCACGACTAGACCCCTCAGGAGACCTGTCCATTTACAATCCCAATTTAATGAGATTACATCGGGTAGCTAATAAAATTTGCAGCTTCCAGAAAACAATTTTTAATAAGAAGCAATCAGAGAGTTTGAGAATTTTATAAATTCGCGTCATTTGTGGTTTGTCCAACTGCTGTTCACGCTTTCAACTTAAGGCTACTTTGAGCATCCGATTTTGGTGCCACTCAGAGCACTCGCAGCTCAGAGGGCAGCTCTCCACGGCGCTCGAGGACTGACCGCCAGGGAGGAGCCAGAGCTGGGGCTTTGTAACTGGTAACACTGGATTTTTGCACTGGTGGCTTCCCTAGTGCTACAAACCTAACCCAGACCTGGCATAGTTATATAATCACACCACTGTCAAATTACAGGACAAGGTATGGCAACTAAATTGTCGTTGTGTGTTTATCCACCCTCACGTCCCTTGCAGGCAGGAGAACAAAACGCGATGCAGTCTAACCTTGGCTGTGCGGAGAGCTGGCTCACCAACATTTTCTGAACAAATCCGACCGATAGACTGAGTTCGTACCTGTTCCCGGCACCATGGCGTCTTTGATCTGCACTAGGACCCTAAGCTTGGATTTAGTATACTGCAAATACAGGCTCAGATGCCTACAATTAGATGTTGCATGCACCCCCTAATGTGACCCATTACTTGCCTACACAAAATGTATAAAAAGGCACAACTTCAGAACAGAACATTATATTGATAGCTTTACCTTGCTTGCTGCTAGGTCCAATATCTGCAAATAATTCTCAGCAGAGCATGAATTAGAAACTGAGTCTAAACTTGGCCCCACCTATTCTGCTTTCCCCAGGAAAACAGCCGCTGGGAATGCCCCAAAGAAAACTAACCCCCCTAGTTGGGTCGCTGCCCACGCGGCCTCGTCCCAGGCAGAGGAATGGGAGGGCTGCAGGCATCACTTCGAAAACTTTCTGGCTAGTATCAGTGACAACTTCAGCATCGCTCTCCCGACACACCATTGCTAGCGGTCGTTTTGTCCCAGCGCTGCTCTGCAGCCGTCACGCGCGCCCCGACCAGCCGTAGGAGCTTTGAGCTGTGCGTGCGCTGCGTGAACTTGATGGGTGCTGTTTTCCTTGTTTTCAGAGCAAGCCAGACACAAAGGTGTGTGTAAAGCAGGCCAGTTCTCAGCCCCAGGCCTCAAACAGCCCGATGGGGAGAGCAACTTGTGCCTGTCCCGCACCCCGAGTAAAGCACAGGATCAGCCCAGCAGACCCCCGGCATTTCAGGCACAACGCTCTCCTCGATGCCAGCATCTCCCTCCCGTATACTCGCGATTTGTCCCAGAAAGCCTGAGAAATGAAGTAAGTAACAGCCGTGTTCGTGCCTCTCCTTCTCTTGCACAAAGCTTCCTTGCAAACTGCCCTCGACTCTGCAGTATAAGCGAGGCAGCTGGGGAGAGCCTGGAGAGCACGCTGCGCGCGGGAAGCAGCCTCCTAGCAAGAAGGAAGATGTAAAAGCCCTCAAAACAGCTCCTCCTTCCATTGCTTTTCAGTGACGCACGCTGCGCAATATGTTTTGGAGGGGTTTTTTTGACTTCCTTGCAGCAAAACAACCGCCAAGCGGTTGGCTCCTACCGTGTGTCAGGTGAAAGGAGGCACAGGAAAGGGCACATGCGATGGCTCCATCTGAGAACCCGTGAACCTCCCGGGGGTCCCACCAGCCGAATGCATTTCACATCTTCTTGCTGGCACAAGAGAACAGGTTGCAGGCAGTGCAACGGTTTGCAGCTAGAATGCATTTTGCACAGAGCGGGCACGCTAACTATTGCTTTGCCTGCTAAATGGCACAAACATCTGTGGATAACTTGCAAAACAGAAGGTAAATAGTTTTGAATGCTTCCTGCGTCTGAAAATCAGGAATAGCCACACTCGAGTCAATGGAGTTGTACAGCTATGAAATTGGTGAGACATAAGAACTATGTTTTCTGACCAGACAACGGTTTCAGCAGCAGCGTTATGCAGAGAAGGAACCGGTTTCCCACGCCACTATTTGATTTACACTAGCTCACACCTGAGATGTATTAAAGGACTGCGGAGCCGTCCAAGACTGAAATAATTATTTAAAACACAAACACACATAACCGAATGGCCAAACTTGTCTTCGGGCTCAGGAGAAGGACCTACACATTTTTCTGAAAACCACCATATTTTTCTTATCTTACCCCTTTTTCCTGAATAATCCCGTCACCCTCTAAATCTGATTGAAAAATATCTAAAAATAGTTCCACAGCAGAATTCTAATGAATTATGCAATGGACATATGTTCTCACATCAAATCTTGATGTTTACTTTATCTGATGTCATGCAAAAGATTGAAGCTCGGGGCTGCCGGGAACAATCCCAAATCTGCAGCAGGATTCTAGGTCACATCGCTCCATCTCCGATACGGCACGCAGCACCTGGGCGAGCAGATGGCTAGACAATGCAGCGATCACTGGCGGGTTTAATTTTTCTGGATTAAGAAGCAAGTACTACACAAGTAGTTTGATTTGCTAAAGACAGAGCAGAAATCCTGGCATAGGAAATCCCTCCAGAGCTCGTACGACTAGCCGTTTTATCACCATTTCTGATAGGACTGCAAATCTAGCCAACTCATTTTCCGGTCACTTACCAGTTATTTCTGCTTTTATCACATCTCTTCGTAAAATAAATATCCTGCCGAAAAAGACAATTTAAAACCTAGCTGCCAATGATATGAAGTGTGGTGCATCTTCCACCGATGTGACTATAAGAAAGGGGAGAATAAGATGGTTTAATTAAGTTTTGTAACTCTCTGCAACTGAACCTACTTGCCGCTGTCGATCTGGAGCCTTGAGATCTGCTAGCTGCATAACACACGTTGTTTCCACAGCGTCCTCATCCAGTACTGTCTTACTCCGAGACTAAACCAAATACTGCAAACCAGAAGCTTTATTCTGCTAGTCCACACTTAGGTGAGCTGGCCATAAGCTATCACATTAACTACTCCCTCTCACCCCGAGGTCAGCACTACAACTGGCCTGAGCTGGGGCTATTCGTCGAAGTTAACAGCTGGCGGCACGCACCTTAAACGTTAATCTTAACAACCGTCTTCAGCTAGGAGCTTTCGGGGCTGAACTTCAGGGAATCTTGTCCTGAAGGGTAAATAAACAAAAAAGTATTGTCCTGGAGAAAGAACTAATAATGTTAAAACGCCCCAATTTAATGCTGTAAGCAATTAGCTAGCCAGTGGCGAAAACCAGCATTATTTCCTAAATGACACTGGGGGTAAATTTATTCCTAGCATAACTCTATTGCCTTCAGCAGATTTAGTCCAGTATGTGCACACGAAGTATCACTACAATTTCTCCCTTGAACACACAGACAGATGTGAAGATTACCACCAGGGTTCCTAGATTTAGAATTTATAAATGAGTTCCTTGTTTCCCTGTAGAAAGGGCATAGCAGGATTATGTAGAGAAAATATTCTTATACTAAATTTTAGCTAGGAGCAGCTTCAAGTTTTTATATGATTCAAATCAACCAGTGGTAACAAATGTATTATAATAAAACAACACCTTGATATTAAGAAAAAGACAATTACTCTCTTATTACTTAAGTTTTCACACTTATCAAATTTAGAGGAAGAAATAACTTACAGTACCACTATATGTATTATCAGGACAGTCAATGAGACATGAAACAAGGACAAACTCCATTTGCCTGGGCAAAAAGCCCAGTTTGGAAGTAATTGCTGTAGCAGTGTAGCAGCTGCAGATACAGTCAGATCAAATCCAAAGATCAAATGCTTATTTCATTTTGATAAAAGTCATTAAACCACAAATCAACTTACTTTGGACTACAGTCAGGAAATAACTCTGTATATACCATCTGCACATAACTGTCCCCTAATAAATTAAAGCGGTGACAGCAGCTTTCTTATGTGAAATCCCCAAACTTATATTTCATCAAAATATCCACATTTATCATTTAGGTTTTATTTAGCAGATAAAACACTGTGCTGTGTTTAAAATCACCTGAGAGGGTTTCTCAGCTGACTGGGTGTGCGGGGACGGTCTGCCTCCCTTCACGCGTCAGGGACTTTGCCTGACTTTTGAATGCATGCGAGACATCCCTTTCCCTCTTCATTATCATGATGACGAATGCAGAGGACAAAGTGACAGGTAAGGCACATATACAAGTCAGGGAATACCGAGGAACTTCTGGAAGTGCGGCCTTCTTCACGGATACCTAAAATGCAAGCAAGAATGCAAGAAAAAAATCGTGTAAGGTAGCAACTGCATTGGACCAATTTAATTACGGAAGTGCACTTCCCCACGGCGAGCGAGCGCTCTGCTTCTCTCCTGCATCGCCCGAAACATTGCGGAAACCTTCATTAATTACGTGGTCCTAATCCAGGCAATAGTGCCATTGCGCACCAAAATTGCGAGAGTCTCGCCCTTTCTGAACAGCAGTTTCTTCTCCCTTTCAGTCCAGCTGAAGTTAACGGGGGAATTTTTGCAGAAAAGTACATCTCCATGCACTTGTGCCAGAATCTGGCCCTCTGCGCTATTTATATCTACAAAACAGATTTTAGCTTCCCTGTTATGATTAAAGCAATCAATCTCAAACTCTCGCTGTCTATTAAATTAATAGGTTGTTCGGGATGTCTGCACCCAAAATTGCAATACTGCTAATGTTCATCAGAACTTGGAGACACCAAAGATCAAAACTTCGCCTTAAGAAATTAATCATTCTTTAGACTAGGAATCAATTTGTTGATTTAATCCTAATACACCTTGCACAAAAGGTAATTCACTGCTACCTGTGCCCTTCAGAAAATCTTTACGTTATTGACTGATAGATTTAGAGGCAAAAGATCATTACTAAAACCACCAATAATGAAATGTTATCAAGGTAATGTCACCCAAACTAATGGATAGATTATGCAATTTTCATATCAATTTTTTCATGATAGTTTTTCTTATATTTATGTGCACTGGTTTTAAACCTTCCCAGTATTCCTTTAATTAAATTGTTAATTAAACTGTTTGGAGAACAAAACAAAATTCAACAAGCAAGCAAACAAAATTTATAGAAAGACTAGCGTCACATTTTGACAGAAATGCTACTGTTGGCTTTTTTTAACCTTTCCCCCCATATATAAACAGCTTAGCATCAGAGCGGACCACAGCAAGCAGACCTAATAGTCTAGAGTTTAACGTGCGCCTCCGATGATATCTGAATACTCATCAATTGAATATTTAACTTTCCTTCATTTTCAGGCTTTTTATGCATCTGCTGTAAAGAACTGCAATATCTGTTTTAATATTAAATGTGAATTTAATACTGCCGTGGGCGTCTGCATTGTTTCATGGCCCTCTCTCCCAGCCCGGGGTGGCTCCAGGGCCTCTCCGACGGTGGCACAGTCGCACCTGGAAGCATTCGGGACAGTGTCACTGTGAAAACCACCACCGAGGACAACGGGAGCTGCCCGCCGTCCCTGCGCTCGGCTCTCCCCGGCCCTGGCCCTCCGCAGAGGACCACAGAAGAGCTCCTGTCGGGCTGAAGAAAGCCATACTCCTTTCTGGCCGTCCTCTGCTATCCTCTTCTCCCAGTCAGACTCCTTTCCACTACATTAATGACTTGATTGGAAATTTTAGCCATATACCTGGGAATTATTTTTAATCCTCAAGTTACTGAAGTTCTTACAACCCAGGAATAATTTTTGAAGATAAAAAGAAAAGTTTAAAAGTGAGGTTTGAAATATTATTCCAAAAACTAATATAATAGCATAATCATGGGATTTTTTAAATAAAATCCCAGCATTTTGAATTATTATAATTATATTAATAGATTCTCTGTCTATGCTAAGCTTCGAGATGTTCTTACTTCACGCCAAACTTTTCAAATGTTAACCAGGAAGAAAGGGAGTTATTCTACAACGCAGTTATCAGGAGACTGAAGCAAAGTTAGTCTACCCAAGGTGATGATATTAATAATGACATTTATGCTGCAGGAATTTAATTAGACTGAAAAAGAATTTGTAGTAAAGATGTCACAATAACTTAAGACAAAATGAAAATCAGTCCAAAGGCATTCAGTTCTTAATTAGTTTGGGAGTAGTAGATTAAAGATAAACCTAGAAAATTGGTAGAGTGACTGGCTATTAGGGGCCACTAGAAAGTATAATGTCAGGTTCAATTTTTCACTTTTTGATGCTTTTAGACAAGACTAAGTGCAAAATATTTTAAAAATACAGGAGCTGCTTTTTTTTTCTCTTTCTTCAAAAGATCAAATATTTTTGCTTTTAACAAAACCAGTGACAGTCACAAGTCTTGGTTGTGGACAGTGATTTTTTTTTCTAAATATTATGGAAAAATGACCTGCATGACACCTTGGTTATATACTGAAAACTGCAACTCAGTGTACAGAAGACATTTACCTTATCTCAGCTGCCCTTTGAAAACGGGAAAAAAAGCAATGTGCTCCTGATCGTCCACAATAAGTTACTTTCTGGATGTTGGCTTGCTCTCTGCAAAACACGCAACAGAATAACGAACCAGAACATTCGCAAATGACCCGGGAAGAGTTTCAAACTCCATTGACCAACCTTAAGTCATTGCATTTAGGTAAGAATAAAAGGAGACCTATGCAAAAGAGCTTGCAAATGGTTTCTGAAGGCCCTGGGTTTGGACAGATCTTTCTCCGGCCAAGCGCCCCGCCGCAGGGTCACCCCGGCCGGCTCCGGGACGTTCCCCACGTCACGTCCGCGCACACCGGCTGCCTCCCGCCGCTGCGGAGCTCAACGAGAAAACGCTGACTTTAAGCTCCAAGCTCACAACATAACCTATTGACCAAGCAAAAATGCAAGCCAAACACTTACGTCATTCACAAGACATCATTTTATACTCTTACTAAAGACGGAAAGCCTGAAGGAGACGGTAAGTCTGCCTTCACCCAGACCACAACCCTGTTTACCAGTGCTGCCCTCTTCCTAGCTGTGCTGGTAGAGGAATCCTCCACCTCCGGCGAGCTCCTCGGAAGGACCCAGCTGAGCCGCCCCTAGCGAAACGCGGGCGACCGGAGCCGAGCCGGGTGCCTAACCAGAGCCGGGGAGCTGCCGCCTCCGACCGGGAGGTTGTCTGTCCACCTCCTCCTGCGATCCTCCACCACCACTTCTCTCCTTGACTCAGCTGCCAAAGCAAAGCCAGGTGCTTCAGTGGCCCATGCTTCATCTTCCAATGTTATCCATTAAAAAAAAAAAAAAAAAGCAGGAAACAAAAAGTAGGACAAACCCAGAAAACAATAACCTACCATCTGTCTGACTCAGTGAAGGGCCCTTAATCTGGGCCCTGCCTCCCATGTGATGGCTTTAACGACCGGTTTTGCTTCCAGCTACACAATATATTTTCTTCTGGAACAGGCTCAGCAGACCAGGGAAATTCAAAATTAGAAAGAAAATACACTTAGCAGGAAATACAGCATTATATAGATTATACATGTCCTATTAGCTGTAGTGAAAGAGGCTATTTTGAGAATATTATTCAACTATATTTCCCTTTTAAATAATTTCTTCATCAAATTCTGTCTATTCAAAACAAGAGCACAAAAAACAAGCCACAACAAAAGCTCTCCTTACTCTGCATTCGGAGTGGTTCATTTGCTGGATTGACTAATGGATTCCTTTTTAATGTAACCTTCACGCAACCATATATTTATATCTCATACAAAGAAGCATCCAAGGCCCAGGCTCGCTTCTTATCTGCACACAGTAAACAGCAGCCCTGCAAACATCCACACTGCCTGATCGGCATCGACACGGTGTTTTATACAAAAACAAACCGGCACTTGCCTAACGTTAAAAGTATGTTCCCAAGCTGCCCACCTCAAAAATTCCTCTCTTTGACCTTCCTCAAGGACAGACACATTTCCGCCGATCTATAGGACAGCTTAAAACGCTGCTGCCAGCCTTTTAGTGCTCGGTGCATATGGTGCTCCCCACGCCACCGCCCGCTGCGATCCCTCTGCCGCCTCCTCCCCGGGCTCGCGGTGCAGGTGCTGCAGCAGACTGGTTCTTTACTGCTGATTTGTGCTGTCGTTATTCGCTCGCTCTGCTCCTCTCCTTGGCTCCAGTCCTGCTGTTTTCTTCTGTGCTGGATTGTTATCCTTGGGAAAAAAGCAGTGTTGAATCAGCTAGCTTTTTCTTTCGACCTTTCACAGGGTCAAAACAGGTTGAAGGTTTTTTTTCACCAGCATCTGAACGTGTTTCATTATGAGAAAGCAGTAAATTATATTACATGTGTCAACAGTATTAAAGAGTCTGCTGCTGCAAATTTGGGAGTACAAGTCCCACGGCCACTTTGTATCCCCTGTGCATGAGACAGATCAAGGTTTCTTCAAACCTCACATTTTTTGGTTTCTTGGTTAGCCTCAAATGAGATCTCTAACTGAGGAGCTAAACCGGAGTGTTGCGGGGTGTCAGGTGCCTCCCAGCGAGGTCCACATTTACGTTTCCTTCAAGTCACATCTTCCCAGCAGCTTGTGGCAGCAGCCCAGCGCAGGCAGCAGTTGCACGGGAGGATCAGGTGTTGCCCACGAAACGCAGCAGAACGAAGACAACGACACTTCTTCTTTTGGGAGTACGCAGGGACAAGGGCAACCGCCCCGAGCAGATGGCAGAGATGAAGGAACAAACCACGGCGTGCCCTGCATGACTAGCTGTCAGGTAGCATTTCCAGAAAAATCAACAAAGTTGCCATATAATTACGCTCATCCCTCGTTTTTCGTCTTTCTCCCCGCAGGGAGAATCCCTCTTCCCAACCTTTGCAGGAGAAGCCTGCGCTCCAGGCACAGAGGGGAGGCACCGCGCTGGCGAGCTGCACCGCCTTGCCCCGGCTTTGCGGTGGGTGGCTGGGCTGCTGCTGGCTCCTCTGCTCGCTGCTTAAAGCGAGCTCAGATCTCTCACCCTCACCCTGCCGTCTGTCTCACCGGGCCACATCACTCAGCCAACACTAAGCACAACTTTGACTCGAGTCTTGTACTTTTAATGTCAAGATCCAAGTCAGAGCACATAGTTTAGAGCTTATTGTCTCCTAACATCTTCTGAAAAAATAAGCACTGGTCATTTGACAAAATAAATTCAACTTTTAATAAGTTTTCTAAAAACGCAGTCGCATAATTGTTTAAAATTACTTTCTGTACATGGTATCAGGTTCTCCCCTGCCTTACACTTCCCTAATACTGCACTCAGCGGGGTGCGAGGCAGGGCAGAATGCAACCTGTAATATATATGCACTTATTTCCCTAGGGAACTGACCTGATCCACAGCTCCAGCTATTTATAACACATTCAAAAATAAATTGCTAGGCAAGAGGATAGCAGAGGCTATGTTTGTTGATAAAACCAGAAAAAGGTAAGGTAGCTGTGGATTCTCGTACAAAGTTAGCTTCACAGTCTGCTGTGAATTTTTAATTGTTACTAAAACTGTGCCTCATCACGACCGAGGTTAACTCCCACAAGGGGCACAGCAGTGCCGCACCGTCAAGGTTAACCGTCCCTGCTGTACTCTCACTCTTGAACAACTTTTTCACTTGTGACCGACCATCCCAATTCCCCAGTTCCACCCTTTAGGATTTAGGCACTTAAATTTGCCTTCATAAAAATTAGGCGACTAAATCTGAAACTATGATATAAATCCCCTCAGAGGTCACCTTCCTCGGAAGGTGTCTAAAAACATATAGGTGCTTTAATTTTTTAACCTTGAAAGTCTTCAGTGCTTAGAGCTGAACGGCCAGTACCGCTCCCACGCCGGGCGAGCCAAGGAGCTTGCTGCCCTCCTGCCCGAGCCGTACGGGGATGGAGAAGCGCCGGTGCTCCCCGCAGCTGATGCTGTCCAGGACATACAGGTCAGTAACCACCACTTTCTTCCCAAACAGGCGACTGATGAGTGGTGATCTTGCTTGCAGCCTCTTCTCATAGGCACAATCCTCACCCGAGGAGGAGGAGACCTGGCCTCAGTTGTCCCTTGGTCTACGGGATTTGAGCCCACATCTCCCTCAGTTCCCCAGCGCTAACTTGCAGCCTGCCTTGGACGCAGGGCTTCTCCACCCCTGCAGCTCAGGTTGCATCTCCAGGGTAAAAAGGATTCAAGCTACATTGCAGCAGAGAGAACAGATGAAGGAGCATGGGACTTTCTGGCCAGTGGCTGGATGCTGATGTAAGGAAGATGAAATCTGAACATTCATCCTCTATCCCTGGACACTTTCCTTGATATATGGCCATTGTGAAAAACATGCCAATTGGAAATCACAGAGGTCTACGCTCCCGCTGGGGGGTCCTCTGTGAGAGATACTGGACATGGGTTAATCTGCTCTTACTTTGTGCTGGAACAAGCAACAGACTCATAAGTCAATTATCACATCTGAGAAGGAATAAAGGAGAGCAGAGGGGAGGCAGCTCTTAAATGACTACCATCGTTTTGGAAGTCAATACACAAAAGGAGGCACCACGAATAGCTAAGTAGTTGCTACTGATGGAATCTGCCTCAAGGAAGTCTGCAGTCCCCCGACCAAATGGAGCACAGTGGCAGAGGTCTACATTGCTCAGGACTGGCTCCTTTTTAAATGAAATCACCACATCCACAACACACAGCAGTTGGCTTTGGGACCCATACGGTAATCCTAAGGCAGACTGGCAACGTAGTCTCAGATAGCTGAGATAACACCAGAGATGTTTTGCAGCTCATCCAAGTTTCTATCGCATAACGCTGAGAAAAAGTATTGTACCTGTGATAGCAGGTCCTGCAGAGTTTCTTCTTGGAGGGAACTAGTTGGCTTTCTTCAAAAGAGAGTCTAGCGTGGAAAATCAGACAGTCGTGACCAAGAGCAAACGATGGAGGGAGGTCATCTGCCAGTGCAGATGGGCCCCAAATCCTGTCTTGGATCTGGTCTCCAAGTACAGTGCGATGGTCAGCACTACAGTTGGGTTTCGGAAGAACTTCACAGAAGCAGAGCAATGGAAAATTACGCCAAATATCCTTTTACCTTATAACTGGTCCATTTTCCCATTGCTTAGTATTGTCTGTTGCTGCAGTTCTTGTTAACTAACCATATGGCACTGAGCTATAGCTCTGAGACTATTTCTTATTTTGGTGTGGTGAGGACACTGGAGAATTTTCATTCAAAAAAATCTAAGAAGATAGTTGAGGAAAGCTCAGTTTAAGGGGAGGCAGGCAGTGTTCCTCGCTCCACTAAATAATCTCTCTGAAGAATTAAACACATCTGCACTTGGCCTGCAGCAGGGGAAAGATTAGAAACTTCCCATGATTAATTCTCATGAATACAGTTTTTTCCAAGCATTCCTCATAAGCCCAGGGCATCACTTGCTAATGAACTACTTTTCACCCTGCCACATTTAACGTAGGGAAGCACAGGAGAAGGTGGTCGAGAGCAATATTTGTCCATTGCAACACATCTGGGCAAGAGGAGTCAGCGTCTGCAGGAACAGCAGCCACACACTTAGGGCTTGCTTGGAGAAGGAGGGATTCCTACAGACAAAAAGCAAGAGTAATCCTATCAAAAGGAACTTAAATTCTTTCATTCTCTCTTTGCTTTTTGGATAGGTATACATGTTTGTCCCTTTTCATTCTCTTTCCTAACTTTACCAGCACAGAAAACAATCTAAGACTGACATTTTAATAGAGGGACAGTGTACCTGAGCCAGCAAAGCAAGACTCAAAGTAAGTCTCTGAACTTACATTTATGATGAAATATTGATTCAAAAAATGCTATAACACAAGAGGAAGTTCAAAATTCACCCACTCCTTCGCATACAAATGTTTTGCTCCACTGCAGCCTAGCAGTATCAGATCACTTCTATCACTTTTCTAACATATGAATAAAGTTGATGTTTAAAAAAGGCAAATATATCTTGTGACATATTTCAAAATACATTTTTTCAGTTTGCAAATTTTTTGCAGTTTTTACATTTGTCATTTTCAGCAATACATTCTGAAACAAAAGACATGAGAAAACCATTTTTTATACTGAAGACAGACATCTCTTTTTAACCGACTATTCTTTTTCCTATAGCAAAAAGGAAAGGGAGTAAAATAAATCAGAAGCAGCAGAACTTTTCACACCAGAAATACCCCAAACCGTGATCAATGTTTTTCTAACAGGAAAAACTGAAGAAATCAAAATGGTTTCATGAAAACATTCATTGAAACAATCCACCGACAAAGTAGTTTTTCAGTCAAAACTTTTCACTAGGTCTACTTATATGCTCAGAAAACTTGATTCTAGCACGTCAGAAGCCCAGAGGGTTCTGCCTTACTTAGCTGCTTTTTTTTCAGAATAAGCTCTACATATCCCTTAAGGTCTTTGCTTTATTGCTTTATTAGGCTACACAAACTCTTGGCCTTAGATATGTTGAGTTGATGCACACATCCTACCTGCAAAGTCCCGGTGGTGTCCCAGCCCGCAGCTAGCTAGCCCAGGCTCCATCTCGCAGGATGTTCTCCACCGCAGGACGAGATGCACAACCGGTGCGTCACAGCGTGCCTGCACGTCCCATTTCCACCTTCAGGTAACTAAGAGAAGTACCTTGGTGACCAGAAATCCCATTCAGACCCAACCGAGTACTCAGAGCCAAGGCTCCAACCCCGTACACCACTACTGTAGAAGACTGGGACTCCCAAACACCTTTCTCATGCAGATATTTTGCCACACCACTTGACACCTACCGGCTTGATGAATTATGGAACTATTGCTTTAACTATATAATGATCATGGTGAAAGAAATCAAGTGGCATCCCAGGAGCCATCAAACTAATTATTTGGTATCTAATTAATGACACTATTTATTTCTTGACCTCTTAGTCAAACTATGCAGAGTTTTAATTAACTGATAAAGAGCTGAAATTACCAAAGGTGTGCTGAAGTTTTGTTTAGTTCACTTTGACTCAGAAGTGCTACACAGATTGTCTCCGGCATATTTTGTGGGGTTTAGTGACACAGATTGAGAGGAACCGGATCACAAAATGCAGCTCAAATGAACTTGGCAAGATTACGGGAGTAAAACAGCATGGCCTGAAGCCACACCACCTTGCTGGGATAACATCCAATCTCTCACATCAAGCTCCATAAACCAGAGTAATTAGTGAGGAGCACCTAGATGGCCCAAGAAGAGAGACTCATTAGTCAGCACATAGCATGCTGTCATCCTGGTCAAAGGCACACTGACTCCCGGCCAGGAAGGGACACTTGCTTTGGATGAGTGCCTTTTAGATGAGTGGCAAAACCCAAGGGACAGCTAGAATAATCACTGATCCTGTTGTGGTTACCGATCCTGTTGTGGAGGTTTCACGCAGGTGAAGCTCAGAGTCAGCTCAGAGACTGCACACCCCTTTTGGGCTGTTCAGAAATAAATGAAACCTTACACTGTCCTCCAAGCTATTTCAAGAGAGCAGAACTGAAGCCACGTGTGCATTGCAACCATACCATGCATTCTGCAACTGGAAGGACAGAATGGGTGGGCACAGTGGAAGATGACTCCTTCCCTAAATAGAGTCGTAGTTTCCCTATGAGGAAAGGCTGAGAGAGCTGGGCCTGTTTAGCCTGGAGAAGAGAAGACTGAGAGGGGATCTTATCGATGTATACGAATATCTGAACAGAGGGTGCCAAGAGGATGGGGCCAGACTATTTTCAGTGGTGCCCAGCAACAGGACAAGAGGCAACGGGCACAAACTGAAACACAGAAAGGTCCATCTGAACATGAGGAAAAACTTCTTTACTGTGAGGGGGACAGAGCACTGGAACAGGCTGCCCAGAGAGGTTGTGGAGTCTCCTTCTCTGGAGATACTCAAAACCTGCCTGGACATGATCCTGTGCAACGTGCTCTAGGCGACCCTGCTTGAGCAGGGGTGTTGGACTAGATGATCTCCAGAGGTCCCTTCCAACCGCAACCATTCTGTGATTTCCTTGTACTCTCTTTTTCTCATCTGCACCTTTTATTGACAGATGCAAAGCAAGACTAATGAACTATTGATAACCCTAGCACAAAAGATTACTAGACAAAGCATTTTTATTTTGTGGGCATTGATTTATGTGTCACAACCACAGTGCAAGTGAAAATGGTAGTTTAGATAGATGAACTTAAATACCAAACAGGTGGTCATCCTGTTTATTCCTAATAACTGGCCTCTAGACAGACCTATAGATACACTTACATTTGTCTCTCTATATCCTATATACTTACAGATACACTAGTAGATTTTTCACACACACTGCTGTCTATCATCACCCTGTGGCATCTAGAAACTCCCTGCTACTTCTTGGAGACCTGGAGCCCATCCAGAGCTAGTGAAGCTGCTGATTAGCAAACATGAGGAAACGAACTCTGTCTGATCTTGAAAACTAGGGAGAATCAGCACCAGAATTTTAATTCTCAACTTCTGTTGCATTCATCTGACTTTAATTTGATGGCACCTGCTGTGATAAGGACTGTCTTAGCCTAGATGGAATTACGAAAACAGCAGTGAAATTTGTCCTCTTCCACTGGTGAATCCAGAGGGAAATTTCAAGACTAAGACATAGTGACCTAATTTTGATGGATATCGAATGACAATTTGGTACCCAGCACCCATTTTTGGCTTTAAAACCTACCTCTAGCTTTCCTAGTGAGTAATCAATCATCTTTTAAAAAGAGCTGCCACTGGCCTTTCTATCCTCATAATTAATACTCAAATCCCTCACATCACAAGACAAAACAATATGAAGGGCATGTATGCATGAAAAAGTGTTCCAACTTTTTAATTATGTCAAGGACCCTGTCTCTGCTGAATTGACTATGCCAAAGTGGAAACAACCCATAAGATTTCCAAGAGAAGACTGTTCCACTTGCAGTTTCAGTCTGGAAAACAGTAATATGCAACATGCAACTGCACTTTAATGAATTTTTGGAGGAAAAGCATTCCTTATATATAAGCCACGAGAGCAAGGCACTTCCCCTGCCTTAGGCTCTGTTAAACAACAAGACTCAAAAACTATCTCCAATACTCCACAGATTGAATTATTTTCTGAAAGCCAATTCCTCCCCATCCTTATTACTGGTATAAGGCTATGAGGTTTTTTCTTTTTTTCATTCTTTTTTAATGCTAGAAATAGATTAAACTGGCACTTCAGGATGCTGAACTGCAGTTTCAACTGAGCTCTGTGGTTCACAGAGATTTATCAAAAATGACAAGATTCGACATCTAGGAGATGTCTTGTAGTGCCCAGGAGCTCAAAGAAGATGCAGCAGTTACAACTGTAACCAGACAGAGATAAGAAAGGTCTTAGAAAAAGAACCGTGTGCTCCCTGAAAATAAAAGGTCCAAAACAAATGGAAGGATGCTGTGCTGATACCATTGGCCATTAGTGGGCAAGAAAGAGGCACCGCCTGCCTCCTCAAAATAAGAAAGCAGCGAAAGCTGCTCTCCATTTCAGGTCCCAAAGCTGTTGTAAACGTCCTTGCAGTTACCTGCCAGAGCCGATGCAGAGGTTTGCAGAGATGCAGAGGTTTGCAGAGATGCAGAGGTTTGCAGAGGTTTTCCTCTGGTTCCATCTGCAAAGTGTGGTATTAGCTGCTGAGTTTTTATTTGTAATCACTTCTTCTAAGTTAAGCTGTCAGTAAAACAGTAAAACATAATATGCCATAAGTGCATTCTCTTTTTCACAAACACACACGTAAGGCAAATTATGACATATCTGAAAAAGTCTAAGAAAAAAAATGAAACATCTCGACAGTAAATACTTATGAACCACAAAATATTCTCCTCTCCATAGTCAGCCTTCACCTGGATGATTCACCCAGCTCCAAAAAATACTTATGACTGAGAGCCACCTTGCACTCACAGACTGTATTATTTCTACTAACACGAATATAACGCGGCACTGACAAAGATTGCATTTTATCATATCAAAACCAGGGGCATCCTATCCCTGCATCAGAGCACCGTAAAGTGTATCCTGAGCTGTGATACTACAGAATTGCACTTTGCACAGAAATAAAGTATAGAAAAGTCAGGATTATTTCAAAATAGCACAGGGAACCATTTAGGATCCTGCAGAGACTGGACACCTTTTGTCTCCAGATTCCTGCAAGGCAAGTAAGGGCCACGATGACAGCTGTCAGAGCCTAATCAGAAACACCAACATGTGCTGCTATATGTTATCTCTCTGTCTGAGTAATTTTATTTAGCGCTGCAGGTCTCTTGTATGTCCGTGGCAAGTGTCCACACTGTCTCTCTCAGTTTAGCTGCCTGTTCTTCGGCCGTGGACAGGCTGCACTTTTTGCACATTAGGAATCCTCCCATGCTTGTCTGCAGACAGAGGAACATTGCTCTTTGTTACACTTCTTGCATCTACCTTTTATTTAGATGCATCTTAAAAAGGGCTTACTCCAAGGTTGTATACAACAAAGAGATAACATAAGAAAAATCAGCACTGTAGTCCATAAACTCAAGCATCCCAAGACCTCTCCAGTATTTCATTAGCTATTTCACATGCATAGACTGAGATGAAATACTTAGAGCTGCAGACAAGGGCAGTGAGTATAGCCACAGCAAGAAATTAAAACACACACAGAGCTTTCTTCTAATAAATAATTCTTCTAACAATCCACAATAGGAGACACCCATTATAAAGCAATAAGCCTGCACAGTAAAAAGCAACCTGAACAAGAAAGCTCCACAGCAAGAGAAGCCCTGCATTCAGGTAGGATTTTGTAGGTCTCCTAATTCCTTTACAGAAGTCAAAAGTAAATCCTTCCTTGAGAAAACCAGCCACTGGCCATCCTCCCTCCCTCCCATGTACCAATACATCCTGCTTTACATATTTCAAAATAGCTTGAAGGAGCTGGGCTCATCCAGAAAAAAAGCAAAATGGGAGTAACTCCCATAGGACCTTTCTGAAAGCTTAATCCAATTTTCTCTTGCAAACTAGATATGATTCCCTTTTCACTTGTCTTCAGTGGTGATAAACCGCAGACAAAACAGATAAGGGACTCACACCACTGACAGCGTATGTCTTAGATACGCTTGCATTTATAATAAAGAAATTGATGCTGTGTTAGACATGGGCTGCACAGCAAAGGAAAACATCTGCTCTTTACTAACCATTTAACCATTCATAGTAAATACACTTCTCTCTTCTGCTTATCTTACAGCCCAGTACGGGTTTCCTTTTAGTAACCTTCTGAATTGCAATCAAATTATACTTTGAGGGCCACTGACTTGCATGACTTGCAATACCTTAACGGCTGCTGTTCCGGCTCCTCGGGAAGAACTTCCAGTACGTGCCGTTGCCTCCTGCTCCGCTGCAGCGAGGCTTCGGGGCATGCTCCACTGCAATGCAGAACAGCATGCACCCAAAATTCATCAGAGCGACTTCTGCGCAAATAGGGCATGGGCGAGGGAACTGCCTCTTAGGAGAAAAAATTTAATAGCGTATGTTTCTTCTTGTGCCTTGCAGTGACAGTACAGAGTCTGAAGTAATTCCAGAGACTCTTTCAGACTCATTTATTCAATTTGATTTAATGGTGCGTAGTCTATATGCCAGGTGGCATCTGCTCTGCAAACTATTTGAAAATAAATGGAAGTATTAATGCCCAGAAATGGTGCAGTGTGCCACCGTCCTCTTGACACCACTRACAGCATATGTCTCAGATACGCTTGCATCTTATAATAGAGAAATTGATGCTGTGTTAGATATGGGCTGCACWGCAAAGGAAAGTATCTGCTCTTTACTTTTCTCTGCTGTGCTGAAGTACGTTTGAATTATATAAACATTAAGGCAATTGAAATAAGAGAGGTGGAGAACACACACAATCTAAAAATCCTCAAGAGACCTCTTTTCAGGACTGATGCTTTCCCCTGAAATTTCGAAGGTCAGGATGACATCTGAGGGAAATGTGCTGATCCTTCAGAAGTCGGTTTAGCTTTAGGACACACAGCTGTTCTCTGTCCTCATCCTCGCTCTCCCATTAAGGGTCAAGCATGAAAACCAGAAACCATTCATGTATTTATATTAATCACACAGGACTAAGCTAAGACCTAGAGCCCTGTGCAGCTCCTCTCCATCATACCTGACACAGTAAGAATCTTCTAGTCTTTGTTTACTGCCAAAATATCCCGTCGCCTCGTAAAGATCCTTTGGCCAAGATTTTCACATGTCAATACGGATAACTACTTTGGCATTCACACTTTTTAAATTGGACAGATTCTGGAAGAGAGACACTCAGCTGTTTTTGGAAATGAAATCTTTTATGGTGGCTCATGCTGACTTCCCRAACAGTCTCAATAAACTTGACAACCAGCTCTTCCCTCTCCCTCCYGGCATATCTAGGTACTATCCTGTAATTATACCGAGTAATAAAATAATAACTGGCGATAACTTTTTCTTTTCAACAAGTTATTTCCTAGTACAGTTCAATGAATATATGAACAAGGAAATTTGGCACTGGACTTCAGTCTTGCTRAAAGAGAACAAAGAGACTACAAATACAACTATAAGAAATAAAACAGCATATTGAGATTTTTCAGATGATACTTTGAAACARTTCATGAATTATCTGCTTCTGAAAACAGGTTACTTTTGGAGGGTGTATATGACATCGCCAGAAAAAAATGAAGTAGGTATCTCTAAATTCTCTCTCCATCAATACAAATCAGTGCTATACAAATAATTAAGCACTGATATTCTACCGAAAGACAACAGAGGTAGAAAATTGCATGATATCTCACAATACTTTTGATTCTATGCCTGTGAAAACAAGTGCACTGCACTTCCCAGAAACACACATGGAAGAACTAGAATAAATTGAGTTAATTTTAAAAGTTTCTACTGGTTAGAGCAAAATCACCTTTGCTGCAGGAATTCTCAGTCGGGTTTGGATCGAATGCTCTTTCAAGCAATGGAGTACCTTCTTTCCATGGGCTTCTCTGAACATTGGACGAAGACCTTGAAGACCAGCAGCACCTACAAAAGAGCAGTTATTTAACAGAGACTCCAAACATGCAAATCATTCAACCAGCGCAATTTTCATTATTTTCAAACTAACTAAACTAGTTTAGATTATGTAAAGCGTAGCTCTTACAGCTGCCAAATAGCTCTTACTTAGTAGCTCTGATAGCTACTGCACCAAAGCAATCAGCAGAGGCAGCAGATTAGTTGGCGTCACGGTGGTTCACACAACCCGAAACCACACTAAGGAGCCACGAGGATATTTCAGCAGTAAGAACATCTGTACCTTCAAAGAGAAGATGAACAGAAAGACTGGGTTTTATGGGAACCAGAGCACATAGCATGCCAAAATAACACAGTTTGCTGTGTCTGGCTGAGTGCTGGGGGCCCGGGGTCAGTTTAAGCAGAATTCACCTATTCCGCTGCCCCACAGAGCAAGCTGAGAGGTGAGTCGACAGCGGGACCTTCCTCCGCCCGCACTCACCATCACTCCGGGAAGCCGGCGGCCTGTGACAGCCACACTTCCGAGCTAGGTACCCCATCAGCAGGTACACGAAGGGAAATTACACAATCCAAAGATAATCAGAGTTGTGTTTCCAACTACCATGCAGCAGATAAAAATCTCCCTTCTCCCTTTATTCCCATGTGATTTTTTTTTTTTTTAATGTTACCAGCATGTGTCTTATGGCTTTTTTGCAATTGTATTCTAAATAAGGCTTCAGTTAAGAAATAGTGTTTGCCAGTCCTGGAAAGAAGTAATCCTTGCTGGCAACATCATTTAYGGGTATAGGGTAAAAATGTTGAAATGACCTGTAGGAGGAGATTTCCCCACAAGACGATCTGAAGAGCTCTTGACAGGGAACAGATGAACGAAGAAAAGTGCTGAACGCTGCACGTAGAGCAGAGCGAGTAGCAGCGATTTTTTTCACAAGCACTGTTTGCAAATGGAAAATGAATTTCTTTCCAACAAAGCGCTTTCATCCTTGCCTTCCTTTAAACATGTGAGTCGTCTTCGTGCAGGGTATGATGAAAAGTGATTCATCAAAGGGGCGGGGGGGGGTTCGGCTGCACCGTGTCCAGCCACGGCACCCAACCGCTTCTGAATGAAGTTGTGGGCTTAAGTCGTCCTTTGTAACTTCCATAATCACCCCCCAAGCAGGGCCTATATTCTGTTTTAACATTCATTATTCATGCTGCCCGGTCGGGGGAGAAAGACAGCCTCTGTGATTTACGAGTTTATTTAAGGCCTCGGTCATGCAGCAGGATTTCTGCTGGCCAAGTCTTGCACCAGTTTTTCTGACAGGATGTTTCTGATAATAAAATAAATTGCCACAGATGTATTCTACCCTAAAATAGACATGCAGCATTCACATGAGTAGAAAATGGGTGAATATTAAAATATGCACCATGAATATTCAAACGCATTTGTAAATTAAGACACTTCAACTGTGTCCTTGTCCTTTGTCTGTTTTCCACAAATATTGTAACGGGGATTTTTCTGGTAGAAACGTTCATCAGAACAGAAAGCTTTTCAGGAGTAACTCACTCACGTTAGAGCAAATATTCATAAAACAGATGCTTTGAATTCATGCGTATTCACAGTAGAAAGTTTGAAAGTTTTTCTAAGAACCTCTAATTAGGCAGCAGAAAATTTTCATATGTCCTACTCAGAAAAGAACTACAGAAAAAGGGTTATCTTGATAAATTATTCAGCAAAGATTTTTGAAATGACAAATAAACATGAAAAAAAAACGAGGCTCTATTTAAAGACAAACTTCATTCCTAAATTATTCTTGATGAAACACTCAGCACTGTGAAGGGAAGAAAGGCCACGGCAAGCCAAGCTTGAAAAAGGAGCTACACACAGGTCAAGCTTATTAATAGTGCACAATTGGCAAATGAGTAACCTGAGTGTACACATCTTCTTGAAAACTCTGAATCTGGGCAGCTACCTTAAAACTCTTTGCAATTAGGATAATTTCTAATAGCCTCATCTTTCCTGCTGATGCACAGCTGTGTGTCACGGCGGCCCGTGCCACGGACTGGACCGGTTCAGCTCAGCTCAGATGAAGCTTGGCAGTGCGTGTCTAGGCACAAAGCCGCAGAAGCACTGACTCCTACCTTAAATTGCTCTACAGCTACATTTTTCATCTTTAAAATAGAAAGAATTATTCTTTTTCTTCCTGTCGTAACTATTTGTATTATGATTTTTGGAACAAGAATATTGCTTATGCGTTAGTGCAGTGTCTACAATAAGATGCCTCCAAACTCCACCAGAATCTGAAGCATTAGCGACTGCAAATATTTAGCCTTTCAGTTCGATCATGATAATAACAGGGCATGAAAAGATGCRCGCATAATTCAGTCTGTAGCCTTTTTTCTACACACAAAACACTGCACAACTCTCCAATTTTGTTAGATTTCCTCAAGTAGATGCCTAATAACCTTCTCTCAAACAAAACAAATTCATATTACCAGATGTGCTCACTTTTCTTTTAACAGGAATATGGCATAAAAGGTCTATGGGTAACAGGCAACGATACAAACAGGAATATGATAGTTTTGTTTGTTTGAAAGGGGAGCTTCAAATATCCCAGCCTATCTCTGACTTTTATTTAACTTACATAATTTCTTGTTTTACAAAATGCACTGACAAGGATAATTAAAGTAGAAGCATCAATGCGCTCTGTCAAGCTTATAGACTAACACCTGTTTTTCCAATTCTCTGTTTTTCAGGGGAGATGCAACTGAATTAGAAGCAGTATGTGGGTGGTTCATTTTTCCCTCCTCACCTTTCCCTTGACAGTAGATTGAAATAACGTTCGTCAAACAGTATAAAAAAGTTGAAAGAAATTAATTAAGCAACCATAGAGGAAAAATAAGATGTCTTTCCAGCACTACTTGGATTATTCACTTTTATAGCGCTGCATAGTGTAGCATTCTGAGCACAAAAGGCTGAATGACCCTATAACTCAGCGTGACCAGGAATCATCCTATTTTGAACATTATCGTTGGTCCTAAAGTTTCGAAGTCATGAAGCTGTCCTATCAAAACCTGCTATGAATATAATGCACTGCTCTCGTTTCCATGGCTGTGCCCCATTCCTCCCAGGAGGATGCCTCCYCGGCCAGCGAGACCCAGGCGGGCCCCAGCACACGTCTTCTGAAAGTCCTTCATCACGGAGACCTCCGCTATCAGGAGCCAGGATCTCCAGGTCCTCTTTACACTCKTCTTGCCTTGCAGCACCGAAGGTTGAGAGCAGAGATGAAAATGCCATCTTTCTATTTAATCTGAACAGAATAAAAAATAACCCTGTTTTCCAAAAATTGTTGTTCGGTAGTGTTTAAATTAACATTCTCCAATTTTTGTACATCAACCACACTGCCGAGCCTCTTCCGAGCTCTTCACCATAGTGCAGATTAACCACGTGCTATCTACCTTTTATTGCACACACTGACATTTCCACACCTGTGTATTTCTGCAGGCTCTGCTGCCTTTCCCAGTGTCGTATTTAATTAAAACGGTAACCTGTGCAGATGCGGGAACAGAAGGAAAGCCGTCCATGCCATTCCCCTYTCCGTCAGGAGGGACCGCGACTCGCTCTGAAGCCCTGGCGAACATGGCCCAAAGGAATCCTACATAAGGGGAGGCTGAGATTGATTCACCAAATCAATTTCTATATATCTAAAATCAAATGCAATTAACAGACCACTTAACAGCTGATTAATTCAAAAAAACGTTTATGAAAATACAGCTGTAAAGACCTGCCCATTGAAGACCCTGGTATCTGCTCCAGAACGCTGCGAGATTCCCAGGGAATTTATGGAACGCAATCCTCAGGCAGGSCTTAATTCCATGTTCGTATTATCAGTTCCTCAAGGGAATAACAGAAGAAAAGACCACAGATATAGCATTACCAGGTATTCTTTCACCATCCCATTATTCACAAATAATCTCCTGCTCGATACTGAGAAACCATGAGGAAGGGATTAAATGTGACTTACGCAAGCAGCTTGCCAAATACACAGTTTATCTTTCTCATTTGATGCTGTTTTTACATGAACAATGACTTGAAAAAAATCTATCTGCCTTTTTATCTATCTGACTTACGGGCTTTTACTCCTTACCATCAGGATTCATGAACAGAGCGAGACTTTCAGCAGCAGCGCATCGCGCTGACTACGCCGAGCTGGCACTCAAGTCTGGGTCTGAAAGCAGGACATCTGGAGTGCCTTCTTCTGCCTCTGCCCCTACACGACCTTGGGCACGTGTCCTGCAGCCAGCCTGCAGAAGGACCGACCTCCCTTCTTCGTGTCACCGCTGTCCCTGCTGCAACCCGGCACATCGCAGACCGGGCTCTCAATCCCTCCGACGCTCCGCTTCTCTTCTGTAAAATGGGGATAGTAAATACACTGCTTCAAAGAGGTTCTGGAAGATTTAGTGCGCAATTGCTTGTAAACCACTTAAGTGATAAGTGACACATAAGTCCAAAGCAGTAATTGTAATAGGGGCTTGAGATTAATCTACTTGGGGCATGTTAGATACACTTACAGACTTGATTCAAGGCAGTTACTGAAAACTATCAGCTGTCCAAAGAGTGAGGGAAAAATAGTTTGATTAAAACCATTCCAGAGGCAAATAAAGTCTCCCAGGAGCTCACTGCAACCTATTGTCAGGGTTTGAAGAGGAAACACTCCTGAACAATTTTTCATCGCAACAGGCGTCAGAGCCAGRGCAAGAGCCGCGGTAGGAAGGGTTATGTCAGATGAAGGGACTCCAGCTTTGGAGTCCAACGAGAATAAGTGATCACAGGATGCTTCTTCCCAAAACAAAACTAGTAAAGTCAGCGCAAAAATACTGCAAAAACAGGGATTTGACATGAGTGAGGGCCCCAGAAACTCTGCGTTCCTCTCGCTGGTCTTCTCCCTGGGACAGGCAGCGTCAGTCTGCCCCTGCGTACCAGCAACACCCRCTCTCCCCACAAAGCTGCAACTCTTCCAAGGTTTCCACAAACTTTCATTTTATGTAGCCTCAAGGTCAAAATTAACCTTTATTAAAAAAAAAAAAATCAATCATTTCCTTCCCATTTACTTTGGATTAGCGAATGTTGTGTCAATAAGAACAAATAAAGTTTGCAGGCCAATAAAAGCTCTGGCTGCTGTATGGATGATACGGTTTTCCACTGACTTTCTATGAAATAAAAAGTGACTGATGCCACGGTATGTTTTAATTATTTCCTTCATAAACTACCAAATTAAATTTTAAGAAACTGGAGATGTTCTCTCTTATTAAATTGAGGCTGAACTCAGAGATGTGACTTTTAATGAAACTTTTTCCACAGTGGAAAGCTTTTCTGTAATTTTAATCATTCTCAGCAACCTGCCGTGTACAATATCTTTCTGAAGCTTCTTAATTTTCCCTTTATTGCCACAGACTCCAATTTCGGTTGCAGCAGCAGGGACCCTCCCCGCGGCTGCTGGCCCCCGGGCTCTCCCAGTATCCGACCTCTGCGTGATAACGGTCCTGCTGCGCCTGCTCTTGATAGCCAGCTTCTCCTCTCCTGCTCCTCCAGCATCTCCGCACACGCTGCTCCCCGTTCTCCAAACGTGGCACCAAGACGGTACAAAACCGAAAGCCAGCAGGCACTAAAACACGTTTCTCGTGGGAAAGCCTAGCATAACCGTGGCTGGACTCACTAGTCCAGAAAACTCGCTAATTTGGAAAATTCAGCCAAACGTGAACCTGCTACACCTTATTGCCTTCACTGCCAAGACAACAGTTTTTATCTTTAGTATATTCTTAAATTATTATTTGGTTTCATTTTATACCACGATGCTTATTTTCAATGGAAAAAAAATCCATCGTATACCCAGAAAACACACCCATTGGTCAGCAATCACCCTATTCAAGCGGAAAGCATTTTCACTAATGTAAATGGTAATAAACTCCAGATCAGCAATGTTCCACCAGACAGACCGACCAGGCTGTGCCGGTCTGCAAGCACCCGGCCTGCACAAGTCACTGATAAAAACAAGGCACGTTGGGGGGCTCATCGGCAAAGTATGAAATCCACAGAAGTCACTGGATCATATTTTTGGATCATGCCTTAAGGAAAGAAGAGAAACAGAAATGAAAATGTAGCAGTTGGTAAGAACATGAAAAATCATAAAGAAGAAAAAAATAGGGAAGCAAAAATGTTGAAGCTGCTAGGAGAAAAAAGAAGGGAATAAAGAAATGGAGAAAGACTTCCACAGTGCTAAAGTTTTCACAGTTTTATACAATGCATTAATATAGTAGAGAGAAAGGGAAAATAGTCTATAAACCGGTTTCAGCCTTGGATAGGGGGGAGCACACAGACCGTTTACTTTCCCATTTCAAGCTCTGCCGGAGTGGTTCACCACGAYGAGTCCTGACCTCCATCCCGCGTGCCCTTGTGCGACTCATTACAACCGATCTGTTGACCAAGGTATTTTTCAGTCRTGCAGTGGAAGTCCCAGGGGCTCAATTTCCTTGTCCTTCTTTTGGCCGGTAACAACTAAACCAAATCACTAAAGAACCATCACTCACCGAGTCAGAGACTGAAACACCGATTTTCCAAAAAAAAAGAAAATCCACGTCTTTGTTGTGGCGGTAAACTACTGGTGTACTTTTTTTTAATTTTATTCATGAGCTAAAGTGACTTTGGGCAGTCACAGACCCATTTTTCAYTGCACCCTGAACAGATGGTTGTTCCAGGAATACCAGCATCCTGGCAGTGGCACACAGACCTGACCTTCCCAAGCTGCCCTGCAGACATTTCATTCGAAACAAAGAAATAAAGAACCACTCACATATTTCCAATCTTTTCAAGATTAGAGTGTCATTAAGACACAGCCCATGGCAGTGGACAACGCAGACACACTGCGTTCAAGGAAAACCTGAAGTTCTGCCCCAGTGAAGCAGAGCGGCTTTTGGAGACCCCCGCTCTCCAGGGGAAGGTGATATTTTTGCATGATTTTGGTGGTGTTCGGCTATCTCCAACCCAGGGTCAGACCCATCTGCAGAACCAGAGGGCGGAGGGATGCAGCCCTATGCCCTCCCCGCATGCTTTTCAGCTTATCATATCCACTACGATACACTCTATGCTCCCCGAAATACAAAGCAGTTCTCCAAGTCCATAAACGAGACATGACAACGTAATTTCTCATAGTTTCTTATAATTCCTCAAATATAAGTAGTTGAACTCAACTGCAAGCACTGAGAAATTCATCGGCTAACGTAGCTCCACAGAACTACACAGATAAGGTCTTTGGAGCGAAGGCAGTTCAATTTTTCTGCTTTTTCATTTTTTGATAGAAATAATCTTATTTTTCAAGATCATTTAAATAACATCTGTGCCCATTTTTCCAGAAGCCTACACAAAAAATCCAAGTCAGTTTTACTGCATAAAATGTGCACTGATTTTTACTAAAGCTTTATGCCCTTAATCTCAAGAAAGAGCCCAGTCCTTCACCTTTCCAGAGCCAACTTGGCTCCTTTAGAATATATGAAATGGTTTATAGCTAACTGTAAAGAAATAAAAGTTTGGGACTCAGCACCCAGAGAAACATCGTGCCTGTGACCCTTGCCACTACATTCACATTGGATTATATACTAAACATTAAAGTTAAGCCTTCCTTCGTTTCCCTTTCACAAAGAATGACATAAATACCCACAGTGTCTTTGGGGGGATTTTGTGCAAATTACTCACTTGACCTCGTTCTGGAAGAAAGCGGAAAGATGTCACCCTCCTGGCAGCCACTGGCTTTTGCCTATGAGACATAAAACATTGCAGAGCGGTTCTGAAACAAGTCCAGTGTCAGGCAGAAAGACAGCGAACACTAATCTCTGCTGGTGTCCTCCTGGACGCTAAGGCAAGGATTGCAAGTCAGACGGAGACAAATAGCCCAAACTACTGCATTTTCAAGACAACCACGTGTGAAAAGCAGCTGGGTTAAAGCAGTTGAGCTGGTGGAGCACCACTGATGCAGGAGGCAACTGCAGCCTTGCAGGGTGCGGGTCCTTCCGAAGGAAACCCGTCCCGTTCTGAGCACGGCAGCGCGCGAGACGACAGACAGCGCCGGGAAAGGCAAATCCCCCTCCGCGGCGCGACGTGGCGAGTGGCCCTGGGAACTCGCTGGCTTTTAATGCTATGGCTGTTACTCACCTGCCTGCGAGGTCGCGCGGTGGGAGTCCCGCCGGTGGCCCACCATGGGACCTGTGCCGGGCCACCGCGGGCAGCATGCTCCGAGCAGAGAAAAGGCACTTCTGCTGCGGGGCCGGTGGGCACAGAAGGGAAAAAACAGAGTGATTTAGGTCCCAAAACTCTTAGTAGACCAAGGCTCTTCCATTCTGAGCATGGGGTGCATGTGGGCAGCAAGGTGCCTCTGCGGCTGACCACACACCCAAACACACCATACTCTGGTTCGTTTTTCTAACTTGAAGTGAAATACTCAGGTCAGTAACAACGTGGCCCRCTCCCCAACAACCCAGGCCACCTCTAAGGATTAGCAGCTCCCCTTTGCCGGTCTCCCAGCTGACCGCCATTCAGCACTGAGTGTTACTTTCATCTCGTACCTGCTAACGGTCTGGCTGGAAGGCAGAGAAGCGATGATGCCCCTCAGCCCCGTGCGCGCCACAATGCAACCGCAGAAGCGATCTCCAAACGCAAGCGGAAATTTGGCCCTGATAATATTAACCACGCTCTGACTTCACAGTTTTACCCCCAGCGGCCACAACGGCAATGTGAAACAACACAGTATGTTCATGGTAMCACCTATATTAAAGCACAAACTCTCCCACTAATGAATACAGGTGTCCGAAGAACACCTCCAATTTGTCACAGCAACCTCCAAAACTTGACAGAAAATCACGCAATTTACTTGTTTTGGAGTTCTGTGTATCGCGTGATTACCGCTACTCTGCTGGTATCGCTCTACACACTTCAGTCAGGGTTTCCGAGCATCCTTCTTTTGAGAAATGTGGAATTGATAGATTAACCGCAGGTTTATTCCATGATTTGTGTCCCTGTGTTGTATTTGCGGACGTTTGAGAAACACATGTACAGCCGTACTTGGAGAATTACCAAGCAAATCAGTGTGAAACAGCCTTTACAGCGGCATGTCTCAGAATACCATTAACCAAGTCGCTTTGCTCAATTCCTCATATATTTTTTCTCTTTCATAATAAATTTTCATTTCTAGTGGGAGCTATTCCACTAATGAAAGACAGCATTTCTTTGAATAACCAAGCAGAATAACCCCATCCACTTCASTCTTAACCTTTTGAAAAACCTATTAAGAAAACATATCAAAGCCCAGAGACGGGGCTTTCCTGGAGACTGCACCAACAGAAAACTGCCAGGTTTTCCTTCCAGGGCCCAGGGACGGATTCGCAGATAATAAAGAGCGAATAATGACTCACTCTTGCTCTCCGATACGCAGTGAGCTATCAGCTGATGTGCTGCTCTGCAGCTCAAAAGCCGGAGTAGAAGGACGTGGAAGCGATGACTCCCTGAGTGCTCAGCTGGGGATCATCGGCCGTCAGCTGCTACGTCTCCAGGCTCTCGTCCTTCTCAGCCAGTCCCTTCGCTGGGGTAACCGCAACCTGGCTCGCTCCCTCTGGTCTGCCGAGCTCTGCGCGAACGGGGACYGCCGCGACCCCCCCGGCCGTGCAAGGCGGGGGAAGCAGGGATCCGCGCTGCAAAGCACGGGCAACCTGCTCTCAGCGCGCGGCGTTTGCCGGATGCATTCGGTATTGGGAAATGCAGATTACATTGTAACTCTATAAAAAGCTCAGTTTCAATAACAACTCCACAGTTTCACAGGAGACAGTTTTCTAGGACAACAGGCAGACCACTGGGATGCACTTTTAAAGGTCGCACCGTGAACACCTGTCTGCACAAATTTTATGACTGGGAGCTAATAAACAAAAAAGTGAAGGAAGTAGTCGATACCCATTACCAGTTAGAAAAAGAGACCACATGCACTGTAAAAAGAGCTTAAAGAAATCATTAGTGGTGGATGTCCTAAGAAACCCACCAGAGGAATTCACAAAACTCTGAGAACAAATCAGCTCGTTGCTGCTTTAAAGCAGAACTCTGTATTTGCATTAAAAATCCATCACAGCATTTACAGCCTTTTTTTTTTTTTTTTTTTTTTTAACATTGGTGTTAACAACCTGTTGCAAACGATTGCAGCAGGCTCCTGGTCTGAGCAATGGGCCTGTTGCCGCACGCGGCTGCAACGGTGCTGCTGGCAGATGCCAGCGCCGAACCGGGCTTGCGACGCACTAGCGTGACCTAACCGATGCAGGATGCATCTGCCGCACAGAGGGAAGCTACTTGCATTTGACCTTTGGCCAGACAAACAATAAATAACAAAACACTGAGCAAATAAATGCGCGGAGGAGCGGTGTGGGCTGGGGCCTGGGTGCTGCAGCTGGGCCGTGCGGGTGCTGTGCTGCGCACGGGAGCTGCTGCACCCGGAGAGCTCTGAGAACACACCGCAAATGTCAAACATGCAGGAGAAAGTGGCCATGCATTCAAAGACAATATGCGAAAAAAAAAAAAAGAAGGAAAGGTAGCATCTGTCAAATTACTTATGCTCTACAAATAGTTTCCTTACTCGCTTCCGCAGGAATTGCAATAGCTCTGCAGCCGTCGCTTCCTGACCCTGCTGCCTCCAAGCACCGCCCTCCCCAAAAGCGCCACGAGCTTCTGCCGCACTCAACACGTCTACAGCAAGGACAGATGCAGACAGGCTTTTTTTCCTGGCCTGTTCCTACCGCTCAGCAGTCAACTTGGATTTCGCCTTGGCGTACATCAGCGATAGCACGGCATCAATCATGCGGGAAGCGCAGAGCTAGGATCGCTTGGCGGTGGCCACAAAACGGCCGGCGCTGCTCTCACCGTTGGCGGTACCCGGTGTCATACCCAAAGACAACCTGTGCAGATGACTTCTGACTTCAGGCATTTATTTTGTAAGCTAACAAGTAACTTTGTGAAAAAGGGTGACCTTGATATATCTATGTAATTTCTAATCTACTTCATAATGGAATTAGAAGAGTTAGGAAGAACAATGGTCTATGAAATGAGCCAAGTAACGACCCATACACCAAGGTGTCCTGCTCGGCTCTGGCTCACACGACGCGCACGCCGCACAGCATCCTTCTGCTCACGCACTTCTGCTCGCGTCCGGCTCTTGCAAAGGCAGGCTACGGACGGCAATCCCTCGCGGGCGCACGCGGCACATCCAAACCCTGCGGAAACGCCTACGCCCAGCCCTGCCCATCGCAGAGCAGCTCCGGCCCCAGATTACGGCATCTCCAAGATCTGAAACTTGAGCTTCCCTGGAGCAGCTAACTTCAGTTAGAGCAAGATGCACAGCTTCTTAATTGCATACACTAAGATTATGACTGATCAATAAAAAGTACATTTAGAACAAGTAAAAGGAGGTATCTGCAGAAAATACATTCCAAGACAACAACTGCTACCAAAAAACCACTGACATATATACGTCCAATTTTTAGCACAGTATTTTTAGCAATTTTTAACCAAGGATACCTCTATGCAAATCAAGGAGAAAATCCTATAGAAATAACAGTGTCTGGCTTAACAGTCATAGAATTTTTACTGCACAGATACCACTGATGCTATGTTACAGCTGGTGTTATATGGCAGCCTTTGGAGCTTTTTGTACATCTTCCAAAGGAAGAACTTCAAAAAAAAAAAGTAAAAGGGATGATTAAGAGAAAATTCAGCTCTTGAGAAGTTTCACAAATGACATTTCAAAATATTTTAAATTTATTATTTTCATTAACGGTCAAGCCAACATGCTCTGTAAGGGCACTAAAATGTGCCCCCCTGAGCTACTGTACTACTGAATAGATTCAGGGGATCTATTAGCCGTCTTCATCTCCTTTTAGTGCACGTCCTCATCTAACCGCTGCAATCAATAGCGGTTCTTGGATAAGGTCCACAACACCTATTACAGTTTAAAAGCAACCTTGCCCCAAAGTATTAAGACAAGAAAGCCCCTTATTAGGTGCTGTATTACCCATCAGTGAGAGAAGAGCGATCCATCAAGCTACATAGAGTTGCACCGGTATAATGAGACAGGAACTAGCATAATGAGATGGGAAATCAATTCACCTGTTTCCAACAGCAAAATTTGCAGTATAGTTCTTCAAAGTAACTTTTCTTAATTCACAAATTGCATAGCTTAATAATTGCTTCCAACTGTGTGTTGAGATGTCATTCCAAGTTTCTATACATTTTATATAAGAACCTATCACCTAAATAAGTGGAACTGCATGGCTCCCCAAAACCGGCCTCGAATCGCACCCGAAAGGCGCTAGATGCTGCACCACCCCAAGGGCTCGAGGGCTTTCCACCCAACGCGGCTCACCCTGCACAGCGCGCTCCACACTTCTGCGGTCTGACACTTTTTTCCTTTTTTCTTTTTAAATCAACATGCAAATTTATTCTCAGACTGACATAAAGCACTAATGAATTTAGTAACCACCTGGAAATTAGCTGTGCTGCTCCAGCGTTACACTTCTCAAACGAGAACAGTTGTCTCAGGTACTGTGTGTTCTCCGAGTGTGGAAGGATTAATCTTTATTACACAGCTCACCAGTTTCACTTCAATCACTTTAGCAATTTACTACTGTATATGGGACCTCTGGGGAGCAACAAAAATATTTCCTGTGTTTTCTCAAGTTCACCTTCAGGTCTTAGAAGATGCAATTCCTAATTTTCCTTGTTGAGTTTTAGGACAAAAATCTTTCCGTTCTGTTTAAGAGGGTGATTCACGACGCTGTTTCCAGTTGTTATGACAACAGGGCTGTTCTCCAACATGGAGCAGCATATCGAAGCGGAGGTCCAGCACCCACCTCCGGAAGCACCATCTAACCGAGACCGCGTGGAGGGCGAGACGGATGCAAGGAGCGCTGGACAGGCCCTGTCCTCATGCACCCACCCCGCTTTGGAGACGTACCGAGCTGCTGCGGGGGCTGCATCCCCCTTTCCCTGACGTGTGCTGGGAGCAACCCTTGGAAAACAATGCCAAAATGGTGCTACTAAAGCTTTATATTTAAACGGCATCAAACTGCCGGCCATTAAATAAACCAGAGGTGGACGGCGGGGACTCAGAGAAGCCCCGACACAACGGACAGCCCACCACCCTCACCATCACCCAGAGGGCATCGATGATGACACTGGGGACGGCAGCAGCCGCACGCTACACCTCGTTGGGTAACGGCCATCCACGATGGCGACTGACCACACGTGGAGACCCACGATGGCGACTGACCACACGTGGAGACCCACGATGGAGACTGACCAAACGTGGAGACCCACGATGGCGACTGACCAAACCGTATCTGCTCTACTTAGGAAAGACCACTCGTTTAAGTCAGTACTTGGTTAGATTAAGAAACAGTGGTTGGCGATACCAATGACTCAGAGGAGGGCAAGCACAACTTCGCCCTTTGGCTTCCAACACCTCCAGGTGACCGGTGGGATGGCAGCATGCGGTCGGAGATGCTGAGCTCCTGCCTGCCCGGAGCCCGTGCGCCCAGACCCCCATATACACCCAAACCCTCCGCCGCCTGCTACACAAGCACCTATGGAAATCACCAGCAGACTGCTTTACATGGGTTAATAACTACAAAGTACGTAAACAGAGCTAGATTTGAATAAATCTGCAGCTATTCTTGCAGTCAAGATTTCTCTGTTTCTATTCAATATCATCTTGCTTTCATGCATCATTTCTATCTCAGTTTTAATTTAAAGCTTTCGTAACTTCATTTCTAAGATTGAGATATCCTTGGGAGCAGTGGGTGTACAAACAATTCGATACAAAATTAATTTTAATAATTAATAATGGGTGAAGATTTCACACGGAGGTTTTTTTTTAATGTTCTAAATTAAGTTTTGCCTGATTAATGGTGTTACCTGGCAGGAGATGCCAAGCTGCATTGTTTTTGCTTTTCATACTCTTCTAAACTGGAGACATACCTTATCTATTAAATAGCAATCTACTTTGTTTTTGGCACAGATGGCTGCGTGTCAACGTATTTTTAATCAGAACAACATAAATGGAAAAAATATTGAAAATACATTCAGTAGCACACTTGAAAACACTCTCAATGCACATGGGGGAGAGGGGACAGCGGAGCTACAGACCTCAGTTGGATTTGTCCTCCAATTTACTGTAAAGTTTATTTAAAGTTAGCAGTCTATTTTGAGTTATGATTAATGGTTTTAAAAGGGCTTTCTTCAGCTGCACATACCAACAAAGGGTTTAGAATTAATTCACATCTTCTAACTTCTTCCTTAATGGATTTTTAAGGTCCATTGCAAAGAATCAATCAATATGAGGCTGAAAGCTCTGGCGTGTAATGCATCCTGGAGAGCCAGTAAGGTTCTGCGCAAAGCAGGGTGAATTATGATCGTCTGAATTAATTGCAATTATTTGCGGTTATTAAGAAGAGCAAAGTGATCATTTACATTAATTTTATCTTAGGACATAGAAATAGCAACTCAGTCTGACTTTAAAAAAATAGACCAGAAGTATGTTTCTCAACTTTGTGAATCTTCGCCTAAACGCTTCTTAAATGAAGAATGTAAACGCTGATTTTCTGCATGATGAAAATATTTTCTTGTCAGGAAACATTTTATTTCTAGGACGTTATTTTCGAGACAAAGTGACGTTTGCGTATAATTTTGTACCTCGCATGACTGCATGTAACACTAACACTACTGGCAAGTAGAACAAGTGATTTAAAGTATATCCATGTGTTTTTGTCAGCATTTTTCAGTACTAATTGCTCTCTGCAGTTGATAGGAGCTTTTGTTTCATAGTTTTTTCATAAATCATAGTAAGCTTGGAAAAAAATTCAAAAAGTGCTCAGCAGTGGCATGGACAGAAACGTCACCAGTGACTTAGCCAGGACTGAGTTGGGCTGAAAGCTCTTCGCAAGTGCTCAGGAGGATGAGGAGGACGCCACCAGGAACAACTTAGGCAGGGTTTAAATGCCTTTTAATGATGGTATTCTTTCAGAAACGGAAACTTTTTAGAGGTTTTCAAAACTTTTCAATTGCCAAATGAAATACCAAGAAATGATCATGCCAATGGCATCCATTTAAACGGCACGATCACTGATCAGAATAAAGGCAGCCTAATTATGTTTGTAAAATTCCGAAAAATAATTGGGTTCTAACACAACAATAATTTGGAGAACCACTGGGATTAAAAAAAAAAAAAAAAAAAAGAATAATTCCTTTCATTTTGCATTCCAAATGGAAGCCACGGGATAATTTTTATTGATTTCATTCTTTTAGACAAACACAACATAAAGTTGTAGAATGACGGGTTAAAAGTGGAACCACAAAAATCCAAAAGTAAGTTTTTGTCTTATTTTCTGAAGGGGTTATAAGGACTCCCAACTTTTCAGTGCCAAAACCATTTATAAGAATAGGACTTGCAAGTCTAATCCCACAGACCGGCAGTGAGTCATTGAACCCTGCTGAATATAGCATTTCTATCATTTATTTTTACCTTTTATATACTTTTTTGCACTATATTTATTATGATTTCCACATTTTATTACTTTCTGTTGGATGAGACAGATACAGGCAGGAGTCTCCATGTGAAAAGATGAGTTCAGTGTAACGCTGGGAAGCTAATTCATCTCACAGAAATAGCTATGTACGGCTAGATGAATCAGCTTACTCATCTTAAAAGTCCTGGAGATGGCAAAGAACACTTGTGCCACGTCCAAGGCATCAAAAACTAATATTAAATATTTCATGCAGGCGGCACTCAGAATTTGTCTGTGGCAGGAACAGTGAGGTAAGCCGAAACGCGTACAGGATCAAGCAAAAGGTCTGATCTGAAAAAGGCAAACCTTTGGAGGAAAGTGGGGAAAATGAAACAATGGCAAAAATTATTTTCTGTTTGAAACATAGCTAATATGTTCAGATATGATTTTGTTTTAGCATCTTGGAGTTTGTTTCTATTATTTCTCAAGGACATTAAGGTGAAACATATTCAATTTACAGGTAATACCCTCTCCCTTCCTCCTCAGGAAGGCAGAAGACTTGCTACAGGATTTGAAAACCACATTAATTTCTTTTTGGCTCATGCAACAGCTTGAGAAATAAGATTTTCAGGCCAAATATGGCAGTGCCCTCCAAAATTTATTGAATTGTACATGAAGGCTCTGTAACTGGGACTTGGTGCTAGTTTGTAGCCCCCTTCTCCATATGATGTGGGGGCTTTTATAAATAACTGCCACCAATTTTAATGCGACTGCCTTTCGCTTTGCATATTCACAAACGGTTACGAGACAAAGGCATTTCTCTCCTTTTACTATCGGGATGCCCGCGTTGCCGGCTCTTTTCGTTATTCTTGCCAAGCATGAGGAGCTCAGCTTGCGAGAGTGCCCCACGTACGCCAGGACCGTCACCCAGCCCTGCTTAGTGCTTACACTATCCTGCATTCCTATCCACTCGTTAATATTAATTAAATATCCACAGAACACAATTAGCCTTTTTATGAAGATCGAAACAAAAAAAGGACCTTGTATATCAGCCTTTTTTTTGCCTGTAGTGCATATTAAAATCTGTGTCGGTCATATGGCTCTTTAGCAGAATATAGGTAGGTAATACATCAAGATCATAGCAAACTATTAAAAACAAAAGATGCTTATTATCAGGACTAATCATGACACTTACACAAGTTCAATTTTTCTCCATCACTCCACTATTTACACTGCAACACTAGTTTAAAAGACTTTTTTGAAAGTCATAAAAATATTTCACATAAAGGAGATGGGACAAGCAATACTGCAATAAAAATTCATCATATTTTGCTATCTTAGCTATTTTTATTACTCTGGCATAGTATTCACCCCAATTCTTCAGCATATAAAAATCCATGCATCAGTTTTTGCTGAAGGAATCATATAGCATAAAATTAGGCTAAAGAAAGAAAGAAAGAAATTGTCCATTTTCCTGCTGTTTATACTTATCTATGTAACAGAGCACCATTAAAACGCACTATGATATGACTATCCTGTAGGCATCCTCTAATGCGCTTCCGAAGGAGTCTGTGTGTTTTAAACACCACTCTAGTTACTTTACAGAAGATTAATTGTCCATCATGTTTATGTAAATAGCAAAGCTAAGATTCCTGTGCATCCACATCCATAAATTAAAAACAATGCTTTCCTACAGTTATCGCTATAAAAGGGAAATAGACCCTGACGAGATGTAATGAGGCATTTGTGTTCACCATAACTATAATTTACTATTACTGCTTGAAGAGCTATCAGTTCTTGTTTAGTCTGTTAAGTGACAATAAGTGAGGCTAAAATAAATTCTAATGAACACTCCTGGGTCACCTTACTGGATTTGTGGGGCATAATACAGCATTTTTTGAAACAACTGTAACTTTTGGTGCTGCGTGCAATAGTTTGAACCACTGGTTTGCTATTTAAGGCCATACATATATACACACTTATTCCTAAAGTGTCTAAGTTTTGGAAGAATGACCTTGGATTGAGCTTTGGCTCTCCAGAAAGCAGCGTGCAAGGTTATCCGAGTGCTCACTTAGGATGCTAAATGAGTCACGGAGCTGCTGGTGCCGCCTGTCTCGGAGAAGTCTCCCAGCAGCGGTGGAGCTTGTGGCCACCGCACAGGGTGGCCGCAGGGCAGGACAACCTGGCCATGCCACCCCCAGAACCGGCCCTACCTGCGCTTGCACCAAGGCTCCCATTTACCCCCGCAGCACCTGCCGCGCGATTGCTTCTTCTGCAAAGCGACAAAGTCAGAAACCATCTTAGCGGGCAAGAACAGAGATGGCTACGAGAACGAGAGCGATAACCAGACGTATCGTGTGCTGGTGCACGGAGAGACCGACACCGGGCCCTGCCTCCGGCCAGAGCAGCGCTCCCGAGGAACCCCCCTCCGAACCCCCCTCCGGCCTCACTCTCCCACAAAGACTTCAACAGACCTAAAAGATACCTAAAAAGATAAGATTTGGGAGGGAAAACAGCTCTCCAAAATTTCAAGTTCCCATTGAAAAAGTAGGTGATAATTTTACCTGCAGGTTTTTTTCCTTTTTGCCCATTTTATGGTAAAGGGGAGAAAGAGGAAAAAAGAGAAGAGAGAAAAAACCCAGAAAAACTAAAATCAATATTTTCCAGATTTTTTAAGCAAGAAGCCACAGTTTTCCTTGATAGCTGCAATGCGAAAAATATTCTAGTGAGTAAAAATCAAACGCAAACCCCCTTCTCACTTGTTGCCTTATTTACCTACAAACACGCACCGGAGCTCCTCACAACACGCGTTTCGCTGAACAGAACAATCACACGGACATGCTACATAAACTGCTCCCCAGTTCATTGCCAGAAAAAAACCCCTAAATTCAGTAAAAGAGTTATTTTTATAATGAATTAGGCTAGGCTGTGGTTTCTCCCGGTCAGCTCGACAGCAGAGAAGCTGCTACCACCGGTTTGCAACGAGGAGGAGGAAAAACCTGCGCCGAAGCCAGGGCTGGCAGGAGCCACTTAGCACTGGCTAAGCAGCTTTTTGGAAGATCTCCAGATTCAAGCAGATCTCTCCAAAGACGGGGATATCTACTGTCTGCTGCTTGTCTTACGAAACGGGCTGAGCGGGAGGTAACAAATGCATCTCACGACCAACCTTCGAGTCAAAAATGGCCGGTGAAGAAACCGCAGCCCTCACTTGCATCAAAATGCTGAAAACCAAGGAGCGAAATCCAAAGTCTATTTAAGTCAATAAAAAAACCTATTGACTTCAGTGAGACAAGACAGTCTGTAAATGGAGACGATGGCAAGCCCTCACGCCCTGCATTCCCTTACGGACCATGACACAATCTGTTCCCAAGAAATTTAAGGACATTTTGCTTTTCAATTAAAATAATGTACTTACATAACGGAACTGCTTTTCACTCTGTTGCGCCTGGCCTTCACTTCAGGAGCTTCTTGCTGAGATCCAGATTTCTTTATCCCCCTTTGTGTCTTATTCCGAGGGATTCTGACAGGATTCCCATAGCGACGGAGCCGTCCTTCGGAAGCGCTCCCAGCCCCATCGCGTACCCGAGGCAAGGCTGTGATGGAGATGCTTGTCATCTTGACCTCCTTCATCTTCCTGAAGTATGAAGTACAGAAGGCCTTGAATACAATTTTTAGCCTATTATTTTTGAGGGAAATAAAAATCTGAGCTACCTACAGTGCCTGAAGATTAATCTAGAAGTCACAAGGCAGATTGTTAATTTTTTCTGCTGCTAAGGGGCACGGGAGAATAACACAGTGAAGAAACACTTCATCATACAGGCTTTTATTATGGATCATGCTCTCTTATTTATTAAAAATAATATTAGCACTACTTCCTATTTATTTAATGCTTCTCCTCTCCAAACCACTTTTTAGGCATTAGCTAATTAATGTAATGACTCATAATATTTCAAGTACATCTCTTCTAGGCAATGATGAGAAAAAGGCTTCGCTCGGTGCAAAGAAAGGAGTGTTTACAAGCGCTTTGCACCGCTACGGCTTCTCGAGCGCAGGTCAACACCCGTCAGCCCCTTTGGAGGAGGGAGGGTGAGACCCCGGCCGTGTTTTGGGTCCTCACTCTCTTTTTGAGCGCAGCAGGGTGAAGCAAACGCTGCGCTCCGAGCGTGCAGCACGACCTTCCCGCCCCGAGACCCGGCTGCCGCAAGGCCTCCCGCTCCGGCAGCGTGCTTTGGCAGACGGCCAGGACTAAAAAGCCCGGCCGAGTCATTAGGGAGCTGCTCTCCGCTCCGGGTTATGCCTCCTTAATGGCTCAGCTCCTTTCCCGGTCTCTGCAACGCGAGTTTTACTCTCGGTGCCAGCAGAGGCCAGTTCGAACCGCAGATACGCAAACGGCTCCTGGCGTTACCTCCTCGTAAGCTGCATTAAATTGAGCACGAGGTTCTGAATAACCTATTAAATTCTTCAAGATTTACTAGCCCTTATAACAGCTTTGCTCAAGCCTACTATATACCAATATATAGGCATTCAAACTCCATGCAGATAGCGCACTTAATAATACAAGGATCTGCAAGCCCCCTCCATCGCATGGTGCTTATTTAAACGCAGCACCGCTTCCTCTCTGATGGGAAATCACCTCACCCACCTGCGCTAACCGCAGCGGTCGCGCATGGCACACGCAGCCGCAGAAGGACGTGCAACGTGTTCACTGCCTGCGAAGGCAACGCAGTCGCTGGAGGTGCAGCCAGCTGCTCCACGGGCTGCACTGCACAGGCATTTCACAGTGCATCAGATTAAAATCAGCATTTCTAACACACTGCTCAGCACACGCAATATTTCATTGACCAGACGATAATGGAATCTCTTGTAAAACTACCTCCACCTGTGTTTTTAATAACAAGGTGACATTTTTGAAACTAATGAACTGCGAAGTCCATTACAGTTTACTGTAATTTCTTGAATGCTATCTTTGTAAGGTATTCATTTATTGAAACCATTTGAGTCATTTAAATATCATTAAACCATGAAAGAATTAAAGAACTTAATATTAGTCCCCCCCCTGCAGAGTCAGGCATACCATGGCAGTTTTCTCAGCCTTGGTCATCACAGGGATTTTTCCCCTCTTTCTCTAAAGCTGTGTGCGGCTACACACGGCACGCGGCATATTTTGGGGACTCGGATCAGATTTTGGCAAATTAACGCAGCTGCCTGGAGGAAAGCGGTACAGCTCAGCCCCATCCACAGGGCGAAGGTGCGTCTGGCCTCTGCTGAATTAAAAAAAAGATTTAAAAAGGAATTAAACAGGAATTAAAAAAAAGCAAAAAAGAAAGAGAAGCCCCAAAACGAACTTGAACTGATGTCTTCACTCTTCAGTGAAGCTCTCCTGCTCCGAGACCCGCTCACCTCTGCCCGGGCTCCGGCACAGGCGTGGGGGCAGAGACCCGGCAGCCTCTGGAGCAAATGGAGGACGACAACATTGAACATTTCACATGCAAAGGGAAGACTTTTGTCAAAGCTTCGGCAATGTTAGAAAAGGTGGAGTTTTGCTTTAGCTATGCCCCTCATAATAAAGTGAGCATGTATATTTTAGGGACTGGAGTCCAATGTGCAATCTGCTGACATATAGAGGCTTACATATATATATAAAGGCTGACACATAAAGGCTATCCTAGGCTAGCCTTCTGCATGCAAATTAGAATTACCACGAACCTGAAATCTGATGGTTTTTACTGCTGCTGCTGGATTCTGCCACGGTTCAGCCACGCTGCTGCACATGAATCGCAATGCCGATCACGCAGCCTCGCGCGGCTCACGGACAGGGGACCAACCTCCCCAGCGACGCACATTGACACCGCTGGGACAACGCTGATTTAAACCATCTGCGGACCGGGCCTACAAATCAACAGCCTACTCACGCCAGGGTCTCCTCATAAAATACTGTATGAAGGAGTTGTATAGCACTTTCCATTTTTATGCGCTTACATAATAGCTAACAAATAACCATTAAAAACTGCCGCTCAGGCATCTCCCTCTCCATCTCAATCGGGGTCTTGCAACCCACTGATTTTGCTGCTATGGGCTTCCTACGCTGCACTTCAAAAATGTGTAATAGCTTTTAATCAAAATAAAATCAATTACAAAAGGAATAATTTGCAGGTATCCTTCACACGTAAGTGCTCTGCTGAGAGAGTATGTCAGCATTTCAACGGGAATTTCACAGGGTGCTAATTCTTCCTGCGTTGTAGCAGTGACGCTATTACCAGCACAAAATGCAGCAAGGAAGCTTTCCTGCTACTCACGTGCCTCGGAGTTAAACCACAAGGCTTCAGTTGGCTTCTGTCAAGGAGAATTTGACTCCCAAACAGTTCTACTCCTCTGCAAATATCATTTCTGAATAGGAAATAAAATAAAATAAAATGAAACAAAACAAGGCACTTTACCACCCAATCGTTTAAGATTGTCTGTTTTCTTTAGTGTTCTCTGGGGCTCATTATTTTCGGTCAAACACAAGCTGAAAATTGGAACTTTCCATCCAACATACCATTTTCAAAACATAAATGCATTATACCAACATTTGTTTAGGCATTTTCGTTGCATGGTGTATTTGATGGCCTCACCACTGATTTACCCTCTGCATTGGACAGAACTTTCTCCTAAAAATTTTTAAAGGAAACCCGATGTTGATGTTACCAAGATGGACACCAGCATCTGCATCCTGGGCACTGGACCTGGACCACCAACTGCCCTTTTCCCAGTAGCAGCTCCCAAACTTTACACCTGACTTCCAGCTTCACTTCCAAGCCCACAGTCCCACGCCTGGCCCAAGCCTTCCCTGGCGTTTCCGTTCTAAATGTATGTTTTCAGGTAACTTCCATTCTCCAGGTGTTAAAGAGGAAATTTTTAATTTTTCAAAATGTCTCAGTATTTTCAGTTTATTTAGATGACGCTCGAATTTCAGCTTTTTTGAAGTTCTCCTTCTCTTTCTGTCCTTGCAAAGAAAGAGGAAAGGCCAAGCAGCTGCAAGAACCAGCTGTGGTCGAGACTGCCGAGAACTAGGCGGCTGCCAGGGCCAGGAGCCACTGCCGCGAGCGGGGCTAAGCGTGTCCTCCACCCCTGTGCCTGCCGTGGCGGCCGGTGCATGCTCGCGTCCCGGTTAGGGTTGTCCTCAGTCCCTTCTCCAAAAAGCCTTGGCAAGGCCGTGATAKGCGCTGGAGCTTCTCTTTGCCCAAAGCTGGTGCCTCTCCTGCAAACTCCCATCGCTCACGTGCTGGTGACGAGACATGCAAAACATTCCTCAAATATTCCCGTTTTAATGCCTCGTTAGGCTTTTCTTTCTGTTGCCCACCCAGAGTTTCGTTCAAACAACACAAAAGCCACGTTTGGTTCCTCTTACCAATTATCGCGTGGATCTTCCCAAGGGCAGTATTTGTTTTTGTAACAGAGGTCCCTGGGAATCATTTCTGCAAGCCTTCCCTTGGTGTGGCTTCGGTTTTACGCCTTCTCAAAGACTCTCATCCGCTGTTTGCTCTTGCTCAGACCTGCCCTGCGAAGCGGCAGGAAGGAAACAGCAGCACCCTGGCATTCGGAGCCTCAGACCGTGCTTTTACAGCTCCAGAGAAGAAAGAAATGGAAAAAATCCCTGCTCGTCATCCTAAGCTGCTGCTGATGTCTCGCATCGATATCGTCTCCCCCCAGTACCATGAAGCAAACCAACAAGTGCGCTGAGGGCTTCGGGCACACGGAAAATCATCAGGCTTTTGGCAGCTCCCCAGACCTCCATTTCCTTTATTTTTGTAATTCTTCTGTTGCCAAAGGCATTAGGAGACCCCATTCACTATGTAACACCTGTCTAGCAATTACTTCTAAGTCATTACAGATATAAAACCCTTGAGCACGCTGGCGTGGACTGCTCATACAACTCTGAGTATAACTCCCTATCATAACCGTATCATCATATTTCCCTATCATTCCCCGATTATTTCCCAATACCTGTATCACTTTAATATAGCATCGGTCCTATAGATTGAAATCCATCTGACGATATCTGCCCAAGCGTTTGTGTTTTCTATCACATCCGTATGGACAAACTCCTCACACAGCCACCTCTGCCCATTCCCTTCAGGCCGATCGCCAATTCAAGCTACGTTTGAAGACTTCATCAGGGTATTGTATGGGATCTCAGACCATTTAAACTCATTTCTAGGGTCTCTATGATCTCGGTATAACTCACTTAAAGATTAAGGTCCTGATCCAGCTGAGTCCTTCCCCTTAGACCCTATGGACAGCCCTACTGAATTCAACAGGATGCTTTGCCAGATTCTCAGCTTTTTTGAGTTTTTCACAGAATCCGTAAAATATTTTGATTCAATTATCCAATATAATGCAATATCAAGTTTTCCCTCACAAGAGGGGAAATTTAGTGCTACGCTTGTGCTGCCCGCGGGTGTTTCACTGCACGCGCAGAGGGTGCAGCAGACCTCCCTGGGACCTGACTCGGTGCCTGGAAATAAAAATAATAAACAGCACAATTTAATAGCAGTACCCTTGTTCTCATTAGTTCACAATATCGTTTCTTTGCACATTCACGGTATCTGCTAACTTCATTCTGCACATCTTAATTATTCCAGTCAGACTTGATTGCAGGAGACTGGGAGGTTCACAAAATAATGACAAAATAATCAGTACATGATCAAAAGCCTGAAACGCGACACAGCCTTCAGCTGTGGGGGAGAGCAGCTACAGAAGTCACCCGACGTTTAGCCATCCTGTAATTCAGCTCTGAAGTCGGTAACTGGGAGCGAGACCACTGCGACCACGACGGAGGTCCCTGGGCCAGGAGACGCGGCTGCTGGGCCACCCGGCCCAGGCCAACGCCGGACGCGAGAGCTGCAACGCAGGGAAGGTTAACTGGGAGAAGGCTGCTCTACCAGCTGTCTGGAGGCAGGTCTCCGAGCCTCTCTACTTTCACCTCTCGCATTTCTTCCGGGTTTTGGTTGTTGTTCCTTCTTCATTTCAACAAAGAGTAAAATCCAGCAGTTATTTATTTAAATGTGCATCAACACATTTTTGTTTCATGCTGCAACAGTGAATTCCTGGGCTGAGTGAGGTTTCTAGGCACTACTGCTATACCGGTAATATAGAAATAATCACATTTAAGCCTCTATAAACTGCCATAATGAACTACTCCTACTATGAAATGAAGAACATATCAAAGCAGTAAAAAGCTATTCTGCTCATCACGGATGCTTTAATGCTTATTGCTGCCATTTTCCAATGACATTATACTAAGGCCAAACGCAGCAATACAGGACAAACACCAACCATGTGAGAAATGAGATCATGAAGTGAAATTTTGCTTCAATGAACCACAAGTAAATAATGAGGTTCGGCGTTCTCAGACAAGACCGGAGGAGGATCAGCAGCCAGCGCGTCTCTCCTCATCTCAGATGCTTCGGCGAGGCTTCGTGCTGCCGGGACATCACTCCTTGGTGCGATCTCAGTCTGCAAAGGGACTCAGGAACCCTCTCATTTAGGGCACAAAGGACAGTGCACGATACCAGGCAATCCTAAATATACAGCCCGTGCCCAACCGCAAGTCCTCCAAAAGATTTATACAGCCTTGAAGCTGGACGGGCGGCGAGGTGCTGGGCACCAGCCCAGCGCGCGAGGGCTGACACCGCTTCGCTGCAGCGGGTACCGGCC
Organism: Casuarius casuarius; assembly: GCA_003342895.1. Lineage (NCBI taxonomy): Eukaryota > Metazoa > Chordata > Aves > Casuariiformes > Casuariidae > Casuarius > Casuarius casuarius. The sequence goes on along the minus strand of PTFA01000068.1, from coordinate 859,473 downwards.
CCGGGGACCTCCACGGCCACGGCCATGGCTCCACACCCGACGCGGCTTTCGACTGGAGCTGCTCCCTGCTTCTTACCACCGAAGCCACCTAAGCACCATGCAAACATAAACTGCATCAAAGCGAGCGACCGCTGAAGCTAGGCTATACAAATCCAGTTATATAACCAGGTATTTGGAAATGTGTCCAAAGAGTTTCTTTCCACTGCCAGAAGAAGTGGGTTTGCTTGAACGGATTATCACTAAGCAAATCCTCCTAAAAACCATCTCCAACCCTTGGTCACCAAAATGACACCAGTGGCCTCGGACAAACTCCACGGGCAGGGTTTGGCAATTACTTTGGCAACAAAGCAAAGAAACGTACGGAAAGAACTCCAAAATCCTTCCCTGATAGAAGGAGCTAGGAAGCAGCTCCGTGGGGAGCGGGGAGCCCGGCTGGAGCCACAGGCTCTGCTGGGTGCACCACCATCCCCGCGTGATAGCAGCTCCCGGCCCCCCGCAACTAGCCCAGGTCGAGCAGCCGGTGACACCCCACGCGCTGGTGCAGCCCCCAGAAAAGGTGCAAGCCGGAAAGGACGCCCAGGAGAGGAGCAAAGCTCCACGTCCCATTCGCATCCCAGATATTCCCTCGAGGCATTTTGTGCAATATCACAGAAGCCAATTCCCCCTGTCTGAAGAAAATCTGAGAGTATTTTATTGCATAACTCACAAAAGCATATTCAGCTCCATTTTGAAACCGCATGCTGCCCCCCCCAAAATGCTGAAGCTCATCTAAAAACATCTAACTTGAAAAATAATACATTTATGCTCCTTTCTTGTCTTCTGTGTTTGCATTTTCAAGCTTTTAGAGAAAATTCTTAGGTATATCAAAACGTCTAGAACAGTGCTCCTTATTCTAACGAAAGCTGTGATTCTCACGGGGTGATACCATCCCATCAACTGGCAAAGTACGGCAACGGCCAGCACTACTCAAAAACAAAAATCAGCAACACCTCAAGGTGTTGTGGGCTTTGGGTATCAACAGCTGATCACTCATGGCAAAAGACTAGCTATTATCCTTTAGGTGTAGCCACAACAATTTAACAAGCAACCTAGATGACCTGATGTCTCCTTAAATATCTCCATGGGTTATACAGGGGAAAGCCTACCAGGAACGAGCAGACCCCAGATTTTGAAGCGAGATTATTTTGACTTGTTTGTGACCCGCTTTGAAATCTTGCAGCTGTGTTTTCTTTTCTTAACTTTCCAAGCAAGTCCGAGGTGTCAGAAACCTTGGATACGGATGTTAAAAAGCTAAGGAAGAAAGTGAAAAGATTTCACCGACTTAACTTTCTTCTGAAAATCCTCCCTCATGCTGAACAGAAGAGATATCACTGGGATCTTTTGTTACATTTGTGAGCCTGTACAAGTTTGCCTTTTCTTTGAGTTTTAAAGGAACATCAAAATATTTAGAACTACGGTTAAACCCAGATTTATTACTCTTTCCTCAAACTATGGGTTACCTTCTATTTGAGAGTTATATTGATTTCTGGTTTTGAAGCACTATGGGATTTTCCATTTTGTGAGAAATTCCTGTGGTTACAGGCTCCTTGTTTCCCATCCATAAAATAGCAGTGCTGCCTCCAGAAAGTGCTACAGTGATGAGTGGCTACTGCTCTAAGTAAGGAAAATGTCTATACACTAAGAACATGAGAACTACAACTACTCACTTTCCACTGTAACCTACTTACCTTACACCTAAAGGGAAAATCCAACTAGAAATGTAAACAATAATTAAATGAAAATCTTTTAAACCTTGATTCATGTATTCCATAATTTTCACCTCTCTTTTGCGTGTCTGTCTGATGAGCTTTCTCTGCCATGGCTGCTTCTCACCCGGGTACTTTAGTTTTAGTATTAGGTGATGAAGCATAAAGCACTATTTAAACAATATAATTTCAAGAGGGAGCAGAGAACATTGCATTTGTCTTCACTAACCTTGAAGACGCCTGTCCCATCTAATGAAAAAAGTGATTGAAGGGACTTATTTTAGCATACTATCCCAAGGCCCCCATAAAAGCTGAATGGTAATTTAATTAGTTTCCTTTCTGGTGATTAACTAGGAATTTCTAATCATTTAATCTGAGTACATTTTGATTCATTAAGTATCTGTTTCCATCTTTTTTTATGAGGTTATTAAATAAGCCTGCCCAGGTAACCACAGTCATTGATATGCAGGACTGGTGTTTTGCATGGATCAGATAGGAAATATGTAGGATGGAACTGGATTTCCTTCGAACCTGCTCAGCAATCACATCGCCAGCTGATAAATTAGCAGTTAATTCCTTCTGACCGAACCTGCAAACAGAGTCGGGTCCTGAGATGAGGTAAATCAGTGCAAATCTTCGACTACAATTCCTAAAATCTGGAAAAATCCGGACACCGCGCGATCCGACATTATGCGATCACAGCCTGATGCAAAGGCAGACTGGGGAATGACTGAAATTTGTACCGGAGCAGTGACGAGGACTATCACAAAAAGCAAATGATTAAAGCTGGGGAGGTTTTTGCCCGCGGCCGGCGCAGCAGGGCCGCGGGATCGGGAGCCAGCGTGCCTCAGCCACGGCATTTCCACGGACCCAAGCAAGTCGTGCCGCCTCCTGATATATCAATTCCCCCTCCTGCAAAACGGAGGCAGTAACTGCTAACTTAGCTCATAAAGGATGATTAAATAAATCTATTAAAGTGCAATGAAGACTCAGAGTGCTATATACTTAACTTTTTAGTTAGATTTAAAACATATTATAAAGACTGTACATGCTCTCTGGGCACCCATACAAAAAGGAAACGTGCAATGCTTTAAAACATCGCTTAGCAGCATAATAAAATAAGAAAAGTTAAATTATCAGTCAGCTAATACTGCTGCAAAATATATTTCATCAGCTCCGCCCCAAACTTTCCCCTTGCAGCTCTGGCAAACGGCGCGAACGAAAGGCATGCTGCAAGGCACAAGCAAAGGTCTCTCTCTTCTTTATCAGATAATTGAAAATAAACAGAATATGCAAGTATCTGCATCAGGCAAAAGATACCGGGGCAGATTTTTAATAAGCTTCACCAGCACAAAGACGGTGCCATTTATTCGTATCAGTCATGCTGGAACACTTTGAGATAGGATTTGGTTCCTCCTATGAAAATAATAAAAACCCCAAAGGCTGAACTAGGGCTTTTTTACACAATTTCATTTTCATGTATTTTGATTCACAGACAGAACCGGGAGGAGAACGCCAACCGTTCGGAGGCGATGCCAGGGACAACCTCCAGACGCAGCAACATCCACCCTCGACCCAGCAGCAGCGTCCGGGGAGGAGCAGAAAGCGCTGCCATCCATCCCACCATCCATCCCACCATGCATCCCGACGCGCATGGCGCGCTCTTGCGTTGCGGCACAAAGCTGAGGACCGGCCTCGTGTCCAGCCCTGAAGGCCAACAGCCTGAACTCGCGGTACCAGCTCTCCGCCTGTACCTAAAGGCGGTGGTGGCCACCAGCACTCGCGTGCTCTGCAGGGCCCTTTGCTCACCAGGCAGAGGAGGTGCGCAGCGGTCCCGCGCGTGCGGCGTGCTCTTCAGCGTGACCTTCGAGAAGGCTCCATGCATCTCCTCGCAACCGAGATCTTTGCTGTTTCTCAATCTGCACCTTGTGGTTGACATCCATAACGTTTCCTACGTGAAGCAGACTGCATGTTCGCATTGGTGGTGCACACCAACGGCGATAAAACATGCCAGGTTAAGAACAGAGACAGATTTTTAAAAGCTCTAAAAATAGGGTAAAAACATGAAAATCCCCATTAGTGTGGAAACAGCAGATAAATGCTGCCTTATTAATGATAAAGACTTCCGAGACTTAAAACTGGAGCCTAAAACTCATTTTTACTAAGATGTTGAGATGAAGACAGAAACTGTAAAATTGGGGATGAAGTATGTGAACCTTCTCCTATGCTGTTAAACAGCACGACTCCCCAGAAAGACGACCTCCGGGAACATCTCTAACGCGTGCAGGAAAGGACACGTGGTGCCAGGATGGGTCCCGATGCCGGCTGCCCGCCCGGGACGGCCCATGGCCGGGCACAAGGCTGCTCCCTCCTGGCCCCACCGATTCCCAGGTTGCTCTAAGCACCACAAGATGCTATTATTCTTTTTTTCCCGTTTTCCTCTTAATAATGGCAAGGAACAGAAACTTGGTTTTCTCTTAAAACGGAAGCTGCAACACTTGTGTAACACCACGTTTCACAGAGCTATGACAAACTCTTTCACCGTTGACAGGGTAGGAATGACTCCGGTTTCCTGCTCATCTCGCACGTTGTCACCGCGGCACGTGGGGAAGGAGAGGACCTGCTGCCTCCGGCGAGGTAACGCAGGATGGGGCAGGCCAGATTTGCGACCCTTATGAGGAATTATTCCATTTCCCTGCCTGAAATCACATCAAAGGCAACACAGCAACTCAAGGAGGAAGGCGACAATCTCATACGAAGAGATCATGAAGTATTTTCATTTTCTTGAAGCATATTTTCCTAAATAAAGGTTTCCCTCTCCAAACGCATGACAAATCTGCTCGAGGCACGAGGAGGGCACCGACACCAAGGAACATGCCCTAGCTCTGCGCTCTGACGTGCAGCACGAGCAGCCAGCATAATTCGTTTTAAAGACAACTCATTTTGCAATGGTGTTACACACCGTGATGAAGAGCAAGAACTATGTTATTTTAAAAGAAATCTGACTTTTTAATTTTCTTATGTCCTTTTTGGAGGAAAACTAGGTGTTAAAATTCTAATGGTGTGGCAAGAAAAAACGTCACGATGCCCTAAGGGAAGATGCACTAGGCGGTATTCAGAGGAACAACACGGAGACGGGAGCATGGAGAAGAGACTACAATTATTCAGCATAAGCTGAGACAGTTAACCATTCGGTTGGACGAGAGAAAGACTCCTGCTTTGAATTCGAGAGCAAATTACTGTCTATCCGTTTCGCGACATGCCGCTGCACAGGAAGGGAGCCACAGGTTATCATCAGCGTCTCTGCAAATGAGTTAAGAAAACTCCACGCAACACCACAAGCCCAAATCCAACCAAGCGCCAAAAGCAGACGCTAGCGAACCATCGGCGAAGAGCGAGCCGCGATGCACAGCTACGGCGACGGCCTGCGAGGTGCACGCGACACGACAACGACTAGCCCGGGGGCACTACCCGAAGAGCAGCCGGGCCGGGCCGGGCCGAGCCCTCCGCCACCGCAGCCAGGAACGGCCTTTCCCACGGCACCGCGCTCCGTTAGGTGGGGAAACGGCCGGAGAAGATGAAGACGAGAAAGGAATTACAGCGGGAACACGCTGTTCCCGACCCGTAAATCCCTCCTGGGTCATAGTCCACTCGCTGTTACCACGTGCGCGTCACTGGGATGCGCAGGAGGAAATGCAAGAAAGAGATTAAAATGCTCAATCATTTGCAAATGCTCCCCAGATAAACACAAGCATACGTTGGAAGAGCAGCTCTAACACGCGGCACTTCGCCGCCGTCTAATCTCTCCGGGAACACGAATTACGGGGATGGATGCGCGGGGCTGGAGCCGACCAGGGGAGCCGCCGCGGCCCCTCGCAGCCGCCTGCCTCCTGGTTTGCTTAGACAGCACTGGAGCCACGTACGTACCAATAACCAACCTTATACATACACACAAATAACCAACCTTATACATACAAATAATCTGAGGGACAAACAGGGAGCAGCTCCAGCCTGTAAGAACTAGGGCATGAGACCCTTCTGCTGTTCCAGTCCTCCCACGTTTTCCCCTTTAAAAACTTCCATTGTTGCTGTTTTTGAGAAAAAGTTTTAATCTAAGGATCACAGTAACATTAGACAAAATACAGTCTATCCTAGGTAAACGTGACCTGTTTGATTTTGTTATTGAGAAGATGTTTGCACCAAGGCGGCGGAAAAGCCTGGCCTGGCTCGTGCACGATGCAAGCGCGCGGGAAGGTCTGTGGAAGATTTTTTCCCGTAGTTGTGAGGACCAGAAAATTCACAGCCACGTGACACCAAAACGTGCTCCTCGTTTACGAGGCCATAACCCTCCCACGGTGACGGCCAGCACATTGAAACCGCTGCTTCACAGTCAAAAGTTCAACAGGAACAGCGAACACCCTCTCCTGGCGTACAGAAATGAAGGCAGCTTAAAGCACCTCTCCTCCGCACTTTGGGGAAACTTACGGTACTTTTAGGATTTATCATCTCTACGTTAAGGGACACAGTCAATTTACGTTATTTAAAGCCCATCTGTTTAACCAGAGATGCCTTTTTAAAGGTTTGTTAGCTCTGAAACATAATTTGGCTTTTCTCCCTGCTCTCCCCCCCGGCACGCTGCCGCGAGCGCGTCTCCCCACGCCCGGCAGCGGCTCTGCCTGCTCTGCCCGCACGCTCAAACACGAGACGGGAGGGAGCCTAGCACGAGGTGCGGCATATTCTGTGTGAACATGTCTCTGATGGTTTTGTTTATAACGCGGCAAACAACCACGACTCACACCGAGAGCCCACGGCAAAGCAGCTCAGGCAAAGCCGCACTCGGGGCCGGTTACTGACATCAGATTTGCAGCGGCATCGACAGCCTCAGTGTTTTACACCACCACCTACGAATTTAGGAACGCTGCTTTAAAAAGTGCAATGGATACGCAGGAAGCAGCTTTATCGATAAAGCTCTTCTGCTGAGTTACCTGATTTCTACTTACGAAGCTGCAGCCACCTCGGCACGCAAAACCCAACGCAACCGAGAGCTGCCCGGGGATAACTCCAATTGCAACCTGAAACGACGCTACGGAGATTGCAAACCGTGCCGTGAGATACGCAACGGCACCTGCTCGCTGTACAAACAACTCACAGAAATAAAGGAAACCGGCAGGATATGAAGCAACGAACTGCGAGGCTCACAAGGGACTGGAAGGGCCTCCAGTCTTTTCCAGCACCCAGGCCTACTGAAATCAGTGGTAAACTCCCTGCAAAATTATTATTAAAAACTTCTGTTCAGCCGAGGGCAAGCTTTTCACAGCCGCTCGCTGGATATTACCCAGGTGACATACAAGGCAGTAAGAGTGCTTCGCTTGCAGCGTCAGTAGTTACGTCATTCTCTGGTTCTTTTCTTAGCGCCACGTTCCCCAAAATCTTTTTCTATCTAATCGGCTCAGCACAGGTTTGCCTCTGCTCCCCAGGGAAATGGAGTGCAGGGCTGGACCTCACAGGGCACCAGCAGAAAGTGCATCGAATCCCTGTAAAAGTTCAGATTTCCTTCCGCACGAGCCAGTTTTCTGCTTTTCTAGGGCACTTTGGTTCCTCTTTCAGGACCTGGAGGGATATCAGGTTTCTCCCGTGGGGAGCAGGGAGGGATGGGGAGCACCTCCCGCGGGAGGGACGGATGGATGGACACAGGGGTTCATCACCCAGCTCTCAAGCTGCCCCCAGTAAACACCTGTGCTGTCTTTACCCCAATAAATGCCCCTTCTCTACTCTACCACCTTGGCCTGGCGTCGGCATGAGAGGCGCTGGCGCTCGGCAGGCAGGCACGCTTCGGAGGAACACGGCACACGCACTAGTTGTGTGAATTACTGGAAAACGCCATTGCAAGGATTTCTGCAGACACTAAACTTCATGCCCGTTTATAACAGATTTCCTTTTTAAGGCCCAGCCCTTCACGATACAGAAGACCACCCGATCTGAAAGCTGTAACAACAGATACAGCACGCAATACACATCTTTCAGCTAAAACTTAGCTATTTACATCGTAACATTATTGTAAGGGCTGCACTGGATGGCCCGAGACTCAATTTCTGAAATGAGAAGAAGGACCAACTTGAACGGTCTATCTCCTCACGCCGATACGAGTTGCAAGTGAGATTTTCTGCATTATAAACGAAAATACAGTACTTCAGAGCACAAAAATCAAGTTTGTGGCAGGTACTTTGTCAAAAGATTTATAGGTTTTGAGTGTTGCAGACATTTAAGTGCACCTAAAGTGCACTCGATGTGAGCTTCAATTGCCGTGGAAGAGCTGCCGGCACAGCAGACGTCCCGCTTGCTCTGGCTAGACTGCGGGGAAAAATCCTCTTGTACAAGAACGTATATTTTATATCAAAAATAAAACAACAAATAAAAAGAACCAACAGAAATATCTACTTCCAAGACTACTAGCAATGGGTTCAAAGGAGATTGTATCCCCATAAACGCTGATGCTTGAAGGACTCGGAAGGAAGTGAAGGGGCACCACGGCTACCCCGGCAGAGCCAGCGCAGGGCCCGCGGGAACGACACGCTCCTCTGCCACATTTCACCCCAGGCTTTGGTCAGATAACCCTCTTGTGCGGGCGCAGCCCAAGAGAGCTGACCCCAAAGGCAGAAAGGAAAAAAAA
>PTFA01000068.1:801095-851013 GCA_003342895.1 Casuarius casuarius | reverse complement strand
AAGCAGGAAAGCTGGAAAGTGGCGTTAGTAAAGCGCTGACATCGTCGAAGCTAGCACACGCTAGCGGGATGCAATGTGCACACGCAGGGACGCTGCTCGTCCCTCCAAAAATAATTTCAGTAATTTCAATAATTTTTATCTAAAGAAAAAAAAAAAAGAGCCCAAAACACCCACAAAAACTCACAAAAAAGCCCACTATTAGGAGCACATCCTTTGTACAGCGAAGTCAGGCAAACTCACAAGTTAAGTAACACCAGAAATGAAGCAACTTCGGCTCCGTCTCAGTAAAGACACCCGAACTGCTGGAGCGCGTACAACCTTCCTCTTCATCATTATTTCTCATTCAGTGTGCAGGACCAAAGGGTAAAATTAAGGTTATTTGAGCAACCGGAATCCTGACATTTAGAGAGGCGTTTAACTTATTAAATTAGGAAACAGTTAATACATACTTTGTGTAGTGAATACATGCACAAATTATGCATACGAGTATAGGCATAAATACAGATATTTTATAGGGCATCTCGATATACTGTGTACCCATAAAGGCCAAATCTGGCCCTTGACAAAACCTGTCTTTCGGCTTCAGAGAAACTGGCCCAAAGGTGCCGAGGGAAAGCATTTCCTTCCAAACATTTTCCCTGTTGGCTTTGCCCACTCATCGGAGCGCTACTATTTATACGCATGAATGATTTATTTCTGTATTACTAGCTACCTCCTTTGATTAAATATATTAGTGCCTTTTAAGTTATTTCAAGGCTACAATCATTTTAAAATTAAATGATCCTTGGAGTACCCTTTGGGAACCGTGCACTAAACTGACATTTCCATAATGCAAAAAAATTGCAGTTGTGCACATTTTATTTAATTAAACTGTCCTCTTTATCAAGTAAACCAAACGGGAGGATATTAACCGTATTTTTTATTTTTAGCAAAAGAGCATGATAGCACACTGGAGGCTCCTTATTGTCCTGGCCAAATTTTGTCTGTATTCGCACAGTTGACAGCTTAAGCAAAGTTCTCCAAAAAGCGCGTTTCAGGGCTGCACCCTGCTAATGATTACGGCTGAGCAGGACGTTTCTCGCAGCCCAGCAGCTCTCCCGGGCTGGGCTTTGGGCGCGCTCCGCTCCCCTCCCTCCGGGGGCCGCTCGGAGAGGCACCGAAACATATTTCTGGCCCAAAAGAAAGGGGTGAAGTTACAAAAAGAGAGAGATAAAAGGGAACTTCAAACCTCCAGAATTCCCTCTATCTGGGCCCATTCTTCAGGACTAAACCTCGCTTTGCAAATCAAAGGAACAGCTGCCAAACGTCCCCCGAAACAGGCGGTAGGCAGTGAATGCGTCTGGGAGAGGCCGACGGCGGCCGCGCCATCAATCAGCGGCTCCGGCCCTCCCTCCGGGCGAGCGGCGCTGCTCCGCTAAACCCACATACCGTGTCCGGAGGTGGCAGCTCCCCGGCACCCGAACGGCACCGCTCGGAGCAGCCGGGCAGCCAGCGTCCGGGGAAGGCGGCGAGCATCGCTTGACCTCATGCTAGAAGCCAATGGGAAAGGCACCTCCTGCCCTTGGCTAAATTTCGTAAAAATCTGAAATATCCAAAATATTTAGATCAGTTTTCACACGGAAGTCTGAAGCAGATGTAAATGAAAAATAATTTTTGAAACATTTTTAGCTTTCAGTAATTCTCAACAATGTATTTCCCTATGTGAAAAGGCAACTTCAAATGTTACTTTTAATTATATCTCTGTTTTATTTCTCTTTGTGATCAGAGCAATTGTTGCTTGGTAAAGTTCATCCTGGGCAATTAATACATGGAGCAGAGATCCACGTGACTCATCTTCCCCCCAAACAGTTTTTGGCAACGCTGGGCTGCGCTGAGAGGGTCCGAAATCCGCAGAACAAGCGGGTCTCACGCCTTTCCCGGTTATCAAACAGCACTGCCCAAAGGTGGCACAAGTTCAAGGTACAAGCAACTTCCTCCGAGTGACCACGTCGCTTGCTCTATCAAAACGCAGCATGGATTATACCTTATAAATATCCCTGCTTAGATCTCAAACTAACAGGTGTTCCGGGGATAAAAGTCAAGACAAAAGTGCTAAAGCCCTTCGCACGCTTCCCCCGATTCCTACAGCAACGCGCTTTTGACGGAGGGCTCCGACTGCTCAATTTGATGGCCAGGCAAACTTATAAAAGCTGAAGTGCCGGGTTTCCCAGGGGAAAGCATAATGAAATAAATGCGCTCATGAATATGGATGGCGCCAGGCGGCCATCTGTTCTCCACCAACATCTTTTCTTAAAAGAAGTTCCGAATATTTCTGCCGAGCAGTTGTATCTTTATTTCCATATATAAAATTAGACCTTGAATTTTCACCCTTGCTGGTCATTAAGTGCTATTGTTATGGAAATGTGGTTTTTCCCCCGCGATAATGAAAAGATTGGGTGATAATATCCAGCGTTATGCAGTTCAGGTGGAGAATTTAGCATGTCTGCATGGAAGCTTTAAAATATTTAGAGTCAGGGCACGCGTTGCGTAACGTAAATATAACTCGCTCCGTCCTCCTTCGGAGGAGCAGGAGTCCGTGGTGTGCTGCCCTCGTTTGCACCCCGCACGCGTGCGATTTCCCCGGCGTTTGGGGGAGCACATCAGGAGGCATTTCCATGCAGCATGCACGAAGCTGGCAGTTGCACGGACCCCGACTGGCATCGCAGGGAGCTCGGCCGAGAGGAGCCCCTGGCTCGTATCTGCAAACGATGCTGAGCCAAAGGCAGCTCTTACCTGCGCCGCCGCCTTCTGCGGGAGCCAGCCTGAAGTTGGACACCTGGAGAGGAGAGGACGGAGGTCTCCTGGGCTTTGTGGCCACCAAGGATGTCCCAGAGCACCTGGGGAAGAGCAAACCCCTCCGCGGCAGCCCAGCGCCGTGTGAGCCCTGCCCCGTGGGCCACAGGCAGACCGAGGGGAGGACATGTCCCCAACGCGGTGACAACGGCCCGAGGTGCCACACATTCCCCACCCCAGGGTGGCGGACGCCGAGCGCTGCTTCACAGCAGGAGCCAAGACCTGGAACAGAAAGCGCAGATCACCGCAAGCCATAAATTCGGTGGTGGGAAAGAGCACGACGACCTCTTGTAGACAAAACGCTCCTAAAGCGAATTACTATTTCCTACTCAGTTTGACTAATTACGTAGTCACCGCTTCATTGCCGCGAGTGCTGCCCAGCCGGGCTGCGGGTGCCTTCGGGGGAGTCAGCACGTAGCGATGGAGATGCTGGTACCCGCCGCCCGCCCGCCATCGCTGCTGCAGCACCAGCAGCTTTTCCCTTGGTTTTCAGACGCCTGCAACCCGTACGGTGTGAACGCCGGCCAGGAACCGGATTTTCCACTCCGCGGGAAGTTTCGATAGTTTGAAAACAGCAAACGCACCCACACGGGATGGCTCGTGCTCTAAACGATGAGCAAATGCTTTGGTTTTGCTTAAACGCTTCGGTCCCCAAACCCAAAGCGTTCCCCTCCACTCCAGCCTGCCGAAAGCGTTTTTATGTATCTGAAAAGCAGGTTTTAAAAAAAAGACTTCAAAGCCAAACCAGATAAGAAGATATGGTCATAAAACTGAACATGAGCTAAATGACCGGCATTTTTCTAAACAAAGCTGTTTTTAAGCAAGACTTCTCTAAACATTCTGGTTTCACAAAAAGTCTCTGGCAATTGTGAGACGGGCCTCTAACATCAGGGCGGCCCAGCACCGCGGCCCTTGCAACGTGCCACCCCTCGGCGGCACCAGCCCGTTAGCCGAGCCGCCCCACGAGTGCTACGGCGGGGTGGATCGATTCACCGCCCCGTTGGTGCTCTCACGTTGGAGGGCAGGGCTTGAGCCTGGCTGCAGTGGTGCACACTGCGCCGCGCGGCTCGTTAGAGACGGTCTCCATCATTGCACCCAACGCTAACCCAATGCTAACCCAACGCCGCTGGCGCCATGCAGCGAGCATTTCCCCCCCAAAAGCACGGGTTACGCGTTTATAGCTTCGAGGGGGGAAGTGTCTGCTGGGAACAGCGATGCTCAGTGACGCTGAGGCACTTTGCACAGCCGAATCTCCTGCGACCGGCACCGCGTCCAGAGAGCCACGACCAGCACCGCCGCGACGGGGCTGCCCGACCTGCTCCTGCTCCAGCGCCTCTAGAGGAGAGCAAACCTCCTGGCAGCTGCAACGACAGCAAAACAGCCAATATTCACCTTTATACACGTTATTCCACGTGCCCGGTGACCTCCGTGCTTCGGGAAACTCCTGTTTTGTCAGAGGGGAGAGGAGTCACAGTCCAAGCCTCTCTCAACCACAACCACGTTCACATTTGGAGATGAAGAAAAGGTTGGCTTGATTTCTGGTTTCGATTTCTTGAATTAATTTCTGCAGCTGATCTTAAACGTGGCCAACCTGTATATGTTACACTGTAACAGCTTTTCCATTTGCATCCAAAATTTGGGCATTATGCTCAGCTTGCTCATCCACCTCCGCTCGAAAGGAGCAAATCACTAAATTTGCATAATAACTATCCACGACTAAATATCCGCATTTGTTCATGGAAACAGCCACTTTCTGCAGGGCTCAAAATTAACATAAACCATGCATAAGAATCAAGAAACACACCCATTTGTCTTATAAATGGTTGCAAGGAGTTTGTGTGTTAATTAGCAGAGCCTTACTCTGAAAATGCATTAAAGCGCTCTAAGGACCAGTTCGCTTCGAGGAACCTCCAAGCACTTTTCAGGATCCTGTAGGGCAACACACTCTGAGGCAGAAGGAAATCAGAAACCGTAACCGCAGCTGGTGACAAGCCAGCAGGCAGCAGGTAGGAGCAATCCCAGCAATTTTTGTTTGGCAATACCTATGCCAAGGTTATTTACCTAACCTGGAACCATCCCACTTAATGCAGTATACGTTACACTCATTATGAGTGAACTAATAGCAAAAAACTACCAAAAAACCCAAAATAGTGTGTAAGAGACAGGACACTTGGCAAGTGTCCTGTTCATAGCAAACTGACAGCAAGGTGTGTTTTCTGCAGTTTTTATGTACTTCTGGACATGTCTCTATCAAGGTGCAAGACTGAGGTCCCACCTGCTGCTGATCTGAAACAAGCCCCTGGTAATTTCTAAGGCAGGATCGTGGCATCAGTGCCGGCTGCACAGCAAGAGCCTACTCGCAAGCTCTCCTCTACCAGAAGCTGTCGCAGAGCGGTTCCCATAATATTCATTGACGCTTAATTTTTTTTCAGCAGCAGGGGGTTCAATTTCTGTATCTGCAAACTATAAACACACTCTAATAGAGATTTTTCTGCTTAACAGCTACTACACCAGTGCAAAGTGTCCTTGTTCCTACAAATGTTTTAATACTACCAGTAAAACCTAAAGCAAGAACTTATTTTTAAGAAAGAGATGTTCCAGTAAACATTTAAGTGAGATTTTCACCATGGGAAAAGCTTACAGTAAAAGAAACCTAGCCTCTAGAAATACGGAGCTATTTACTCTCCATTTCTTCCTGTGCTTCCAGAGACACCGACCTTAATTTTTACTAATGTGACTGTCGAGGGCACTTAGGCTACGTGGATGCTCAAGCAGCTCTGAAACCTGCAGCCCAAAGACGGGTTTGGGTGAGCCTCCGTCGCCCCTCGTGCGAGGGGGTAACAGGCTCTCTGCCATGAAGTCGTCTGACACCGGTGCCACGTTTTCATATCCCCAAGTCTTCCCAGCTCAAAGAGCAACCACAAGAATATGAAGAATAAATGATAAATGGATTGCTCTAAATAGCCACTTTTCATTTAAAAAAATTACTTTGTGCTGGTACAGAGATGTAAAGAACAATTATTCTGCTTTTCCATTAAAGTAGACAATAAACACTAAAATAATAGACATTAAACTTAATGGAAACAGTCCTGTTTTTGAACAAAACATTCATGTTTTGAACCTGAATTTCACAGAGAATTGGTCCGCTGTATGTTCTCCTCTGCTTTTGAACTTTGAATACAATGTTTTCTCTAGTAAATACGTTAAAGCGTAGGATTTGCTTCCCCTAATATAAGCTGCGTGGCTATAAGTCTTTATTTCCTGAAGGAGTGATAGACTTAACAAGAGGATGGACTTAACGCTCCTTTGTGTCCACCAGCTGGTTAATCCCTTAGCAAAGAAACTTCCCGTTTTCAGGAACGCTTTCAGGAATTAATCTTGTCTTAGCGCTCCCGAGAAGAGCTGCAGTTTAATTGCCAGGTAGTTAATCTAGTCATTGTGCCTATTTTTGTTCTGCGTTTTCCTAAGCACAAATTGAACCTTACAGAGAGGGGAAGAAAAGCAGAGTAATGCAGGCACCTGCCACAGCAGACCAGGTGAGGTTCTCACCGCACAGCGATCCCGCATAGCTACTAATTAAATTGCAAAGCCTGTATCATCTGCTCTGCAATGCTGTTTTTCATGTCAATAAAGCAGGGAGTCATAAATAAATAATAACACACGATGGCCAGAAGTGTCCCTGCTTCTCGGCAATCTGTGGTGGAGTTACTGTCCCCGTCGTAGCGTTTAAGCCATCTCCCTCTTCCCCCGGCACCTGCTTCCTCAAAGCGGTGTCCTCCAAATCCCGAACCTGCTCAGGACGCGGCAGCCCCTGCCCACGCACGCCCCGCGCGACACCCGTGACTCACAGCCCCGTCGTCCGCCAAGGGCTCCTTAGACACCCACGAGCTGTACACGTCTCCCTCCCTGCAACATACTCCTTCGTACATGCTCCGTTATCGTTACTACTGACCCAAAAGCACCCAACAGATAGTTGCTTTTCATGCAAAAAACATGGCTTTTTAAGATGTAGAACTGTTATCTATCCCATTCTTCCTGGGCAGGATTTTTAACAGGGAAGGGTGGTCACACGGAAAGGCTGGTTTGGGGATGGCTGAATATCTGCAGTGCAGATTACAGAAACACAGCGATCTTCAATAGATGGCCAAAGACTTGTTGCAGAGACCGCTTTCAGCCACAAGGTTGATTCTGATCTTGAAGACTAAAGAAACATCAAAGGGAAATCCCTGCGAGTATATGCTGGGGCTCCTGGAGCACGCATGGACTCACGAGGCCCATAACGGCTCACCTCACCGCTGCTCTTGCCACCTTGCCTCAGGGAACCACAGAAACTCGGTAACGTTGGTGAGTGTATCCAGCAAAAGCCCAGTCTCCAGCACCAGCAGACACGAGCACTTCCCAGCGGGGCGGCGAGGTCCTGGGAGGTGCTGGAAGTTGGAACAGACCCTGTTCCCATGGTCCTCGCTCCGAAACGATCAACGACTCAATACACGACCTAACTGCACCTGAACTCTAGCCACAGTTTTACACGTGGATTTGCACCGTTAGCTGTTTGGTTGGTGCATCTTACTCCTACCAGCTGACACCTAACTCTTCTTTTAGCGCCACATCTAGCCACTTAAATCTGTCTTCACAAAGCATTTCACGGTGGCCTCTTCCACCTTCCCTAAAGCCTTTGCAGGTCAAGCCCAAGACAGTTGTAGGTTTCCACCCTCGAGAGACCACACCACGCAAGCTAGACACGCTTCTGCTGCGATTACAGCCCTTGGAGCCGTAAAACCATGTTCTCACTGCCAAAAAACAGAGCATACTGCCTTGGACTACACTCGCTGCCAAACACCTACTCAACACTGCCTGTGGCACCGGGTCAGAAACCCCYGAGAACCTGTGAAGCCGACAGACGGCAAACGCTCCGTCTCATCTCGGTCTTCACAACGCCTCCTGGTTGGATCTGGAGGTCAAGGAGCTGCTTACGGTCATTTCTCAGCCAGAACCTGCCTGCTCGTTTCTGTGTCTACCTGTGATTTTGTTGACGAGTTAAAATTGGGCTGTCAAGTCACATTTATAAGACACTATTTTTGATCTCACCTGCAGAAAATATCTATAACAGTTTGCCACATCACTCAAATTTGAATTCACTCTCTAGTTGCAGAATCACTATTTCCAGCATTTTTTCCTGCCCAACTATATTTTAAAAGCAAATTTACAAAATGGAAGTCCATCTGGAAAGTCTAGTAAAAAATGCTCCTTTTTCTACAGAATTGTGGAAAAATTTTGAAATTTTTAAACAAGCAGGGGACACATGACAGCAACAATCATTTGCTAATAACAGCTAAACACAGAGGAAAGGAAATATCAGTAAGAAAACTGTACCTGTGCATATATAATATAGCTTTTGCAGTCATGAGCTTTCATTAGATGCAGAAGTTTGACTCTCTTGCAATTAAAATGTCCTGTAATGGTAGTAATTACCACATCACGTAAAGCACAATGGATTACAACATCATACCTGCAGTATCGCTGCTATTTAAGAGTTTTATCTCAATTTTTATAACTCCTGCAGGTTTTAAGGAAGTTCCTACTGTCTGCAGAGCATGAATTTTTAAAGCAGTACCGCTCACTGCACTACAGCCCAAATCTCTTTTCAGAACATGTCAGCACTTGTGATCGCTTTTATATTGCTAAATTCATCTCCAGAGCACATGAAAACAAAATGCGGCGAACAGACCAACAGTATTTTTCATAAGACAAAGTCTTTTGAAGAGAACTGGTTATAATAACCAAAGGGATCAAACTGAAATTCATCAAGGCCCATCGTGACATCGGTAACAGCTACCAATATATTAAAGAGCAAGGCGTGAAGCAGAAGTCTCTTCCACAGCGCTCCAACGCCAGCGACGGTCGGTGCTGGCAGAACCACGGGCAAAAAAAACTCCTTAAGCTTTTGGGAACCAGCCCCAAATACTCCAAGTGCTACCAAAACGACAAAGCCCTGTCACACCGCGGATGCTTTTGAGGCACATTGAACTTAGCGCGCTAAAACGTATCTTTGGAAGAGCAGGGTTAAGACCTAAATTAAACCAGAAACACCACGTTACTCCTCCGAGTCCGCCGTTTCCCGGACCGCACGACGCTTCCCATCCGTATCCACCTCCCGACGCGGCCGGCTGGATGCACGAGGCCGACGAAAGCTCTCCAGCAAGCCGGCAGTGATTCCCCGCTCACGGCTGCCGTTGGCAGCAGGGTTTTACTGCCCATTTGCAGTCTTACGGGAGCATGAATTATCCCTATTTTCTCTTGTTTAAACCCAGCGTCATGTCTGGGAAGACACCAAAACCATCAATTCTCTCCCATCTCCCCCAGTTTCATTCAGTTCTCTGCAAACTTTTCCAGCAACAAAATAAACCCTTTTACTTTGGAGTGGGATGATAGAGATGACGGATGCTTTCTGGAATTTATTTTAGATGTGTCCATAAAGGTCCCCTAATAGCTTCTTGCAGCTGACAAGGAGCTTTGAAAAGTCAACTGCTGTTGACGGAAAACGTCTGCCAGTTTTTCTGAGCGGGACACACAGACCGCGTGATCCGTATTTCACCAGCACTCGTTTCTGGGACCATGAAATACCCATCTTTGTCTCGGGTAACGCCGGGACTGGCAACACAAGCCCTGTTAATGAGCTTTTATCATGCAATGCTATTTCAGTCGCTCCTAATTCCAGCCCCTTCCTCTGGGGAGGCAGCGCACAGCTCGACACGCTCATCCGGCACGCGTAATTTTCCCGTAGGCACCAAGAGAGTTATCCCAGCGGGCCCGCGGCGGGGCGGCAGCGGAGCCTGCGCCCCTCACCTTCCCTCCGCAACCCCTCGGGCCGCACCGGGGAAGCCGGGGCAGAGGGGTTCACCCCCAGCTCCTCCTCTCCGCGCGACGCAGCACGGTCAGGACGGCCCCCCAGCTTACACCAGACCCAAGCTGCAACCTGCTCCGGGCTGGAGCACTGTGCATCTTTCGGAAGCGTTTGCTTGCTCCTCTCCATCTCCCCCAAAAAATCAGATTAGAGATACAAAACGCAACGAACCCAGATTTTGACATTGAAAGGCACTTCAGAAGGAGACATCTTTTAAAAACACCGTTGTTTACAACGACAGCTGGTTTTCCAGGAATGCAACAGAAGGGAAAAAACATCCGTGGGAGTTAAAAACTGTTTTTGTGCAATTTCTGCAACAGTCGGTGCACTTCCAAAAGGAGAAGAGAAGCACGAGGGCTGATGAAACGCGTGGTCGCGTGCGTGGCCCCGTGGCAAAGGCACACACCGAACGTGTCCAGCTCTTAAGGTCTTCCCTGCGCCTCTCCCACCAGCAGCACCCAAGCTCCCTGGACAGACAGGCGGACCTGGGCCTTTCCTGCCCAGCGAGGACAACGCGTGACACCCAGCGCGCTGCGCCGGAGGGTGCCTTTAGCTGCTCGTTCCCTTGCTTTTAGCAGTTGGTTTAGTAAGTGATGCAAGAGGCAAGTGTGCTTTTGTCACTTAGCAACCCAAAATGGTTTTTGGAACAAAGACCTGCGTTTCTGGAACCGCCGAATCGCGGGTTGCTGGAGGGGATGGAGGGGCACGGAAGGAGCGGGTCCCCCCCGGGCTGCCCCTCGCCCCACGCCGGCCTGCAGCTCGGCACCCGCGCTCACAGCTCCTCGGCCTCAACACGAAGGGCAGGAAGGAGGGAAAGAAGATTTTACAGAAAGGCAGCCAGCCGGCGCTGCTTTCTGACTGCGCTCTAGCTATTTGCTGCAGTCTCCTTGAAGCCAGGATACGGGTACAAGCAAGAACAGCTCACTGTGTTTACACAACACTGAGTTATTCCTCCTTTTGCAGGACCTCCTCCATCCTCTCCAGGTCTCTCCTGCTGTGGTCGTGACCACCTGGGGAGCAGAAAATTCAGTGAGTACTTGCACGCGGAGGGAGCTTAAACCAGATCGTGAAGGCTGCTCCTGGTCCATCTGGCACCATCCACCGGTCACCGCAGCCTGGGGACACCTCCCGCGGGGCAGGGGCTGGTGGCCGTCCCCGCAGTGCGGCCGCCGGCCCTTTCCTCTCCCCGCAGCCCAGTAACGCTTCCAGTCCCGCTTGATCCTTGTCCTAGCCCTTCCCGAAGGGAAACCGAGAACGGCACATTCGGTGATTTACACTAAAGTACCAAGAACTGAGAAGTCATGTTATTCTGCAGGTCCAGCCCTGCACTACTTGCCCAGGTGAGCGAGCCCAAGGCGCTCCGTTGGTTCCCCCTGATCGAGCTAGGACACTTTTAATTACTGCCAGCTTTAATTACTGCCGCAGCTTCCCAATGGGCTCTCAACCCATCTCAATTTTCACATCTCGTCCCTGCTAGCTCCTTCCCTCTCGGGTTCACACTGGAGCTGCTGCTGGAGCTTCCCAGCACTTTCGGCTACAGCAGGAAGAACAGGGAATTCACAGAACACAGAATGGGGCAGAACCTGCCGAAACTGGAAGTTCGTGTGCGCCACCCACTCACCAGAACAGATGAAATCCATTTTAATGTGCAATATAGAAACAAGCATCAATCATTAATTTGACGTCGATCACAGGCAACGACTACTACACGCTACTTGCCTGTTTTCCTGGTTGTAGTCTCTTGTCACTACAAACAGCAAGGCCAGCTTGTTTAATTACGTCCCTGCTAAATGAGGTTACACCAAACAAGACACCAGGTAAGAAATGAACATGGGCAGGAAAGCACGAAATAAAAATTGAAAAAAGGACAAGGGAACTAAAGAATCCACAGCAATCATAATTGCCAAAATGTCAGGTTTACCTTCTCCTGAATTATTTTCTTCAAGGAAATCAATTCAAGATGACTTCTGCCCTTTTAAAGTCCTATTAACCAAACCGAAATGTTCAAAGAAAAATGAGGGAATGTCATATAAATCCCATAATGTGACAGAAGCAAATGCGTGAGCCCTAACTCGGAGCACTCCATCTAACCAAAACCTCACGTTCTCATCCAAAGCAGCGATCACAGCCAAGCTCATCACACTGTTTTGGAGAAACAATTTTTGCTTATGCATCTTTAACACAATTTCTGTTAAGGACAATCAAACACACAGCATTATGTTATCAACAGCATTTTTCAAAAATAACCCTTAATTTAACTAAAAATTCCTAAATTTATGTCATTGCTAAGCATTAGTTCATCGCACTCTGTCAAATCTTAATAAAGTAAATTTTAAGAAAGTTTTCCCACAAATACATCTAGATACACTTTATGATGAACCCAAAATACATTATTGGACTCATCTTGTATCGAAACGGTGTCAGACATAAGCTACCCAACACACTGACAGCTCTGACATCCATTTATACGCTTTATATGCATCTAGTAAATTCTCCAAGATGACTTCTGATTTCCTGCAGCAGGCAGGATAGAGGCGGCATCTGACTTTGTATGAGAAATGGTACTGTCTGACTTCGCTATGAATAAAGATAGCGACGTTTAGAGGGAGACATCCGATGTTCATTAACTGTCTCGCTGCTAAACCCTGCTGCGATGTTGAATCCAGCAGCTTTTATGGTGGCTAAATAATGTTAACATCCTGTGCACAAGCGTGATTTCAGCAATCAACAGCATGATGAAGTCTGACTTTCATCTCCACAACACAAGTTTATAGCAATGTACATTATTTACCTCTCTATAAAAAAGGAAAACTACGTTTGGCAGCAAAGAGAGCCCTATAGAAAATATGTCTGTCCCTGGAAGACTTCCACCAGTTCCACCAGAATAACTGGCCTGTCAAGATTTTAGCTTCATCTACCACAGGGCCGGAGAGCAGGCTTTTTATACTTGGGTTCAGAGAGACAGCCGTCCAAGAGCGCAACAGGGAGAGGAGAGGTTGTGAGCCAAGCTCTAGGACCAGAACACACCAAGAGTCACCGCGTTCGGACGCTGTAACCCGAACGTATCCACAAACCGAATGTGGAGCACAATGCAAAAGAGCGAAGGTTATTGTCGGGAGCTTCAGCATACCCATTCCCAGATGTCACTTTATTTTTGCAACCATACTGTCTTATTTGTGCGGGTTTTGCATGTCACTTAGCTACTGTCATTGATGGAACGTCTTGCGATCCTCCGGGACGAAACGCTCTGCTCACGCGAAGTGATGAATTACCCCAAGGACAGCTTTCCGAGGACTCGGCACGCGTGAGGAGAGCGACCCATCTCTAAACGAAGGGCAGAAGGCAGTTCCCTTACACTCACCTGGATTCGTGCAAATGGTCTTTAGTGAAGTTTTCAATACATAAGATCCAAGCCCCACTGAACCAAGAGGAGTCTTTCTATCGGTTCTGGTGGGCTTTGGATAAGGCCCATCCATGCAGCTGCTGTCGCACAGAAACAGTGTGAAAATACAATCGCACCAAGCCAAGGGATACCGCATGAACTTGTCTGCTGCACCACGAGCGGCACGCGGAGCTGTCCCGGCCCCCAGCGAAGCCCCAGGCCGAAAACCAGCCAGCTTCCCGTTCGCTCCTGCCTCCCGTTCCCTCCTGCCCTTCACGAGAACGCGACCCAGGGGAGCTGACAAATAAAGATAAATCACCCGTCTGCGGCGCTCCTCCTAACTAAGCCCTTGTAGCGATTAAATGAGCCTCTGAAGCCAAATTCAGCTTTGTTAGCTAAAACTGGGTGCAATTTTTTGCCTTTTTAAGAACACAAAGCTCATAACTTCCCAGAATAAAGTGATGATTTCCAGAAATATTCTTGCTTTAGCATTTTGGGGAAGTTGGACTCAGGTAGGTACAGTCACATGCAGCAGGCACCTAGATAATTTATGTTTGTATCTCTAAATATAAATAAATATATACACAAATATGTAAATATGTATGTGCGCATGAGTTACCTGGACAGCGATAGGTGTAAGGAAGGTTTGTACCTCTGCGCGCAGCATTACGGACAGCAACGCTGCTCCGGTGCCGGATACCATTCCTCCTCTGCGCGCTTTAAAGAACTGAAGGAAAACTGCAGATGCCCCAGCGACTCCAGGCCTAGCAGGGAAAAAATGAAAAAACCTCAAACTAGGTTAGGGGAAAAAAGAGATGGAGAGATGATCTGATTACAGTATATCACCTTGGCTATTCTCAAGAGAAGAAAGCACTGGAGGCAGCACAACGGATTATCCGAGCTGCCACAGGAAGCCGGATTATGCACCCCACCCATTTTAAAGAGAATTAAAAAAATAAATACTGTACATCCACATGCTTCAGTAAGACAGAAAATGCAGCAAGTTTTCGTAGCCATGCTACCGAAACAGAGGGGCTTCCGCATGCCAGAAAAGCAGAATTTTATCCAAGCCATGAAGAATAGATGCTGCGCTTGCAGTTTAACACTGGATAAAGGACAAGTCTAATTATCCTCCCGTTTGCCAGAATTCTGCTTCGCTTGAGAGATCAAGGTACATAGATAAAAACATATCAAAAGGAGGATATTAACCCCACACACTTTTGCCCATTCCAGTAATTCTTATAACTCATTAGGCAAGCTCTGCTGCTCGGCTGCTGGTAATTAGGTTCAGAGTTTGTGTCACTATTGTAATGGGTTATTGATCACTGCTCGAAGAACTTCATAGTTCCCGGGGTTTGGAAAAAAAAAAAAAAATCGTGTAATGAATGCTAGCCTTGATAAATCTGATTTTAATTACACATTACAAGTCTTGTTACGCTTTCCCAACGCCAAGCTTTCACTCCTCCCCAGTAACAGGTTTATTTTAAGTGTTCCTTGAACAGACATCTCTGTTGGCCATTTGGTCTGGGGATCATGTTTCTCACCTGTCCAAGGATTCTTGGGAAGAGCTATTTTATTTTATTTGTTTTCTTAAGAGGGCGAGCGCATTCCTGAGGATGCTAAAAGGGGCTGCGCCAGCTGCTCGGGCCCGGCGGGGGGCTGTGGGACATGGTGCAGCCTCCCGCGGACCTGTCCCCTCCCCTCGGCGCGAAGGGCACCGCGTCCCCGGGGACGCAGAGCTGCCGCTGCAGCTCCTTGGACCACTAGCATCATTTAAAAATAAACAAGCAGAACTGCTTTTGCCTATTATGACTCGATCTAGGCCACAAAGCACGGCTGCCTGACCTGGCACGAGGATGAGCGGCTGCTGGGGCTGACCCACGTGCTGCTGCCTGGCCCGGCGGGACGCGGAGCCACGGCCGACGGGACACGCCGGAGAGGGCAGGAGACAGGACACGCTGGGCGAGAGGAGATGCGCGCGCCCTTCACGCCTGCACGACGCTGCCCAGCAGCTGCAAGGAAGCAGAAATCGGTTACACCTTGGGGGAAGTTGCAATAAAAAAAATCCAAAATGAAATTTAAGAGCTCCTCCTCGCTCCCCTCTAGACCATCACTGCCCCCAAACACGGACGCTGGGGGAGGACGGGACGAGCTGCTTTGCGAGAGAAGGCGAGGTTGCTATGCAGGCGAAGGAGCTTGGTTTCCCTCTACCACAACTCGACGCTGCTTTATTCCGATTGCATCCAAATATTGATGCCAAGCCTGCAAGCTGCCAACGCGCTATACAATAAAAAGCGAGGCTAGAGCTGTTTAACTGTTACCAGAGCGTGCCCGGGGGGAATCGCGGGTGTGCTGAGCAGGTGGCGACCGCCCATTAGGCAAATCAAAATTTGTTGCTTTTTGCCAGCTTAATGGAAAAGCCAAAGGGCTTTTTGTGCTTCAATGCTGCTATGACTCTTTCTGTATTTTAAAGTATTATGTAATTATATTACTAAGCACATTTAGTCTTGCAGTTTGCACCGGGGCCAGCGTTGGCGGAAAGAAAGCGGGTAATACGGGCCCAAACCGTGCAACCAGGGCTGCGATTCTCCCCTCAAAGAGCGGCTGCCCCGCAGCAGAGCGCGGCGGGGGAGAGCAACACCCCGCGCGCTGCGGCGTGCACCAGACCCAGACGCGTTGCTACGGATCCCCGGGAGCGCGGGGACGCGTCGGAACGACCCCTAACGAACATCGACGCGCTCAAACCCAACGAAACCTCCCCAAACGTTCGTGTCGGCTTTGCTTCAGGCAGCAACCGCTTCTTGGGTCGCGTGCGTCTAGCGATGCAGCTCAGAGACCACGAGAGGCCCTACACTGTTAAATCTTTGAAGATAAGGGACATATTTTCTCAAAAAAGGTAATTTATGAGCAGCACTAGAGACACTTTCCACCTCCTCCCCTTTTTATTTTTTTAAAATAAGATCAGGCTTGACTTAAATACGGGCCTCCCCCAAGCCAATGGCAGTGCAGATCTATTTAGAGCTACATAAATCTTTAATAACATGAAGAATATGGGCCCTACTTCTGCAGTGCAAATATTTTATTCCAAACAAAAATCTTACACACTTATTGAAATTCTAGAAAAGATCATTAGTTTCTGGCCCTTCATAAGAAATAGCTATTTTCGAGAATTTTCTGAAGTATTTAAGAAGTGTGATTTAAAACACTAATTTACATTTGTTAATTCAAGGTTGTTCAAACTATTACGAGAATTTTGAAGAGGAAAAGGAATTGCATCGCTGAAACGCATCCTTTGTAAACTAAGATACTAGTTGCCTAGGGGATTTTCTTCCCCTAACCAGACTGCAACGAAGAGTTGTCATTTCTATCTAGTTCACCAGCAGATATGGTTCAGTTATTGAAATATTAAATCAGAGAGAAGAGGGATTCAATTCAGAAAAAAATAGTTCAATCCGCCAAATTGCTGCTTTCATAAATTATGTTGTGAACATATTTCAATAAAAAGGGGGTTATTTAAAGATCAGATCTGATGATAAATTAGGCCCCATTTCAATTCTTTTCAAGTCTGCAATAAACATAAAAGAAATCAATCTTCATGGTGCATTTTCCTTTTATTTTTTTTTTTAACTTTTGCTTTCAAGATAGATGCCTGCAATAAGAAATGGTGTTTACTGTACATAAAGATTTTAATACAGTATCCACAGAGGAAACAGCTATCTGACTAGACAGAGGAGCACAGAAAAGGAGGAGGAAATTATTGTAAATCTTTTACCAACTAGGGCTGAGCAAATAATTCATCGTGAATAATTCAGTCAACAAACGTAGTCTCTTTTTAACCTCACAAGTCACTTATGAACAAACTGTGAGTTCCTCCTTTTGTTTTTAGCTACTTGCCCTAATTCAATTAATTTTGTTCTTTCAGAAACAACTCTGGACGTGGAGTGTGAGTATCCAATGCTCAAACCCTGCGTGTGCGCGCAAGGTTCACAGATCTAGTCCAAACTTTGGCAAAACTCTCGCTCGCCTCCCACCCCGGGAAAACTTGGCCTTCCTCATCCCTGGAGCACAACGAAGGGCTGCTGCTCTTGCCGTTACCTTTACACGTGTCTATATATTAACGAGGTACGATAAGCAAGCATGGATATCAACTAAAGCAGTTCAGTGGCTCAAACAACAAAGCGCTGCCGGTGTTGTTATTCCCAAAGAGGCCGAAAGCAAAGGGGTTTAGTGCGGACCCAGGGCCGCCAGCTGGGCGAGCATCATCCCCTCCGACCAGTGAGCTGAGTTATTCACTGCCTGGTCTAAAAGCGCTAACGTCGCGTCCCCCCGAGGTGCAGAACAGGACCACGGGGGCTGCTGCCAACACGCAAAGGTACCGCAGCCCAGGGCTGCGTCTTCAGCGAGCGCTTTGAGAAAAACCCAGCGGGAATTTCAGAGCCCTACTGCAGTTGCCCCTACTCGAACAGTGAGCACTGCTCCCGTTTTTCACCAGTCCTTCATCGGTGCAACCTAATGAAGTACCAACTGGACGTGACGCTAAATCAGCCACCAGAGTTTGCACCACCCGTGCAATCAGCTCGGCACGCGCTATCTCCGCGATGGCCCCACCACCGCGCTATCGCACAGGCGGTCGGGCTCCTCTCCGCGATGGTCCCACCACCGCGCTATCGCACAGGCGGTCGGGCTCCTCTCCGCGATGGTCCCACCACCGCGCTATCGCACGCACAGCAGTCTCCCACGCAAGCCCAACTGATCCTTTTTTGCAGGGACAGGACTCATCAGCTCTGCAGGCAGAAGCCCCGCAAACCCCCTACACCGGTCCACGCCGGAGCTCCCACCACGCGGCATCAGCTGCGATGCCGATGAGCAGCGGGAATTCAGGGAGCCGGGAGGGGACTTCACCTTTGCTCCCGCGGGCAATTTAACGTCATATGCAGGTACGCTGAACTGCAGGGACTCGGAAGGAAATCGGATCAAGTCCGTGTGTGCGTGCCAAAGGCCAGGCTGCCGTTCTGCAGCGCAGCATGTGGTGCTCTGTAAAGCAAAGAACTGTTTTTCTTTCCTTTTTTGCAAGATTTTAAACTTTCTTCAGCAAAGCTAACAGTTCTCACCCCAATAAAAGGGCATTTAACTTTTGATTTTACACAGGCTTTTTATGTGCATTATTGCAATCAAATTTAATTCACTCCCTTCTCGGGAAACTGGTGCTCACTTCGGGTTGAAGTGATATCAAATAATAGCCCCTTTCAACTGAATTGCTGCCTATAAGCCCAAATCAACTCCTGTTTAAGGCGGCTTTGCATTCGGCCCACACTGCACTGCCGGTGGAGAGCATGCATGCTCAGTCGCAGTAACGACATCGTTACACTTTAAATTGGTTGATTCATTTCACAAGTTCACCACTGGAATAAAAATATCAATTTCTCATAATATTGTTTTAACTAGCACCATTACCCTGTGACTTACGGTTATACTGAATACTAAAACTTAAATTACAAATGTCTTCTCTTAATTAGCCAATACACCGACCATTTCATTTTAATTGCAGGCCACGAGTTGAAAGAGGCATCTCGGTAATGCTTCCCGCTTATTTCAATAGACTCCATCAAACCGCTCTTCCAGGAGGCACATAAATCTCTCGTTTGAATCCATTTGCTATAATGTATAAATAAATGAAATGTTAATATAACATTTAGAGCAAAAGAAATTAATTCTACTTTAATTTCACATTCACTCAAACACGCACTTTCCAAAGCTCTGACTCAAGAGTATTGCGGGATTTATATCCTGCTTTGCAGAAAGGAAGGGAGCAGAGGAAGGGCTGGAGGACGAAATCCAGGGGGAACAGAAGACGAGGAGCCATCAGGAACTGGCGAAGGGAAAAATACATGCAGAGCCCGCAAGGAGGAAGTGGGATGCTAACAAAACTCACGCGTTCGTGCCCGTATCCAGGACGGGGCCCACCCAAACGCCGGCAGCCCGCCAGCCCGCTCGGGCTCCTCCACCACCCACGTTCACCCAGACCTGGGCACCTCCATTGCCCCGCAGCACCTCCTGGCCTCCAGCAGCCCCAACTCCAACGCTACTAGGCAAGAGCGGCGGCCACGAACGACATCTGCGTCTCGGATCCCTGCAACAGCGGGGAACCCGTACGGAAAACGCCTAGGTGATCTGACGGTAACGACGAGAGCAAACGAAGCCAGTGAGAGCCGGGGAAACTCGTCTGCTAATCCCAGCTCTGGCGGCCGGTTTAACGCTAAGTGCAACCAAGGCGTACGAACGGGGCACTCGAGAGACTTTGATTCTCTCAGGGGAGCCAACCTTTCTCATTCAGCACCTCGTTTAAAGCCTGCGATTTCTCAATGCTTTGAATAAAGGTGATGGAAAAGAAAAACCTTACACCTCCGCGCCTGTGCAGGAACTGGTGGCCGAGCTCCCCGAACGTCACACGGTGGGGACGCAGCGCAAAGCAGCGATGAGCAATACTACCAGATCTCCTTTATTCGCCCTTGGATGAAAGAAATTAGGCAGCTAGGAGTCGTGTCCTAATCTTTGCTTTCTAATGCCCGGATCAAGCATAGACGTACCCGTTTTAAAACAAGCTCTTAAGGACGCGTGCTATGCTCCCTCTTCCCTCCTGTTCGTTCCAAAGACTTCACTCCTTGAGCGGCTAGCAATCACCTCCTAATTTTACAGCCAGATTTATTAATTTTCAATTCGTAGCTCATTTAAGCTTAAACCCTCTATTTCCCTTTAACTAAAAAAACCAACTCTTCCCCCCCAAAATGCATTTAGAGAGAGCCAGGCTGTCCCCCTTAACCTCTGTGTTATCAGGCTGAACAAGCCAAGCTCTTGTGATATAAGATCCTACATTCTTCTAAGCATCCTAGAAGCCCTTTTCTGCACCCGAGCCAATTAATTTCATCTTTTGGGACATAATTCCTGGAACTGCACAAGATATTCTTCTAAAAGAGGTCTTAGCAAGGCCTTGCCCAGTGGCCATAACCTTTCCTAGTCTTTACTAACCTAATGTAGCCTATAAATCACATTATCTTTTCACAGGTGGGTCAGATAGCTCAGTCATCCTACAATCAACCATTATAATCAGATCTTTTTCCCTCTCCATCATTTCTAGTTGACAAGTCCCAGGTTGTAGCAAAGTGTTGCTGTAAAAGCGTAATTTTGCTTTTTACGCTATTCAGTTTCTGCTCATTTTTATTACCCTGATACTGCCATCTATTTCTTACCATATCACATCTAGACCTCCTTATTGTTGCCAATTTTACTCAAATTTGTGCCAACTGCAAACTTGGCGAGCAAACGTTTATATACCATTGCTGACCCTCACCCCAATGATTTCCTTCCCCTTTAGCCAGCTCCTTGTCTACTTTATACTTTTAATATTAAATCACCATCATATCAACTTTAAACAGTAATTTCCTATTAGACAGTGTGTCAGATGCTCTACTTAAATCTATACAGATCACATCAATTGCATATCATTGTCTAAAAAAGAGATCTCCTACGGAAAAAGGATATTAAATTAGATTGCAATGGAATAGTAATAACGCTCCAGTGCATGCCACTTCCCATTTGCCTCTATGACCATGACAACTCTTTTCTTCCAAGTCTCTAACACCCTGCACAGTGCTGACCTGGAGCTGCCTCTTATGCACCTCACGTTTTCCCTTTTAAAAGGGAAGTATTACATGCGATAATTCTCCAGTTGCAGGGTGGCACCCCCGACAGATGTGGATTCATTAAAAGTCTTTGGAATTATGCTTAAAATTCATGGGCCAGCTCTCACTGATCTACAGCTGGGATTATCCATCCTGCCTTATTATGTCACACCAAGCAGCCGAGGCCTTTCCTCTACTGGGGTACTGTAATTTCCATTGCTCGGCACTCATTTCCATCAAATATCCTATCCTTTCCCCCGTATACACCATCGTCCTTGTTACGGGCCCAGGCAGGCCGTTCTCACTGTCCGGCTTTGGGTGGTTCTGCACAGATTCGCAGTATTGCAAAACAGCGCAACGTGGCTTTCAAATCTGTGCGGAAGCACATCTCCAGAGAAGAAAGAAAGGGAATACAGGTATCTGGACACCAAGTAATAATAAAGAAAAAAAAAAAAAAAAAAGGCAGCGGCTGACGGCTAACGAAGCAGAGACTGCTGGAGCCAAGGCATTAGCGGGCTGCACTCGTGCTCCTTTTAACCACAGACACTTGCAGGTGATCTGCATTCAGGAAAGGAAAGCAAGTGCTGAATCTCAGGTGTTTGCTGGAAAATACTTCAATTGCTTTCCTAATAGACACAAATGAATAGAAACATGTCAGCTACAAACCAGCTGAATAGCTAGAAACATGTGCAAGAAAATCTGGAAAACTCCGACTTGATGATGCCACAGGTCAAAAACGAGTGCTATTTAATATGTCTGCTCCAAGACCTTTTCTCGCTAAAGCATTAATTTATCACATAACACCCACTAGTAATAAGGATTTGCAAAGGTCATACAACAGAATATTTCTGACCTAAGCCGTTATTCCACCTATTTGATTTTTCTGCAATAGTGAGTCACTGAAGGTACAGCAAGGAAGAAAAGTAGGAGCGAGATTAGCAGCTGACAGCCTGCAGAGAGAAAATACTCCATAAAAATATTCACTGGGGTCACCGTGCTGCTGCAAGGAGCCTCAGACTGTGAGATCCCTGCACCTGCAAACAGTTTCTCGAAGACGTAGCTGTGAAGGAAGTGCCATATGGTGAAAATTCATACTGTAATACCGTGCTGTGCTGGAAATAAAGCGTTAGAAATAAACTCACATACTTCAGGTTCAGCTGAGGTAAGAAAGGCTTAAAGGTCAACCTGGAGGGCTAAACTGGGGCTTTGTAGATGATGCTTGGAGACCACAGCAAGGCGAGATTTAGAGAAGCCCGGGGAAGCTAATCTGCTGCAGATGGCTCGAATGCTCGAGGTACCGGCAGTATCTTGAACGCTAGGAGTCTTGGCAGGATCTCCACGAGGTGTGATCCTAACGGAAAGCTCAGCGAGAGGCAGACGTTCACATGTACCTACCTGGCACGCAGCACGACACACAGGGAAACACGCGATTTTGGGAAACAACCTGGCATCTAGGAACAAAACATTCACGCAGCAACACGGGTGCCTTGACCCGCTGGGGTCCTGGTTGTTCACCTGTGTCCGCCGGGAAGGCCTCCTCCTAGCAGCCTCCAACTAAGCCGTTTTCACGGGCACGCAGAAACGCGTGTCCATGCCCTCCCTGTCACTCTTCCCAGGTAAATTAGCAGAAGCCTGGGAACCCGCTCAGCTGCCACGTCGCCAAGCTCAGCAGAAGGCCATGAGCGCTAGCGAGCAGCTCCCAGCTGCAGTCCCCCAACACCTGGGCAGGGTACGTGGTCTATCCTGCAGGCAGCCCCACTTCTGCGTTTCCTTCTGGAGCAGAGTACTATTTTTGTACTTCTTTGGGGTAATCATTCTGGAATAGTGCTAACACGAATCCCCGTACGTAACCTGCAGAAGTGATAAGTTATAGTAATTACGGCTTTGGAGAGATTACCACTGAGATTTGGAAGCAGTGGAAGCCTAGATACGGCTTAATAGATGTCCCTGGCTCTCACTTGACACACTCGAGATTGGAGCAGAGAAGCAATATTTTTTCTCCTCAACATCCAGATGACAAGTTTTAGAGCAAACAAATACATTGCTAGTAAGTATGCACTTTAAATACACATAAATAAAGCAAATTTATCCCCAGTAGGGTGTTAGATACAGAATATTGCTCATAAGAGATTTTTCAAGAGCAAGCTAAAAAGCACTAACTCCTCAAAGCACCTTTTATCTTCACAATCTTAAAACAATCTCAACTGTCCCAACAGAAACATGAAATATATTTAGATCCTTTGTATCCTCTATCAGCCAACCCACAGGCGCGAGCATGGAGAAAAGACAAACGCACTTTCTGAAACAGTAACTAAATCAAATAATTCTTTCAAGACTGTTCGCAACATCATACTGTAAAAGGCAAATTATGCTTATTTTTCCCCCAATGTCTGAAAATCTCTCTCTATATATTCATACTCATATAACGTGCACATTATGTATTGACACATACACAGAAACCTAAACAACGTTTTTTTCATTAATCTCCGTATTTAAATGCCTTAAATACCAAGAGCCGCAGCGGACAAACCCCGACCCTGCACAGCTCGTGAAGGCTCGTCACCGATTTTAGCAGAGCCTGAGGGACACACGCCACCTCCGAGAGATGCTCCCTATTTCGCCATACAGAGCTGTAACAGTAAAGAGACACTCGAAGGATTTTTTGAAAGAAAAATTTACGACCTGAGCTTGGTTTCATTACTTTTACCTTTTGTCCACTATTATCAGTTGAGCTGCATTTGGGACGGTGCAGTTAGGCTTCAGGCTGCTCCTGGAAAACTCACTACCAGAGAAGCCAATGCAAAAGTCAGCACGGATCACAACTGGCGTAGTAATGTGAACTCGTAACACATTTTGGACAGTAATTTTTTCCACCTATTTCTCTTCCATGCCCTTTTCCAAGCCTGAGCCATTGCACTTCACCACAGCTCTGCCACACTCCCGAAATGCAGCGC
Organism: Casuarius casuarius; assembly: GCA_003342895.1. NCBI lineage: Eukaryota > Metazoa > Chordata > Aves > Casuariiformes > Casuariidae > Casuarius > Casuarius casuarius. The sequence goes on along the minus strand of PTFA01000068.1, from coordinate 827,262 downwards.
CTCCGGCCCTGGCTCCCGCCGCTCACAGCCGCCCAGAACCGGGCCTAAACATCCATCCGGCTTTCTTCAAAAATCAAAACGAGTATTTTAAATACAGGCTGGGGGGATCCAGCTCCCACCGGAATTAGCGGCAGGCAGTTATTTGGGAGCAGTCCGAGCAAAGCCCAAACTAAAACCCCCCATTCGCTCAAGAAACGCAGCATTTCCCTAGCAAGGGGGAGCACGCTCTCCTGGATCACGCGGCGCTATCGACAGAGCACAAAACCGCACATTATACGTGCATATCTCTCCTTTTTCTCGTTTTCATGGGGGTCATATTTCTGTGCTGCGTTTATGAACATTTAACGTAAAAACCAGAGATTAAAATCACCGAGAATGGCAATAAACACCTTCAGAGAGAGAGCCATTCCTAGTGCAGTCCCGAATCACCAATATTCTCACCCAGATTTTCAAGCGGCAATAGCCATATTCATTTCAGCTTTGTTTATGGGAGTGATATCAAACCACAGAAACGGTTTCTGTCCCTCTCCTTCATTTCAGCCGGAGCCCTGACTCGTGCTCCCAGCGCTGTTTTTCCTCCTGCCACCCGACTTCTCTGAGTAACGACCCTGCTAATAATTTCTGTTGGGAAACAGTACAAATTAAGAGAAATATGAAACCGTAATATGCCTGATTCAGAATGAATTTATGAACCTACCCCAACACGCTCCAAAACTGGGAGGGAGGAGGGGATGAAAAATAGTTTTAATGTAACATATAAATTATTAATATAACAACAGCTACCTTGTAAAGAATTCATTTCCATTATTAAAAAAAAATATCAAACACATACAGGCTTCCATCTATTCTCTAAAAATACAGTTGACTGGTAGCAAGGTGCTACACCCACAGTTCTGTTGGCTCTTTTCCCCTACGAACGAGCACATTAAATGCACAGTGCTATTAACAGATCACCCAGGTGAAAGACCACACGCAGAAGCGCAGGCGCGACAAGCCAAGCCAAGGGAGCCCTCTGCAACGTCCACGCGTGGTCGCATGCGTGCAAAGTCGTGGGTGCATCTGCCTTCATCACAGACGCGTCCCACCAGGAGATGTCCCACCAGGAGATGTCCCACCAGGAGATGTCCCACCAGGAGATGTCCCACCTGCTGCAGGTGCACGTTCGAGCTCTCCCTCCACGCGTTTCAGAGGGCTCAGAAGCAACTGCTCCTGCAGGCTAACGGAGGACGACAAAGCCTCCAAAGCAAGCTTTCCCTCCGCCCCGTTGCGGGGTTTGGTGTTTAATACGCCGCAGACAAAGCTGCTGCTGCAGAACCAGGGCATGGAGGTGCACGGGACCCCCACCGCGAAGCAGCCAGGCTGCCCGCGCCGACCGGTACCACCTCCATCACTCACTGCCACCTACTCCAGCTGCACCACGGCATCCGAGACATGGATCTCCGCGAGCACTGACACCGCTCGTGTCTATAGCACCGGTAGCAAGGGGCACCCGAGCTGTCCTCGAGACGCTGGGAGCAGCTCACCGTGTCTGAGCACTTATGAAGCAGGCACAGAGCAGGAGAGATGTAGAAAACACAATCAAGATATTGGGAATTCAAACAGCTGAAGGGCAGATCACATACTGTAGCTTCTTGTTTATAACAGTACCAATATTATCAAAACATCACACCGAGTTAAAGGCCTTGTAAAAGTCCCTATACACAGGGCTTCTTTCAGACAAAGCTGCAGGGAGAAGCCCTGGGGCGAGGGGACCCCAGACCCGCGCTGAGCGGCTGCGCTGGGACCCCGCGCGGGGCAGGCACTCGGGAAGGTCCTCCCAAGCCTCTCCTGGCAGGGAGCTCCCGAGGAAGGCGAGGCAGCCTTTACATGCTAAAGCCATCGCCCCTCCCCTCCCCTTCCTGGGAGCGTGACAGGATAATGAACGGCACATGGCTAAACACAATAGAAATCATCTATCACAGTGAAATTTATTCAATTCCTTACCTCTTCATTAGCCAAATTCACATCAACTTTGAAATGATTTTAGCAGGATTCGCAGCAGGATAAGTGGCCAGTAATGAACCGGGTCACCCACCTGCCCCTCTGAACACGCGACAATATTAATGCAATTCGGATCCTTCAGGAAGTTTCTCAGCATTTGCAAACTTATTCAAGCAACTCGACAACTCCCAGAGAACGCCTCAGTGGAGTAGCCAAAACCACTTTTTATATCTAATTACTGCCTTTTTTGATGGCCTGCGCTATAGAAGATCTTCACCAAAAGCTGCCACATCTCTTAACGTAGAATCACAATCTTTTTAGTCATCTAATAAAACTCTTTGTAAAGACTTCCGATTTTCATTCACATGTTTATGCCCACATTTTTTTTCTCAGCCAATTTTGCTTGTAATTTTCCTCATCCGTGGGGAAATTAGCCATTTTGAAGCACTAAAATACACATAATACTGCGTGGGACCACTCACTTACTATAAACAACTTACTGTAGCTCCTTGAGAGAGTCACGCTTCCTCTCTGAATGTGTGAACTCATAGCAGTTCATTTTCTCTTTTCAAAAAAACCCCCCAATTTTTCTATTTCTGAATCATGAAAATTAAAGAGAGCTCATCACTCCCAAGACAGAAGGGAAACACTCACAGCAGCTATCAAACGCAGAGGAGCCAACAACGCTTCCAGGCTTTCCGAGCACGGCAGACCCTGACTACCGCAGCGACGACGGCCGTGCCGGTGGCTGGCTCTGGTCTCACCTGCACGTCATCTGCGTCACATCACCCGGCCGAGCAGCTTCAGCTGTGCGTCGTTGGAGGGAGCTGCTGCTCGTCAGCCCGGGCGAGGAGCGTGCTGGGAAGCAGGGCCTTCAAACCACGATGGGAGAGAGAGCAAGAGGGAGGGCGCGGATCCAACGAGCAATATATTGCACGTACAGCTCACTTAACAATCCCAGACGCAATGGTTCCGTTTTAATCTCCATATCCTAATGACTACAATATATCCATGCACCTCAGGGCAGGACTGCACAGCAGCCCAGCAATGAAGTGCACGGGTAGAAGCATTTCTCGTTGACCTTCGTAGGCAATCAGCTTGCGGCCTGGGCCATGAATTTCATTAGGGCAGCTGTGCAATTCCATTTCTTAACGCTGGCAACTAATTCATCCCAGTTTCCAATACGATCTCTGTCTCGCAGCCCACGTCTCGATTTTGCGTTGCTCCAGTTTTAATGGAAGAGAGACAGAAGCAGCTGGGGTGACCACACGCACGTTGGTGAGAAGCCCAGGACAGTTTAACAGAGAGGAGGAAATGTCTAAATGAGCTGGGTATCTGAGCAGGATCGGGCTGGAAGCAGATGAACCCAACAACCTCACCAGAAAAGCCAGGCCATTCCTAACGCTTACAGAAATGTTTTGGGCCTCTTCGAAGCTCCTCTGCAGGGAGAACATCTGGAAACGCGAACAATTACTCTCATGCCACTTAATTTTAAGAAATACTTTTCTGGGAGTTCTTTACAGGCTCCCAAAAATACCTGTTTGTCAAGCTATACAATAACACTTAGACATCATAGTATGAGTGCGGTACTGCCAGACAGTGAAGTACAGCACCCAGTAGAGTTAACCACCTTCTACAGAAGCCGTTTTTCAACTGTAATTTATACTTCCTTCTGTGCGTGGCAAGAGCTGCTTTGCCTATTTTATTTTTCAGCATCATCTCTATTTCTTTTTTACACCCCTGTTCTATTAGCTTGGGCCTCTGCCTCTGTAAGGAATGCAGATATGGATTTGGGGAGGTTAAAATTTTGGAGGCAGTCTGTTTTGCACCTGGGTTCAGACCCACATCTGTGAGCCTTTCTCAAGAAGGACGAAAGCGTGAGATGAACGCTTGCATGTGGACGCTGCAACAGCGCTGCTACTTCCAAAACAGGCTCGCTGCAAGTCTGAATGTTTCAAACCTTGGCAACGATGACCCAGCAGAAAATCAATGTCAGATAAATGTAAACGTAAAACTAATCACACCAGAAAGCACAGAACCCAAAACTACACTTGTAACTCAGAATTTAACTTTATAACATCATCACAGCGGGCTGCCGGTTGTCATCTGGTATCAAGGGGATGTTGTGTTGAGCTGGTTACTCCACATCAGTGGGAGAGGTGGGACCTGATGCTCAGGATCTGGTCTGAGATAACGTACGATGGAGAAGCACTGTAAATTATCTGATTTTCCTTGACTTGCCAGGCACTGAACGTTAATAGATAGCCAATTATACCTGCTGAGCAGCAGCACTTAACACCAAGTGTGATAAACATCTGCGCTCCACCAAATCCAGGAGGAAGCATGGTCTGAAGAAAAGGAGACATGAGGCACCCAGCAACCCTGGACATTTTTAACAAGTTTCTCGGTCTACCCTTTCTTCTCTTTCCCTTTCAGGAGGAATTTGCACCTGTGGAGCGCTGGATGCCACCCGAGCCGGGGCGCGCAAATACGCTGCACGGGACAACCTGACAAGTGCTCTTTCAGACTCCCTGCAAATCGCACCACGACTGTAAAATGCTGCTGAAATAAATTGAACTCAGCACATCCTTGGAGAAAGAGAAATAGGAAAAAAAAATCTTAATGGGAAAAAGAATTAAGTAATGGTCACTTAATTCCTTACCTTTAATGTTCTCAGCTTTAATTAAAAGGATCCAGGGAAATCAAATGGTACAAGCCCAGCTGCTTACCAGCTCCAGAAGGTTGAAAATCTTCAAAACCTAGATATATAATAAATCCCCAGGCTACAAGAATTTTTGAGTCCCCCCTGCCCTGCATTTCAGCATATGCCGATATTGCAGGCATCAAAGTCCTTTTAAAACTCATTTTGCAGAAAGCCAGGTTAATCCCTTTGGCAATGTACTTGATGCACTAGGGAAGCACAATTATTTATTAAAAGCGGCACTCCCCGTCCTCCGTACACACCGAGAGTCGATGCTGACGGCACGATGCCGCGTGTGGTACCAGCAAGGAGCTGGTTTTCCTGGAGTGCAGAGCTGCACTGCTTTTTGGGGCAGATGGATAGCAACCTCGATGGCATCTCTTGCACCAACACTCCGCGGGGTTTCAAAACATGCTATTTTCTAAACAAATGCCAAAGTTTCTTCTTAAGACGAAAATCTCATTTTTGAGTGCACTGAGTGTTTTCTGCCGTCCTACCGCTCTCCCCAGCGATGCTCGTGGCCGTGGCACGCGGAGCACCGTGCCGCACCGCGCCGGCACGTGCTACCCTAAGACACACGATTTTCGAAGACTCGACGCCAGTAGCATTTCTTGCATTTTCTTTTTAATTTTGACTTAGAACTTCCACTTGCAAAACGAATACGAAAAATACCAATTTCATTTAATATTATACCTCACTATGTATTTCACTCTCAGTTTAAACACTCCCAGAAACATGTTAGTTTTATCGTATCACAACACATTTCATTTCTTCTCCAATCTCATGTTAAATCTATTGCAAAGAGACTGACCTCACTCGTACCGGCAGAAAGCTAAGCCGAGAGCGACGGGGCTGCACCGAGACCGTTTCGAGGTGCCGTTTCTCAGTCACGTTCCTTAGTGCTTCTCCAGAAGCCGTGGAGACCCCACGCTTGGTGAAGCTTCACTGGAAGTTTTGTTTTCTCTAGATCACTCAGTCATCCCTCAATTTCCACTCCAAAAAAAAAAAGAGGAAAATCTGAAGTGACTTAACGCCGCAGCACGAAGCATGCTTTAGTATTTTCCTTCAATCGCTAGAAAAACCAGCTTTTTCCCCCGGCACAGACGGCGTTCAGCAGTCCCCCTGCCCGAGGGTGGCTCGTGCCCGCTCGACGCCAGCAACGCCGGGCAGGCGGCGCGGCCAGCAGCGGCTTGCAGGCAGAGCAAGGTCGCTGTTCTCTTTAAGATCCAGTCCTGCTAAGTTCGACGATATACTTCTACTGGCTATATGGGCTATTTTTTAAAATGAGGCTCTTCAGTCCCGGTTTCTAAAAATTAATGCATTTCCTAACTACCTTTCCTAACAGCCTCCATTGGCCACGCTTCGCAGAGCATCGCTGAAGCTGCTGCTGCCAAACCAGCTGCAGATCTGACGTTCCTGCGTTCCTCGTATACCAGGATGAGTTTTTCTTTTTTTTTTTTTAAAAAAAAGAAATTGAATTTAATTAAATATTGAATAAAGTGCTACGGCAATCCCTTCTGCACTTTCGAAGGAGGAATTTGTGGATGCACAATTATTTCGTTCACCGAGACAAGGAAGAGTCAATTTTTAATGTGCCAGGAAGGATTTATAAAGAATATATTTTGCCGGAGAAACAAATACGAGCAGACATCTTTATCTCTCTGGGCTGATACTGTGTCCATCTTCGCAGGCTTCAACTTCTTCAATTAAGTAGAGGGAACAGAAAGAGCAGAGAGAAGCTAAAAGCATTTCAAGGCTCTGCGTGAATGTCTTACGCCGGGCCGGAGAGCGTGTGCACCCGGTAACGCCAAGCGATGCAAAACCCTACGAAACGCCTGGGGAGCCCCGCCAGCACCCAAGGGGTTAATGGATTTGGCACGAGCTGAATATGAGCTACATGTTTGGCTCAATAGTAATGTTATACGGGAGTCAGGAGCGGGGCAGGAAGGGTAGGGTTGGAAAACGCGAGGGGGATGAGGCCCCCTGCGCCGCTCCCAGAATGGAAATGTTATTCTTTTTTGTTATCGAAGAGTTATATAATGACACAGCAAGAGGAACACCTCTGCGCGCGTACGGGAAAATAAGGGAATTAATGCAAATCTGTGATTCGCTCCAGGGGCTCCAAACACCTCACAAGCTTGGAGAGCACAACTCGAAAGATGCCCGCGGAGCCTGGCGAGCTGGCGTTGTACCGTTAATTTCTGCAATAAACTCAGATATCAAAGGGTGACTCCGAGGGTGCTAAGAAAACGTGAACTTTCAAGTTTCTACTGATTTAGCCTCCCCTTGCACACCCAGGAGTAAACGGGGAAATGCCGTTTGCACTGCTCGTGCCTTGGCCCGGCGGCAGGGCTTGCAGGAGGAGATCCCTGAGCAGCCGCCCGCGTCCCGCGGAAACGCTCTCCCCGTCCCCATGATTCGCTCTCCTCCGAGCACAAAACAAGCTTTCTCTGGCCTGGGAAGCTGAACCAGCGTCGCTGTGTTGCCAACACCAATGCTCTGCGCTAACCAACACAGTGCAATTGCAAAGACGCCCTTGCAAGCGCCAGCGAGGCGGCACCTCCCACCCGAAGCGATGCGCTGCCAGCAAGACACGCAATAGCATCCCGATGCCCCCGGCCTTGCATCAGGCACAGCACAAGATCGATGCTGCATTTTTCCTCCCGCGACGCTCCTTTATCCCTCCGACGACCCAGACGACTCCTTTACGCAGGAGACGTGCCATTCCCCACGCTCGCCGGCTTGCGAGGCTGCGACCACCGGCCCACCCGCAAAGCCAGCTCCGACGGCACGCTGTGCTTCCGCGACGCTTTCCTTCTGCTCATCCTCATCCCGTTCACACTGATTAGAGCGCCCAGTTACATCGCTCGTCGGATCTTTAAATTTCCGTTTTTCCGCCGAATAGTGTAATTACATGCAATGTGAGCTTCTTAAAACTGCTGAAATCAAGCCTGACCTAACCAGCTCCCAGTGACACCAAAGAGAGCGTAACTCCGAGCTCGGAGATGCTCGGAGGCCGCCGAGGCCTGGCGCGGGCACCACGCACACAGCAGCTTCGCGGCACCGCCACCAGTTCAAGCACCAAAGCCGCGGGAATTGCAAATATCCACGTATTATTACACAAATACATCACCCACAGACTAGTCCGGACTATGGTCTCAGATGCTTCAGGTCGCTCCAGAGCTCTCCTGCAAAGAGCCGCGCTGCTTCCAGGTTTGAAAAGCACAAAATTCACTAAATATAAATTCCCTCTCAGCGGGGCAGTGTGGGAACCAGGGGTGGGCCAGCGGGCTTCGGCATCAGATGCTGCATCCTGCAATCCTCTGCACTCTTCCTGAGGTTTCAACCATGTGTTTCGGCTAAGTTTTAAGAGCAATATGACAACACGGTGATTTATAGCCTAAGAGTTCACCGATGGTTAAACTTTTATAAACCGTAGCACGGCAGGTCCCAAGCCCCAGTGAAATTATGGGCTCCAGGAGCAATGACTAAGCTGGCGAATAACTCAGACAAGGAAATCGATCCCTTCTGCCCTGTGCAGCAACGCCCGGTGTTTCACTGATGAGAAAGGGAAGCACAAGAGAGCCGAAACAACTTGCTCAAAGTGTCACTCGGAGCACGGGAAAACCTGTGAATTGAGCCCAGATCTCCCCCGTGTCAGCTCAGCACTTCGCCCACGTGCAGCACTCCTGCCGGGCTGCCAGCCCAGCTAACACGTCTTGGAGCTACTCAAATACATGTGCATCTTTCCTCCAATTCCTCTAATTAAAGTTCAAGTGTTTGCAAAACACAGCATCTCTTACATCGATATTACCTAGACCGACATATGCATCCTGCCAGACACGGGGAGTGAAGAATGCAAAACTCAGCAAAAATCCAGCTGTTTAAGCTGAAGTTGTGGCATTGGAGCGTTCCCGTCGCTGCTCCATGGGAAAGCCCAGCCCTCGGACGCTACCCGGAGCCTCTCGGTTGCACGACGCTGGCACCGAAATGAGCCCCTGCGCACAGCCTGTGTGCCAAGCAGGGCTGACGGGCGGTCGATTTTCATATCTTAGGAGAATATCAATATCTGTCCTTCAACCAAAAAGAGGTGACGGATAGCACTTTGCCTGGTGCCTGCATGACGAATTTGCAAGGAAGAAGCCCTCAGAGCAGAAGAACCGGCCTCGAGCGCACCATTAATACTGGAGCACTGCAGCTATGTCAGATGTTACGATATTTAAATGAACAGAATATTCTTTCTGTACTTAAAATGATTATGTACACACATACACTAAGAACAGCACTGCACAGAGTACGGTGCAATTTTGCACGCAGGCACAGCTCCTCCAAACATCTCCGAAACCACGAGTGCAAACCCTGCCGCAGCCTGCTCGGGGCACAGGCCCCGTCCCCACCTGCCTGTCGGCCGGGTGCCAAACCCACCCGAAGCGGTGCCGCGGCTGCCACCGGGAATTTAACTTGGATTTTAAAGTCCCCTTACGAAGTTGCTCGGACAGAAAATTGCAATGATCTCACGCTGTTACAGCAGAGTGACTCCAGCGTTGCACAAGGTGCTGCGGTACCGCGCTCACCTGCTGACGCCCGCGCGTGGGTCCCTGCCGCAGCCCTGCACGGCGGCACCCGTTGCCGAAGCCGGGTTATCCGCTGCTCCTCGGCGCGCGCAGGAGGGAGCAGCAGACGCTTTCGGGATGCCCGAGCGTGCTCCGAAAAGCCTGGCGCTACGGAGGCAGCAAGAAACACACGGGACTCCCTGCTGCTTTTTCAATGCCATGCTGTTGTTTTTTAGGCATCCCCTTCACTGCGAGAAAGAAAAAAAAGCTTCTTTTGCTTATTAGCAACAAGATCACACAGCAAAACCACAGCAACCTTCAACTGCTTCAAGCCCGACTCAAAGCGCGTTACAAACCAGCCGTGCTGAGCACCCTTCGCTAAGCTCCCCGTTGCTCCCGAAGTGATGCACGTACCTGATCCCCGCTCGGCGCCCGCAGCGCGCAGGGAAACCCCAAAGACACCGTAAACGCAGAAGCCAGCCGCGCCGGTCCCGCAGACTGCGTTTAAACACACATAGACGCCTATAACCTAAAAATCATTTAGGAACAGTCAGAAAAAGTTACTTTTCACATGAAAGATGGCCATTAAAAACCCTTGAGAATCACGTCTGACTCGTTTCGGGCTATTGGGACGTTTCCAGGTAAGGGAACTTACGTGTCCTCGATGAAACCGAGCTGTTTCCACAGGCAGCCAAGGCAGAGGCCGAGGAGGGGGGGAAGGCACCACGGCTGCGGCCGCTCACCGCGCCTGGAAGGGGGATCTGCTTCTGCAGGAGCACGGACGCGGCCGGGGCTGAAGAACAGCGTGGGCACGGCTGGACTTCAGACACTGGAGATTTAATTCCGTATTGAAAAGGACACCATGGCATGCTCGGGCACACTGCATTAAATACCATTGTAATTGCTTTCATTAAATCAACAGCCTTAAGACTTGACATGGCATTGGGATTCCTTCAGGTGCGGCAGCTGGTCCGTACGGATTACGGGGTAAGTCTGCAGCCCAAAGGGGCAACTTTCACATTGACAGTGTTCCTGTTCATGATGGGGAGGTATTTAATGACGAGTTACAGCATCATTTCCCCAAAAACCTGGAAGCCTCAAATACTCCATTCTGGATCACACAGCAAGCGGTGGGAGCCTCTACTTATTTTCTAAAAGGCAGAACGATTTTTAATGGCTGGTAATCTTTAAATCCTTTTGTTTAAAGGACAGAATACAAGAGATGTTTTGCTACTCTGTTGAAATCACTGGTATTAAGCACTGCATAAAGGACAGTGACACTAAATACATGATTCCCCATGGCGATTTCCTTTGAAGCAGGACTCCGGGTACGAACTCAGCTCTGCTCGAACCGTGGCAGTGGAGTGTGTATTTTTAATTAAGCGCAGTGTTATGTTCTGCTTGACGAAAGGCAGCGTGCGAAGCAGGCCGTGGAGCAGTCCCAGCCGAAGTGAAAGCCACAGCCCTTGGGCAAGCTGGAACAGCCTGGGGGAAAGGAAACCACTGTACTTTGTGACGACTTCCTGACAAGTCATTAGAATAAAAGTTTTATATTCAAAAATAAGAATATAAGAGACACCCTGCTGGATTAGACCACTGTCCAGCACAGCATCCGGCCTTAGACAGCAGCAATGGGAGAAGCTCCTTTTCTGTGTCCACACCTGACACAGAAACCAACCTTCCAGGCCATCAAATGTCTCCCCCCCCCTACAAAAATTCGGTGCGACTGTTCTGTTGCCAACCACGCCAAGCTGCTGACCTAGGCCATTTTCTTACACAGGCTCCACGTTTCGCTAAACCCGAGAAAGCTGAAGCAGCTCCCAGATTTGTTTGTGCTTCTGCTTTGTGGTCCAGGAGCCACCGAGGAGTCCGGCACTGGAGAGGACCTCACTGTCCCCACCAGCGCCGGAGCTCAGCTCACTGATTGGAGGTGGAGAAGCCGATAGCACTGAGGCCAAAACCTGCCTTAACCTCCTCAATTTGCTCTGTATGTTCTGGGTGTGGGAAGAGACAAAACTGTGCTCTAACCTCCCTTCTCCTGGCAGCTGTGTGCCTTCCTCACCGGGGACGTCCTCTGCGTCAGCATCCGCTTTCTGGGGAACCGGTAAGCATGGCGAAGCACCGACATTCGGATTGCAGAGTTATCCCCACCAAATATGATAAATAATTACGATATCTTTTATCGGAAAAAACACCGTGCAGATATTTTGATAGTGCCTGGACTCTTAATTGACTGTAATGTGAACACGCCCAATGATTTTTAATAAATCAAAAGAGCAAAAGTTCGTGACTTCTGGGGCAAAAAATCCCCACGATAATCCTTGAATAGAAATAATTCACTTTAAAAGGTGCTGCAAATCAGATTCTGCATCCTCTGTCACCCTGAACTGTGCTTTGCTCCATGGAGTCTGCATCGTCCCAGAAATACCCAGGTCAGGAACTACCCCCAGCCCACCGCTAGTGATTTCACCCCCAGACGTGACGCTGGCGCACTCTCTACAGTTCTGGTAGCCAGATATTAAAAAACAAAAAGACAAAACTGGGAAAACTGCAGGAATCTGTCACAACGTTGACGCTGTGGCTGGAGACTGTACCTTACGATTAAGGAGAGAAAAGCTTGAATCTGGTTAGCCTGGCTCTCCGTGCAAAGAATGAGATATCTTGATTACTAAAGTAAGTGTTTTCATGGAGAAAACACAGAATGAAGGAATAACAGGAAACAGTATCTGAAGATATTGTAAGACAGCTGAATTCCAACCAAAAATGAAGCATAAATACATCTTAACGCTAAAAATTAACAGATCAGTTTGGAAAACAGAGGGCTGCCTGTCTTTTGATGTGTTCAAATGAAGGCTGTATGCATTTCTTTAAGATCTATTTTAGCCAAATATAAATTACTGTAGTCAATACAAGGGCAGGAGGCAGAAATTTAATAGCCCGTGATACAGGGGAGGCCAGAACAGCTGATCAGATGGCCCTTCCTGGTCTCAGGCCCTATGAAGTATATATGAAAACACACTGCTCTCATGTTTAGTCGCAAGTGAAAGAAAAAGGACTTGCCATTTATTTATTTGATATTCCTAAAGACCTAGCTATTCAAGGAAAATGTGTGAAACCTATTAAAACTCAAGGAAGAGAGGAGGGGTCAAGGAAGTAATACAAAAAAGCAATAGAATAAAGTAAGAATTAAATTACTGAAAGCAATTTCTACTTCTCGAGAACTGATGTAACAACAAAATCATACAGAAGCTAAAGACTCTGAGAACACATCTTCAACTTTATTTTCCTTTAGATTTATTAACCTATATGAGTAAGTGCTTGGAATTTGGCCCAGATAAGAATTTCAAGCCAAGAAAACCTCAGGTTGTCTCGATCGGTGGCTTTCCCACTGCGCATCCCCGCAGAGATGCAGAATACAACCACAGGCAGTCCGGAAACATGAGAAACCCCCGCAAATTCCTTTCAACCTTCTCTCCCGCACTTCTCTTATTTCCTCTCTGTTTCTGCTTGTCTTCGCCATTCCCTGCACACAGCTGTCTCTTCTCTAACAATTACAAAGTCTGTAATTACTGTGAGTCGACGAGGATGAGCAGGAACAAAAGCTGCAGTACAGCAGGAGACATGTCCTCTCTGGCAGGGGTGGCCTCTGCTCTCCTCCTGCTGCTGCTCCCACGCAAGGGCCAAGCCTGTGCCGCAGGGCAGAGAGGAGCTCCCCGGCTAGAAACGCAGACGCCACGGTACAGAGGGGACATGTTAGGCTTGGGTTAGGGCTCTAGTTCACAAATGGGCAAAACAGGCAGGTTTATAATCCAGCCTGACCAGGTTCATGGGGCTAAAATGTCTTTCAGAAGGAAAAAATGGTTTAGGGTTAACTCCGGAAAATGGACTTCAAGTTGGGTTTATGGTTTTCCAAAAGAAAGTGGACTAGCTTGTTTTATTGGTTAATATTGGAAACCCTGCAGGGATGCAAGACTAAGATACATGCTGCTACTCTGACAAATGGTTCATATCTCCTCCTGAGCTGAGGTTACGCCAACAGTTTGTTTACTGTAGGGTTAGGTTTCGAAACAAAGAGCAGGAAAGAAGAGTTCTCCGGGGCTCCTGGAAGACCTACAAAATGTGTGCCAAGATCCTCCAATGAATCAACTTCTTGAGTGCCTCATTTCTCTGAAAATTAATCTACCATCTGCACCAAACCTGGGCTTAAAAACAGCCAAGGGAGCCATCACTATCATCTGATAACTAATTATAAGCCTTTCATCCCTAGCAGGGATTTACCGGATCAAGAATAAAATGGGTTCCTGAGGATGCTGTTCTGAACCTTCACCCCAAACCTAACCTGAGCCCAACAACAGCACAGTGATTCACAGCTAATGTGAAATTCAATATAAGCCTTTCGTCTTTAGGGACGCAAGATCTAATCTTAACTGAAGGCCTTCCATGTTCTACCAGTAAACCGGTTTCTAAGCACAGGGCTCTGATGATAAGATTGACCTTAACGCAAACATCCTGCAGAACTAATCATAAGCTGCTGGCCCACGTGGATATCAGCCCTCATCCTGCACCTCTGAATCTTCACCCATCAACCTACATCTGCGGTCCTTTGATTTCTTAACCAGAAACCCAATCCCCACCTGAACTGCGAAATTGCCTTAGAGCTCCGATTTCACTGTAAGCGGCTCAGCTGTATCCCAGCCCCTGCCACGCTCCCGCACAAGGCTTTCACCCCCTCTTCCTCTGGTACCTCACCTTGATTCCCTCCAGAGCTTCATCGTGGTCCAGTGGGTCCCCCCAGGTCTTCTAATACATTTTAAGGCTCTTCTCCTTGTGGGCATCACAAGCTTGTCATAGCTCTGTGGACTCTGAGGAATCAAGCTTTTCTGCTCCCCGTTTTCTGAAATCTGACTCAAATCTAACCAAAGCTGTAACCCTCTGACCCATAACCGTTTCAGAATGAAAGAACCGATAACATGTGTGCCCATCTATATGGGATCCTTTCTAAAAGAAACACATAAAAATTCACAAAGCACTCTCCCAACAACTGTTTTTATGTCTTTAGGATATTTTTATAACCTGCATCTCAGCTGCCTTTCTAGCACGTCATCCCATCTACAAAGAGAGAAGAGAAAAGAATATAATACTCAAACAGATGCTGATATTACCCAGATGAATAATTTCAATGTTAATACAAAAATCCTTAAAACAATCATGGGACTAACAGAGGATTATTAACTCAGGAAAGAGATTTAATATATGCAGGTAAAAGCATTTTTTTTCTGTCTGAGCACTACGCACTAACCTGACTTTATACAGGTCTAACATTAATGGAGATTTCTTATTGCAGGCATGATGGAGACTATATGTCTTACTTAAATTTTGATATCTAAAATTAATTCACATAAGTGTCATTAGTTTTGCTCCTCTAACTAATTTAATCTGAGTTCAAATTCATAATCGATCCTTTTTAATCAGATGCTGCAAGCTAAATAGGTAACCAAGCAGTATAACTTAACTCATACGGACTCAACAGACCGAAGGACCAAGCCCTTGCAGCCGGGCTGGTGGCTCCAGGAGGAACTCGAAACCCAACGTGGCCGGGAAGCACAGGGCCAATTTCCTTCCAGCCTCCTGCTTCTCCCCCACGCAGAGTTTCAGCAGGATTGTCACCCTCAGCTCTCGTGTACCTCATTTTCCTTTCCATTCTTCAGATCACCTGCGAAGCCCAGACAGATGTCCAGGATACGTACATGCTTCTTCTCCAAAGGATGCGTTTTTTCCTCTCCTCACCACCTTTCCCCAGTCAAGTACAAAACTATCATTAATTGCCCATTATTCCAGCACAAAGTCGGGGGAGAATTACTGTCAGCGAGTTCAATGGCTTGTGGTGGATGCCAGGGAGAAAGGATTGCATTAAAAGAGAAGGGATGGTTTTATCGGCGGCCGAAAGAGTCCTGGGCAAAGGAAGTGCTCCCTGCCGTTAGCACCCCAGCTGCATCCCCGCTCAACGCCAACCAAGCTGCTCCATCAGAGTACGCGGACAGACAGCGGCGCTGAGGAATCATCTGAGCCCCAGAGAACAGCAGCCGGCCCAACACAAGTCCCCCTTCCTGCCTATTTTGACTAGGCATCAGAATTAGGAAAACGCTCTTGATTCTTGGCTACTGTCAATCGATGACTGACACAATTATAATGGTACCAAAGACAGCATGCGGTCACCAAGGAGAATTATAAGGATTGATTTTTACATACTAGCACAGCAATAGATATAATGTGGACCTCATACTCAAGGACACCTTATTAACTGGCTAGTCTATTCAGCATTAAGACAGATGAAATTGCACTGAAATAGAAACGTAATCTGCACAGATTTTCTCCTTCCCCCCAAAATTTCTAGTTCAACATTGATTTTTTCATGTTGAACAAACATACTGTGAAGCTGGGATGAGACAGGTGGATTCATTTTGAGTCCTTTCCTGCTGAAAAAAGTCCTAGTGATGCAGAGAGCCCTACAGACGCAGACCAGGATCCAGCAGACCATCTGCAGCGGTTGCATCCATCTGCAGCACAGCTCCCTCCTGACCTTCCCCCAAACCTCCACGCGCCCAGCTAAGGCGCAGCAGGGGTTTGGGGCAACCCACCTCTGATGGGGCAGCGAGTTTCAGCGTAGGTATGGGCAGGAATTCGCAAACCTGGATTTCTATTGTGATCGTACCTCTAAGCCATCACGTGGACAGGAGCAAATGATTCTGCCCCGTGCCTGTGGTCTGCCCTCCTCTCCGCATCGCCACAGCCTCTGTCCTAGGCTGATTCTCCTGAGACAAGGAATAACCCTTAAAACACCTGGAGAAATAGCTGGATGAAAAAAATTCCCAGGGTCCGCCTCCACGAAACCCATGCAAAAGATGCAGCACAATATTTACATCATCATTACGTTGTTCTGGTATCAGTGCTGAGAAAGTTTCCAGGGATGCAACCTGTTGCTGCTGGTGAAGCAGCACGGGTTACACACCAGGCACGCTTGTGCAAAGCCGGTTCAACGTGAATGCAAAACACACCCAGTTAAAGCTTAGTGCTGTGTCCCTGTTGTCCTTTCGTAGTGCACAAATGTTCGTGGTTACTCAAGGAAAACAAGAGGGGAGAGCAAGACTCGACAGCCAGAACTCGTCTCCCCAACTCCACAGCTCCAGGTGCTGTAAATCTTCCACCAGCCAGAAGCAATCACTTCTAATTCTGACTAATTTCTGTGAGATAGGTCAGGTCTCCAGGCTTTTCTGATTATTTTTTATACTCCAGTGAGAAAATTCATCAGGAACCCCCCCCCCAGAAGGCATCACACATTTCTGACCCGAGGAGCGATGAGTGGGGAGGGTTCAGGAGAGCAGTAGGCGACCAGAGGGAAGGGGGTCTGCGGAAATGGCAGCGGTTAAGGATTTCTCACCTCGTGTGAAAACCACTTGCAGAAAGCAGTTACACCATTTTCCTTTGGAGCAGAGGGAAATAGAGCCCCTGTCCACCCCCATCAACAGGCTTTCTTTTAAGGCGATTCACTCTTTTGTCATTGAATTGGAGTTTTAACATGCTTCTGCAGCAAATGTCCCCGAAATAAGAGCATAACTTATTATTTTTGTCTATGCACATTTTGTTCCTGTTATCTTTCCAACTATTGAACTGCTGTGAAATGTTTAAGAAGCAAAAAAGTAAAGAGCATCTCTATAGGTAAAAACTTTGAGCCAATTTCAACTTCGACATACGTTAGAGGAGCTTGTTTTCCATCCATCGCTCCTGGCGACATTTCAGGCTTTGTTACAAATCAATCAGCATTTCCAAAGGCACTTGAAGAGGTAGGAAACTGCAGCGGATACAAATCCTCCAACATCTCTTATTCTTGCTCTTTTGCTCATTTTGGTGAGAAACGTTGCAAAGGTTATTTTAAAAGAGGCAAAGTTTCATTTGAAGTTTCAGAACAGATAAAGGATATCTACACAATGTTTCACCACCACAGTAAGCTTTGGCACTACAAATGAAATTTGGTAATGAACTTGGCTAAGCATTTAAAAGAAGAGATGAAGCTTTCTTCAGCCCTCAGCTGATGATCGATAACGAAGTATAAAGTGCTCTAGGTTGGAAAACGGGAAAGCTATGTTCACATTATTTTACATTGCCTTCCTAGCCTGGCAGCAGTTTCTTCAGCCGCTGCCACGGAAACTTTTTAAAGAAATGGCAGCAGAGGTGAGTGCAAAAATCCAGGAAAGCCCATCGTGCTGTAAGCTTTCCTTAAGCTGCCTTGATTTATGCTCTCATGTCCTAAGCTGTCTTCTTCCTTATTCAAGCTCAAATGAGACAGAAATGCAGAGCTCAGGCAGGGAAGTTCTCATTAACGGTCCTGACCATACCAGCCCACTCAGAACTGGTATGATGCTGATGAGGAATGAACTGGACATTTAAATTGTTTTGTACGTATATCTTATAAAAGTGATGGAAGACTAAAGTCCTCAAAAAACCTCAGTGGTCCTAAAGAACCCAGAAATGCTCTTCGACAGGGTATGAAATGTTAAAGCTCCTGCGCTCTCCTAACTTGAACTAATTACCTGCTGCCTACCTAAATTCTCTCTGTAGTCTCAACTGCACAGATACTTTCTTCCTGTCCTCTCCTAAAAATACTTTTTATTGTCCTTATGTGATGTTAATCAACTGCTGCATCCAAGCCCAGACCTAATTTGTAGCAATCATTTACTTGTCTCGGAGTGGTGTTCACACTGCTAGATTAAGAACTTAGGATGAAATTCAAATTTTTAATGTAAATTAAGCTACACAGCAGAGATGAAGAGTCTCAGTAATTATTAAAAGCTCCTTTTTAGAAGAAGCCAATACCTGAATTCAGCTACTGAAATTTAGACCCAGTGACTTCACACATTTGGTTAAATGAGAAGAGGAATAAATCTAACGTATTAGATTTTGAATACTTTGTCTGATTTCACTTTAAATAGCGAAAGGAAGCAAGGTTTTCTCTGCTTCCATTAGCAGACTGCTTTTCAACCAACATCTAGAGGGACAGGAATGGGGCTCCACCTCTCCAAGATGCATCTCAGAACAATCCAGGGTGAGGTGAAGGCAGCAATCCCACCGCAGCACCCGCCACCATCGGGGGCTAAACCATGAACTGCAGCTAAGTGGATTCGCAGGCTCTTTGCTAGACCTGAACCCAGATTTAAAAACCCTCCACGGATGCCTTTAGCAAGTTCCTACTTGCCTTTGCGGTTTCGTCAGACCTATTTCTGTTCCAAATTATGTACATAATTTTGTGATTATGTAGGAAATGGCTTGTTTGATCGATTTGCCCTATATTTCTGTCGGTGAATTATTGTGAGAGGTTTATCATTTTCCTGAGTTTATTAGAAATTATCTGCCAGATATAATTGCAGTAAATAAAATGTTCTCCGGAGCACAGGCTTGTGTAGCTCAAAACAAATGCTTGCAATTACCGTGATCCTGGAGCCGGAGCCCAAAAGAGAGCGAACACAAGTGGAGGAAACCAGGCCGGGGCTTCAAAGGGGTCCGAGTGCCTCTGGTCTCTGGGTCACCTAAACCCCTGAGGGCGCTTTGAAAAATCCTGCCTTAAGCTCCTTCTCTGGCGCTGAGGACAAAGCCGTGGCCATGCCGGGCAGTGGGGCTGCATTTGTTTTCCAGTGCAATTTTAATGAAACAGATGGAAATAGTGACGGAAAGGGTACCGAAGAACATAGACCCTTAAGGATACATTTGAGCTACCCTTCAACAACAGTCTTTTGTACAAGCCCACGGGATGAACCAGGCTTCAAAGCAACCTGCCCCACGACCACAATAATTGGAGAGCTTCCCACCTGTGGGAGCGACTGAAGGTAACACTGGTAACATAAACTTTGTGCAGCGGGAAGCGTGTGTGCAGCCAGCATCAGACGGACGCGGGAGAGCTCGAAGCACACCGTCCCCGTGAGAGCATGTCACTGCGTCGGAGCTGGTGGCTCTGGTGCCAGGAAAACAGCAGAAGTACAGCAAGATCGGTTTTGTTTTGTTGCGGTATATTGTAACTATGGGTAAAATAAACAGGTTTAATGTCTTTTTTTCAATTTTCTCACTCACTGGTTTTCCTCCTAAGATACTACACACCACAGCCAAGATCAGAGACTCCCACGACAAAGAGCTAGACACAGACTCAAATATTTTCATCTTCAGAAACACCGAAGTCCTTGTCCCCGTTAGAGGCAGGGCCATGGTTTGACACCCAATAACATGATCCTATAAAGTAAATCCTAATTTACTGGAGGCCAAATTAACAAGGGATTAGCTGATTATCAGACCTCGCCTTCCTTTAGAGCTGCGAGAACAGCCCCGCGCACGGAGACAGGAGCCGGTGATAATGAATCGTTCTCATTAAGGAGAAGCCTTGCTTTGAAAACGTGCCCCTGCATTTAGCTCAACACAGCAAAGCAAAATTCACACAAAGAGGAGGGCAATTTCCTACCAGCCATGGTCTGCAATTAAAAAATTCCCCTTTAGTGTTATTTCTAATAAATACTGCTTTTGTATGCCGAGCAGAGCGATTGGTAAACACTGTGTGTACTTCCTTGGCTTCCTGCAGAAAGACCCTCAATACACATCCTACAGCAAGGCGCATATCGGGGGTTATATAGCCCTTTACAAAGATCACAATAATCCTTTCTACATTAAAAAGTAATGAGCTTCATCCCATTTGCAGATTCTTAAGAGCACAGAATCCTGTGGGCACTCGGTAACACGAACGCACGACTCATAAATAGTAAATGCAAACAGAGCTCTCTTACCTTCACCCAGGAGCAGGGCTGAAAGCCGTGTGATCCCGGAGGGAAATCTACTGCTTTCAGGAAGCATTAATTTCTGAAGTTCTAACAGTCCTGCCCAGATAAACCTGTTCAGGGGAAGAGAGAGGATTAAAAGGGACATTTAAAATGTTTCTTTCACTATTCTCATCCTGATAAATCAATCTCTCTGCAAATGCAATCCTTTTCTAGGATGGAGAAGTGCCAGTGCTTGTGGTAAAACCAAACGCAGTCATTTTCATGGGGCATCTGCACAAATGGCTCTTTCATCAAAGAGCAAATTTGGGAAGCGTCTGCAGCGAGGCACAGCACAGCGAGGCGCTGAAAGGTGCACCCAAAGGCAGCGGCAACCACGGGAACGAGAACCGGAGGACAAAGCTTCCCCAAAAAGCAGTCTGCACCATCCTTCCCCTCTCTCGCTAATACACTTGCTCGTTTTCCCTTGCAATAAAACCGCCGCAGAACACCTAGTTCCTCATCACAGATGTGTGTGTGCTGCCAAAGCTTTTGTCCAAGGATGAGCTTAGTGCAATAATGTGCCCAAGACACCACGAATAAATCTATTTGACTTAAAAAAACCCACAACTTTAAAGAAAGACCTTTAGGATTTAACAGATATGAAACCAGTCAGATTTTATAGGAGCAGGCTCTGTAAAAGCCAGTCTTACAACCATCTTATGATTCTTTAGGAGGGAGATAATGTTCTAATAAATTCTATTAAATGCTTAAAAGTCCCCCAGGAAAGTCAGCATTTTCACCTGTATTTTGCTATTGTGTTGGATTTCACTCTGGCCTGTACTGGGGCGTTCCCCATGGGCAAACATTTCCACGCCGCCGCCGGGCGCCCGTGTGTGCTTTTGAGGCAAGGCCAGGACTTATTGCAACAGCGCGTTGGGAGGTTTCGACAAGCACGTGTATGTGTCCACACGCTCCTCTCAAAATGCTTTAACAGCTGTCTACAAGGGGAAACCGCTCTTGGAAATTCTAGAAAATGTTTTTCTTTGCTTTTCCTCAGGTTATACGTGACTGACCTGGTCTCGTCTGCAGACACCTGATCACCCTCGGAGGGCTACGGGCAGCCGTGCCAAACGCTTGCTCCGCTCCGCACGGGTTTCTCCTCCGCAAATAAAGGAGGCAGCAACAGCCTTTTGCTCCAAGGGGCCCAGCGGGATCCTGAAATGCAAACAACAAAGTCACTGACGAAATGTCACCTGCCTCCATCCCTTTAAACACAGCTCAGAAACGTCACTACGGCCCAGAGGAGCGTGACGGCTCGCTCCCGCGCCCGGCGCCTGCCGCTCGTCCCATCCATCCCTGCCGCGCTCCTCCGAAAGCAGCACGTCCGCTTTGATTGACTTTACCTTATGGAAAAATATCTTTTGGAGTAGCAGCTGTTTTTGCAGAATACTTGTATTTATTTAGTAAAATAATTGGAAAAGCGCTCGTAGGTTAGATGCAAAGTCGCCTCCTCGGGCAGATGTTTTTAAAGGCAGATGAGAACAGCCCGAGGACCCGTCACTCGCACGCGATTCATAGCCAGTGTCAGCAGCAGCAGAGAAACGAGCCATTATTTTAAATTAGTATGGCTGAAAGAATACATATTTTTGTTGTCAAAACCTTGAATTGATACCGCCGTGACGCTCCCTATTTTCCCTTGCCCTAGACGAGCAGAGCGCCCGCGTCGTGGTGCATCCGCCCGGGCGCGTGTCCCGCGGAGCAGCCGCGCAGGACGGCCGTGGACGACCCCGAGCTCACTCTGTGCTTTAGTTATTCTTATTGCTCTTTCTTATGTTTGGGTTTGGTTTATGATGCTTCATGTTCACTTTCATTATTGATTTTTAAGAAAAATTTTGCAAAGATGTTTTAGCTGTTCCAACAGTCCCACCAAGATTAACTCTCCAAATCAAGCTTTCTGTCCAGGAATAAATATCCGTTTTCTGACACGTATACACTGACATGTACAATGGTTTTGAGTATTACACAAGCAGAAGGACGTTTGCCTGCTCGGTGTTACATATCGTGCCTCCGTCCCGCGCCGCGCTGGCTTTCTCCGCCTCGGGATTTTCACAGTGGTAGGAAATAACAGGGATAAAGGGATTAAAAAGCAATGATTTTCTGTAAAGCCTTACAGGACATGTCTGCTATGATCTCAGCTTACTTGCCTCATCTACACTGTCGTAGCAGACAGATGTACGGATTAAACGCAGACAAGTGTGTAAAATAAATATTTCGCTTATAGCTTCTACACACTTTAAATGTTCTCCGT
Organism: Casuarius casuarius; assembly: GCA_003342895.1. NCBI lineage: Eukaryota > Metazoa > Chordata > Aves > Casuariiformes > Casuariidae > Casuarius > Casuarius casuarius. The sequence continues at coordinate 804,927 of PTFA01000068.1, read as the reverse complement.
GGTTATAGCAGCTTCGGAGGTCTCTCCAAGGGCGATCTGCAGTTCAGAAGCCGAGTCGGGGAGCTGCTCCCGGCCGCGGGGCCACCGAAGGCCACGGCTGCGGTCGGGGCTGCGCGCGGTGGGAGCCGGCTGCCCGTCCCGTCCCGCCGCAGCCGCCTCTGCTGCCAGCACCAGTTACAGTAACTGCTTTTTGGGAATAGAAACCTGTTTTTTCAGAACCGGATGGAAACCAATGTGGGATTTTTTTAACATGCCACTACACAGCAAAGACTCAGTAAAGGTTTTGCGGCGCTACCTGCCTGGAGGCGAACGGCTTCCCCTGCCGCTGAGAAAACCCAAATACTGCGGAGTATTTGCATTTACTTCACGCAAGGTCCGAAATAATGCGATCCAATTAAAAAAACAATACAGCAATTGAGATGCTATATTCAGATGTTAATACGCTGAAATGTTGAGCAAAAATATCTTAGCGTTCGCCATGTCACGTCCCTTTGGGGATTCCTCTCCGAAGAGCAGCTCCGTAGAGCTACAGAGGTCAGTTCGATCGCTCAGCAGGTTCTTGAGCTGCAAGGCCAACTTCACACTACTGATGTTTCAATAAACATGCTGCAGAAAAAATACGCTTACAAAGAAATACTGAATTCTTTGAGATGGCCAAAATATTCTCAGCAGAGAACCAGGGGGAGGAAAAGGGGGCAGGAGGCGGTTTCCAGCCGGGCGCACCGGTGCCGCTCGCCTCTCCGCTCGCGCACGCGGGCTCGGAGCAGCTCAAACTCAGCCGAAGCAACTGCAGTTAAAGACCAAACCCAGCCCTGAGTGCGTTTATAGCAGAGGCTACATGACTTGCAGTTAAACCTAATGCCTCAGCTACCAGACTGGCGTTCAGACACGTCGTCCTTGCGGCTGGTCCCTCCGAGCCGGGGCACTGCAACCCTCCGGCTGGAAGTGACGATCGCCACCGCCGCCCCTCACCTCGGCACGGCGGCTCCCGGCACGTCAAGGCCCAGGCAAGCTCCTCGTCTTGGKGTTTCCTCCCAGAGCGCCGTGATAGCTCTTCCCATGCACGTCCTCACGTCAGCGTGCCGTTGTCCTGGCAAGGGAGAGCCGCAGGCCACGCGCAGCACGAGACCGCCTAACACGACATGTTGGCCTGTCCTGGTCTTTGAGCTAGATGACGAGACTCGAATCTTTCTCCCAAAGGCAGAAACAGCTGCATTACACCCTGCTCACGAGAACCTGCACAGCTCGGCCCYGAGTTAGCCGCTCCGCCGTTCGCTCCTCCCTACAGGTACGCAGAGGGGAAAAAAGGTAATCAAGATATTTCTTCTGGCTGGTAAGAAAAAGGAACGACAGAAAAAGAGAGACAGACAGACAGATCTGCYGTTGACCTCAATTCACTCTGCAGCCTCCAGCGAGGCCTGCCCAGCCCTACCCAGACCCATCCCGACCGCTGAACCCGGGGCAGGGGACCTGCGAGTCTGCGGCTGACCGGACACCGGAATCACCTCTGGGGCGAGGAGATGCAGCACCAGGCTCTCAGGACGTCCATCCATCAGCAGGCGACGGCGGACGGCCTCCCTGCTCTGCGCGTCCCCGCTGCCGCTCCYGGAGCAAACGCAAATCACACGCTCGCAGTTCGACTTCTCAACTCTCTCCAAGGCATTCGGGCTTTCTAGGAAGCTTTGGGGCTTTCCTGGTAAAACGAAGAAATGAGATTAGAGTCCCTCCTCGCACAGCGTTCACACAGCACATCATCTGGGGAAAGATGCATCAGCCGAAAGGAAAAGCGCCACAATTAATAATGCACAGGAGAAGCGGGATGGGCCGTGTGTGGGAGGAACGACCTGCTTCAAAACCACTGCTYGGCGTCTGCTTAGCTTCTGATTATAGATTTCCCTACACGAGACATCCAGAAGAATTTGTCTGCCTATATATAGACAACCGGCAATAAAAGGAAGGGTGGACCAACATAATCGGTGCTACAGAAAAAGAGGTGCTGAAGACGTATTTCTCACGAAAATAATGCAAGCCCAAASAGCAGGTAGAATTACCCTCCCGAGGCAAACCAGAGACCCGAATTCTCAGTTTTTTGCACCGCGGTGCCTGGTGCGATCGCTGTGCACGCCGGGCTGCTCTCCGCAGGCTGCGCGCACAYGGCTGCGTACACACTTTTGCACCTGCAGTCACTCACACCATTTGTGCACGCAATTATTATATCCGCGTGCCTAACTGGGAACGCACTACGCAAATAAGCAGTTATGGAGGGAACTGGCCACGGCTTGCACAGCTACTCACTGGTAATTCGCCCGGTAACCTGCTGAATAAATCCAGCACGCTTGTGCAATTACTCCCTCCGCTTAACGGCGGGGTGGCTCTTTCGGCGAGAGGATGCAGTGACACGCGCGGCGGGGCAGCGAGAGCCGTACGGCCCCGCTGGTGCTCAACGGGAAGTCACGCAGACCCTCTGCAARGTTGCAGGCACCAGCGGAAGACTGTTGAGTTTTAACACTTAGGACATCCTGACTCCTCTTCGCTTGCCATTCAGGCTTTAGGTCCTTTGGGTTATGGCTTTCAAGCTTTTCTRCACCATCAGAAGGAATGAAAGTCTTTTTTTTAAAGAAAAGCATGCATGSAGCACGACACGCTCCACAAGAGCCACAGGGAAAACCCAGCACACGGCCCGCACTGAAACACCGTGACCGTACCCAATATACCCAACACAGCTCCCTGTGCAGGCAACGCGCCGGCGCAGGGCAGCGYGGCAAGCGAGCCRAGCACGAACAYGCRGCAGCYGGCCCGGCCTCCTTCATGGTTTGAAGACAAAAGCTCCGGTTTAAGTTTATTCGTGACCATTTTGCAGGCTCCTCCTGAGTTTGGCAGACCTACGGRTGGGCCTGTTGTGCAGGTGATTTAAAACAGCGGCAGCCTGGAACAGCGGCAGCGCTGTCTGCAAAGACCGGCAATGCTGGTTGCTCAGGAAAATCAAACATGGAAAACGCCTTTCTTCTAGCAAGCGTCTCACAAACCTGCAGCTCTTTCCCAAAAACGCAGACAAGCCTCCTTCCCGGTGCCCCGCCAGCCTGCGTTGAAAAGCGAAGCGCAAACCGCTCCAGCACAACCCCGCGCGAGCCAGGGCAGCGAGGAGCGCGTCCCCCCAGCCGGCGCGGCCGCCTCCTCCGCGGCAGCAACAGCGGCTCCGGCGATGACCGCCYGCACCAGCCCTTCCCGGCGGAGACGAATCCGCCCCGCTGGGAAAGTGCAAACGAACTCCCTGCCCCAAACAGGGAAGCAGGGAAACCGCTGCCGACGCCAAGGGTTTCCCAAGCCCCGGCAGCTCCAGGTGYCACGTCCCTCCTGCATCGCCGGCAAGTGACAGTGGAGAAGGACCRCCAGGACTGACGAGAGCTCAGGGCACCGGGGGCGGAAAGGCAGCGTTTTGGGGGATGTTTGTGAGCTCCTTTGGGAAAGCGACCTCCTCGCTTAGGAGAAACTTCACGTTTTGTGTTACCAAGGTGACCTACAGCACTTTTGGAAAAAAACCACTGCCCCAAAAGGAAATTGGAGGCATTAACTAAAGACCCTATTTGCCACGTATTTCATTTACTGTTAACTCATATTAAGACAGGACACAGGCGTTACGTATGGGGATGACGGCATTTTTCTTTGTCACGCCAGCCAAAGCAGCCTTCACCGCGTAACCCGGCTACGCTGCACCTTCATTAATAATTTCCAGCAGCTCCTTGCAGGGGGACGTGAATCGGCAATCCTCCGGGAGCTGTTCACGCTGAAGCCTACTGACGGCGCCCGCCTCTAGCTGCGGGACCGCGGCAGG